>CM076578.1:609839180-610109998 GCA_034641835.2 Pinus albicaulis
ATGTAGAAATTAAATTTGAATAAATCACTTATTCACTGAAGATTAACCTGGTCATATATCAATTTCGAATTGCATACATAACACATAACCTTCTTCTACAATTAATTGTCACATGCGGAAATAACAGAAGCAATCTCACATCAATTCAATCACACATTAACTCGGTATGTATGGGGAAAGCCTATAGCTGAAAACCCCGCAGCTATTGTGTATATTATAATGGAGAAATCAAGTAACCAAACAAGTACAATACTCCTCACAAGTACTCAGTACTCTCTCATGAAGTTACTCACAATCTAGCTTGGTTTTGAACAAGTCTCGGGTTCAAAACACACCACTAAATGCCTTGCCTCTATTGCGCAATCATGGCCTGTATATGAAGAGGTTCAAGGTTCGAATCCCCTTGCCTTGATTGCGTAATTGTCATGGACAATTCCTCCAAGTGTAATGAAAATCTCATGCAAAACCAATCTACCAACTGATAGCTTTACTCACCCTTTCATCTACCTCTTCCACTGGTCTCCACTGAACTGATCATGCACTGTAGTGAACTGAAGTGTTCTTGAGTTGACTAATGAGTTAATAATTAGTGAATTAAATATTATTTAATTCACTTCACTCATATCTAGTTGATTAGCTAGTTAACTAATCTCAACTAGTTCAACTAAAACAAACAGAACACAACTCCACTATCTGTCCCGTTAACTCCTCCAAAACTTCTGCCACTGAAGTCCAACTGAAGTCAACCATGCAAGATGCCATAAAACCCTAGGAACCACGTGATTCCTTCTGTCAGTTGCATGAGTCACCTCCATGACTCAAACTGAAGTGCGCCAAGAGAGTAAACTGCTGTTTATAGTCAAAATATTATTAAGGGTAAATAATATTTGACTTCCATATTTTTAGGAGATCAGTCTAAAAATAGCCTGGGTCCTAAAAAATAGGGTCTCATCTATTTTTTACCAACATGTCGCATACTTCAAGAATCTCCAAGTAGAATTCCCAAATTATGCTCCGTATGTCTAAAAATAGACATAGTCTAAAAATAGACTTTGCGCGAGAATTTGCCTGCGGGCCCACTTAGTGAAGGCGACTTCATTTCACTAAGCTCCATCATCTTGCTGCATTCTCAACACTCCCTCTCAGCAAGATATGGATTATCTGCAATCCCTATCCTGCCTCTGTGGAATTCGAACTTGCTCCTGGTGAGCGCCTTCGTTAGGATGTCGGCATCCTGATCCTCCGTGGGAACATATGAAAGCATCATGATCCTCCGCTGAACACAATCTCTGATGTGATGGTACCTGATGTCAATATGTTTGGACCTATCATGAAAAACTGGATTAGCCGAGAGCTTGATGCAGCTCTGGTTATCACAGTAGATCACTGTAGGCTCCAAATGCAACCTGAACAAACCTGCGAGGATCTTCCTCATCCAAATAGCCTCACATGCAGCCAAGCTTGCTGCCATGTACTCGGCCTCTGCTGAACTGAGTGCCACGGATCTCTGCTCCCTGCTGTACCAGGAAACTGCTGTCGACCCAATGCTGAAAACTCCTCCAGAAGTGCTCTTCCGGTCTGTTGGGCTCCCTGCCCAATCTGCATCAGTGAAACCAGAAAGTTTCACTCCATCCTCCTGTCTGTACCATAGACCATATCCCGATGTGCCTCTGATATAGCGCAATACATGCTTGCCCGCCTTCCAAAGAGCTTGGTAGGCTTAACCATAACTAGAAAGGCAGTTCTTGCAAAGCCCCATATACCAGGTGATGTATTGACAGATCATGGGTTATATGGCTGTCGATAGACATGCCCGCCTTCCAAAAAGAGCTTGGTAGGCTTAACCATAGCTTGCGAAAGCTGGTTAACTGCATAGCATATATCGGGTCGAGTATTGACCAGATACATCAACGACCCCACCAACTGTCGATAGGCAGTGGCATCCACTACCTCCTCCGAAGTAGCATCTCCCTTCCTCCAACCTCCAGGAAGAGGGGTATCAACAGGCTTGCAGCCTTGCATGTTGAACCTCTCCAGAATCTCCCGGGCATACTTGCCCTGAGAAACAAACAGTCCTCCACTGCGCTGCCAAATCTCCAATCCCAGGAAATAATGAAGGATGCCCGGGTCCTTCATCTCAAACTCTCGTGCAAGATCATCCTTGCATGAAAGTATCAACTGCTCGTCGCCAGTCAAAATCAGATCATCTACATACAGTACGATGATCAACGGCTTCCCCTCCACCACAATCTGGTACAGGTTTGGATCCGCCTCACTCTTGGAGAATCCAAGCCCGGTGAAGTAGCTGTCTATCCGAGTGTACCAAGCACGAGGTGCTTGCTTCAGCCCGTACAGTGCTCTCTTGAGTCGGCACACATGCGACTCACTGCTGAAGATCTCAAAACCTTGAGGCTGCTCTATGTACACTTCTTCCTCAATAACTCCATTGAGGAACGCAGTCTTCACATCCATCTGATGAATGTGCCACCCCATCTGCGCTGAGAGAGCAAGGATCGTTCGTATGGAAGAGTACCTTGCGACAGGTGCAAAAGTCTCCTCATAGTCAATCCCCTCGATATGTGAGAAGCCACGGGCGACAAATCTCGCCTTGTACTTCTCCACACTCCCGTCAGCCGCCTGCTTCACCTTGTAGATCCATCGCGAACCTACCAGTGATTTCCCAACCGGTCTTGGGACAATCTCCCATGCACTGTTCCTGATGATCGAATCATATTCTTCGATCATGGCATCAACCCATGCGGGTTCCTCCACGGCTTCCTCAAAAGAGGATGGCTCCGTCACAACACATTGACTCATAAGAGCCATGTATCCAGTGTACCGATCCGGTGACTGTCTCTGTCTGCGCTGTGCTGTAGGTGGTCCTACAACCTTCTCTGCATCTCGAGCCAGTCGCTCAGCTTCTGTAGTGCGCATGTGCCCTCTGATGGTTGGCGCTGCATGGGTGGTTTCTTCCACCTCTTGAACCTCCTCTTGTGGCTGATCCACATCTGGAAGCTCCTCCTTAGGAACTAACAGCTCCTCATATGCATGCAAGTGTAGCTCCCTCTCAAGTGAACACTGCATGGCTTTCTCCTCCTGAAATTTTATATCCCATCGCACAACAGTCTTTCGACTGTTTGAAAAATACACTCGGTAGTTGTGAGGTGTATCAGTGTACCCCACAAATATTCCAACCTCAGCAGTTGGATCCAACTTCCTTCTCGCATCCTTCGTCACATGCATGTAGACAGGAGAACCAAAAATCCGCAAATGGGAAATATCAGGCCTCTTGCCAGAATAAGCCTCCTTCGGTGTACTCATGCCAAGAACCTTGTGAGGACAACGGTTATGCACATACACTGTTGTATTGCATGCCTCAGCCCACAAGTGAAGGGGTAGGCCCTGATCATGCAACATCGCCCGTGCAGCACCCACGATCGTTCTGTTCTTCCGCTCAGCCACCCCGTTCTGCTGTGGGTTATGGGGTGCGATGAGCTCTCTCCGAATCCCTTCTGCGCTGCAGAACTCCATGAATTCAGCCGAGATGAATTCACCACCGTTATCACTCCTTAGAGAAATCACCTTCTTCCCCGACTCCTTCTCGACCAGTGCTTTAAACTCACAGAACTTCGCGAATGTATCGCTCTTCTTATGCATGAAGAAGATCTAGCACTTTCGAGAGAAATCATCAACAAAGATCACATAATACTTGTGCTTTGCTGTCGAAGCAACTGAGAAAGGACCACACACGTCTGTGTGAACTCTCTCAAGGATCGTGGTGGCGCGACTATCCTTCTCGTGAAAGGTGGCTTTCACATACTTCCCTAAAGTACACCCCTTGCACTGATCTGACTGCGCAAGAGTGCCCTTAGGAAGTCCAGTAGAAATCTGCTGTAGAATCTTCAAAGCTCCATGGTGAAGATGGCCCAATGTCCTGTGCCATAGTTCGCCCTCATCATCCCGGCTCACCACATCTCCAGCCTTGCATGCCATAGCTGCGCAGTCATCTACCTGCAACTGATAAAGGTTCTGAGTTCGAACCCCTATCTTCCGGGTCTCTCCAGTAGTCTTACTGCGCAGGAAGGCTTTTCCTTCGCTGAAGACCACATCATACCCCTTGTCCTCCAACATCGCTACTGAAATCAGGTTCTTCTTCAATCCAGGTACATGCATGACATCCTTTAAGACAAAGGGTTTACCAGACTCCCTCTGAAAGGATACGGTACTGATACCAGTCGCACTGTATCTACCATCATCGCTCATCTCGATGTGCACACCCAAATCTTTGTTCTCCAGATCTGAGAACAACTCCTGATCTCCCATCATATGAAATGACGCACCGCTGTCCAAGAACCACACCGATCCCATCACACTTGAAACCAAGCATGCAATCAGTGAAAAGTCAAGCTCGAACTGTGAAGCCAAAGCTTCTCCATCTGCAGATCTTCCCGCTTGCTTGCTCTTCTTCTTCTTTGGACAATTGGTAGCATAATGTCCGTGATCATGGCAGTGAAAACATTTCACTTTCGCCATATCCTGCTTCTTGCCCTTAGCTCCAGAATGAGAGGTTTTCTTACCCTTCCCTTTCTTAGCTTTGGACACCCAAGCGCAGTTTTCTTCATCAGCTCCCTTTGATGAAGATCCATCTCGAGTAGTCCTCCTTATCTCCTCCTGCATGAGATCCGCCCAAAGGCGCTCCCATCCCGGCAGCTTCTCCCGACCATTGACACTATCTTGATATGAGTGCCAAACCTTCGGAAGACCAAGGAGAGCCAGGTCGACCATGTCCTCTTCATCGACAGTAACCCCCACACTTCCCAGCTCATCTCTGCATTGAGTGAACTTCGTGAGGTATTTGGCGATACTGTCGCCCTTCTCCATCTTGATGTTCCTAAGCTTATCTTTGAGCGCCAGCTTCCTTTGGTCACTCTTACTCTGGAATAGATCCGTCAAAGCTTTCCACATTAGAAATGGAGAAGCCTTTCCATGCAGGCTGGATACAATATGATCCTTGACGCCCTCCAACAAGATCCTTCGACATTTCGCCATCTTCTTTTGCCATACTTCGACTTCAGCAGGATCAGTGGGCTTTTGGACATCCGTATCTACGAACTCCTTGAGACCATTATCTTCTAATACTGCTTCCATGCGATCCTTCCATGCAACATAATTCGAACTGCCTTCAAGAGCATATTCGAGTTGCAAACCGTTGAAAGACATTTTCAACACTAGCACCAAGAAAACAAAACTGCTGCAAAACTTCGAATTCCACCTCAAAGGGTTCTTAAAATTTTCCCTGGTCCTCTGTTGTGTAAGCATTCCTTTTGGGAAGACTCTTTTTGGGAGGAACGTTTTTTATGTTAGTTTTCCTTTCACGCACCAAAATTAATAGCTTAAGGATTAGTTATTTTGATTAAATTTATGTAAATCTCATGCACGAATATCGTAACTGATGTATCAGTTCTTTTAAAGAAATGTTGGGAGATGTAGCTATTGTCTTGCAGAATGTTTGCTTATGCGAGGGAAACATTAGTTAATGTGATGACTTATAACAAGCACATATGAAGTATGTGCTATTAAAGGAAGAAGGTTAAGATATTTTATTTTCATGTCATAAATATACATGAGTAGATGGAGAAGCTTCTCTAGCATAGGTTTATGAAATGGTTGGTTAAAATTCTATGAATCTTGACATTAATGTACGTTGA
Source organism: Pinus albicaulis (assembly GCA_034641835.2). Taxonomy (NCBI): domain Eukaryota; kingdom Viridiplantae; phylum Streptophyta; class Pinopsida; order Pinales; family Pinaceae; genus Pinus; species Pinus albicaulis. The sequence goes on from CM076578.1 coordinate 609,844,889, forward strand.
AGGCATCATTAGCAGGGAATGATGGTGAAATGTACAAAGGAAATATTATGCTTAACCTGGTGGCAGGTAAATGATTTTGGTTCATGCAGATGAGTGCGAGCTACAATATGATCCAATGTACGATAGTCCATTGTAGGTACATCCATGCCACCAAGATATGAATATATGAAGATTAGTGGATAAATGATATCATATTTATTGTAATGGCTTTAAGGTAGATACTTGTATATTTCATTGTAAGATTTATAAACGATGGTTAAGGGATGGTCTCCCTTATAAGCCATTGAGTGAGGGTTGATCACCCTCATGAGCGTTTAATAATAAAATTTTTTTTTTTTTGGTTTTCACCCTATGGGGTTTCCACGGTATATTGGTGTTCAATGATGTGATTGATTTTTGTTTCAAATTGATGATGTTGATTCCTTTCTTTTTGTGATGTTCATAATGTCAAGTATGTGATGACTACATAAGTAATGAAATGAATGGAAGGTTACATCATACAGTCTTATGTTACTGTACTACAATAGAGGTTGTTAATGATTAAGCGACTTACTATTATTATTCTAAGGTTACACTATGAACTGGTGAACAATATATGTAATGATGACTAAGGAATATTTAATAGTGATTTGGATAGTTACCTGTGCGTAACTTGTATAAAAAAATTTAACTCCTAGCATTTCCATGTGAAGTTATCGGTGTATGTTAGAATTGGTATCAGAGCTAAATGTTGTAGCACCAGCGCCTTTGGGATTTGTTAAGAGAAACAAAATTGAGTATGCTACTATTGAACATTAGTTAAGGTATGATTCTATAAATCTACATATTGATTGACATATGATTCTAGCAATATACATATTGAATTATATATGCAGTAGTCTAATCTTGACATGAGATGTGTGATTCATGTTTATAACTGCATTGAAGAGTAATAAGTAATAAATGTTGTTGCAAAACAGTTTTCATAACATTGTAATTCTATTGAGGATAAAATACAATAAAACCTTTGTTGTAGTTATGAACAACCTGATTACTCACTAGTGAAAGTGAGAAGACAATAAAACCTTTATTGTATTTAAGAACAACTTGAGTACTCACTAGTGAAAGTGAGATTTGCTTATTAACATTGGGTTTATGACATATTACTCATACATTTAGTGAACATAACTAAAGTTACCATGCATTACTTGAAAAAGATGAATGTGTATAGTGATGATGTGCGGAACTAATGCATGAATGTGAAAGATGGGGAAATTCCTTGAAGAGGATGATAGAATGTTTTAAAATTAAATTGAATGAACCCTTTGAGATGGTAAAAATACACAATGGGTCAAGTAGTGAGACTTGACTAAAATACCTAGTTGTTGAATAGCTAGTTTTTGAATAAGTCGTGTCATGGATGCATTAAGATTATTAGTGGCATTGATTAGTTAGTGTTGTATGACTAATGAATAAAACCTATATACATGAATGAGTTCTTATTAAAGATTGTTGCAAGTGGTGAACAAGTAGTTACTTCACGTGTTAGAATATTGGTAATAATACACTATTGGAATTTGAAACATTGAATTGTTACCCGTGGGACTGTTACCCCAATCATTATTGACACATACACAATAATGAATATTTATATATACTTGTATGCATGACAACATTTTATGCATGAAACTAAAATTATTTTGAAAGCGATTTTTTTTTTTTAACAATGCATATTTATGATTAGTGTCGTTGATGAGATTAAGCATGGTTAGCTTAATGGAATAAAAAAAAGCATGGTTAGCTTAATGGAAATAAGAAAAACCTGTGAAAGTAAAATAGTGCCATGGAAAAATTGGAACGGTAATTGATAAAGTATCATGTTATAATGTGCATGATTTTGTTATTGAGGAAATAATAATGTATAACACATGGTATCATGTTATAATGTGCATGATTGTGTTATTTGGGAAATAATAATGTATAACACATGTATATTATTCATTTTCCCTGTTAATATAGATATCATTGGACCAATGTGGAGGGCCAAGTATGATGTATGATGTATTTAAAGTTTCTTTTTCTTTATGTATAATGTGAATAAATTTCATTATGTGATTTACTAGAGGAAACAAAGCTAAAAGATAAATTTAACATGCCAGAAAATTATCAACAATTGTGAAAGGGTACAAGGCCTTGGTTTGATGGTGGTTTCCTGCCCAAAGGGGTTGATGGCACTTACCTTCCCGGATTTCCTCTCCCTAGAGATATATGATTTCATTAAGGGAAAAGAGTTGGCTAAGATGGTGAATGGGAAAAACCTAAGGCAACTCTATTGATTTTGAAGCCTGTTGGGGGTGGCCCAAAATTCCTCATAGACGGGACGTTGTCAGAGGAATTGGCATGATGTTTCCAAGAGGAATCCTATACTGGACCTTGAGTGATCATTGGAATTCCCGAGCTGGTTTTCCAGTGGAATTCCATACTGAACCTGGAATGGTTTTTTGTCAAATAACTGTGTGGATGTGAAAATGACACAATTTGGTTGCAGAAACCAACTCCCCTGGGTTGGGAGGAGCATTTTGTCACCCATTGTGTTTCTCATAGCAGAACAAGTTAATTAATCATTATGCATTATATTAAAATGAATTTTTATATGATTATGTAAATACCGTGTGTATATATTAAGAGGAAAGGAGCTTAGCGCTCAGAAAATAAATTAATGAATGTATAAGTTCATTTATTTTATTACTAAATTGTTTGAATGCCTTAGCAGAGGCTAGGATATGCCCATGGTGTATTGATTGACAGTTGGTACGATTAGAGAGCTAGGTGCTCTCTGAGTACTTTTTGAAGTACTGTGTGGATGTCTTTAGCAAGAGCTAAGAAAGTGTGCACGTGATGCATTAATTAGAGAGTTGGTGCTCTTTGAGTACTTCTGGAAGTATTATGATTAAAACATCTCTTGATATTGCATTAATGTTTTATAATTTCAAGTATTTCATTTGATTGAAATTGTGTGACTAATGTGATTGAATTTGTTAGTCATAAATTACAGGCTCTTTCCATGGAGTGTTGATGGGTTTTTCAACCATTCTTAGAGAGCTTGTGTAAAATTTATCACTACTTCCAATAGTAATTGGTAAGTAATGGTAAGTTGGATAGATATTTTTCTATATCTTTATGAATTAGAATAACGGATAAGTGGCTAAAAATGAAAATGGAATATTTTTGTTGAGGTATATATGCTTATGACTATGGATAAAAACATTATTTTTTCAATTTATGGCATTTAAGGAAACAAAAGTGTTTCCATTGTGAAGGGGAAGGACCCCCTTTGGGTTGTTTATACTATTATATCATGAGTACAAGTTTAAGTTTCATTGAGAGAAGCAAACCGAGGACAGCGTTCTCTTCAAGGGGGGAGTATGTAACAGGCCTACTCAACCTTACGTAATTACACATGGTATATCTATTTTACTTTGACTGTTTAATCAAGAAAATCAAGAATTGATTTGTTGTAAAATGAAATCTTGATAACAGACTATGGGTATTGATTATTTATGAGAGACCTTCCATTTTGAAAGGAGCTCAACTTTCTGATCCAATCATGTGGGTGACAGGGAATATTTTCTAATTTTAAGTGTCATTCATTGTCGTTTTATCACAGTTTTCTTGTTCAAATGTTGCATCTATTGCCATGATGAGAGAAATAAGCGGTACATATAGGTCCAAACTCACAGGTCGATTCCAACTGAGATGTAATTAATATAGTCTAAGACTTTGCAGCAAAGGAATATTAAAAATCAGTGGCCCTTGTCACACGCAATGGATATTTCTGTGTATATATATACAAACAAAGATAGACATTGTAATCTGTAATCATGGGGAACTCATGGGGTTAAAAAGTATCTATACGTTATCTTATTTTCTGGCATGGGAAAGGGTATGTATTACAGATCTGAACTCTTAGCCCTTTGGGGACGAACGCACTTTGTTAGACAGAACTAGGCAGAATTCACTGGAGAGCATTATTATCTATGGGGATACTAAAACTATCCAAGCAGTTTTTGGGTTGTCTACATTGTGGCGAAGGGGTAAAGAGACACTAGTATCAACTTCGAAGCTTCACATGTGATGGAGACACGAAGTCAGTCATTCAAAATTTAAGTAACTATACCACTTCTTGGAAAATATAGATGTTTATGTTAGTATTTGCAATGGATATAGTCTATTTTTCACAAACAAATAACTCTTTTGGTTGAGGATAATACATATTCAAACAATAGTTATTGCATTATGGAAAATAGAATGCCTACAAAATAAATAACAATTAAGTTAGAGTTTCTTTGAAAATGATATGTTTTTTCCATTTATGCAAAAAAATCCATTGTTGTGTTGAAGTTTACTTAAAAGGAGATAGGAATTTGGTTTCTTGAAAAAGAAACATGTGAGTTCATGCTTGAAAATTTAACTAGTATGAATTTGATTTTTCTTGGAGAGAAATATGTATATTTAGGAATAATTCTTGCATGTGAATCTTGCAACAAGAAGAGATAAATATAGAGTAAAACATGGTTTTACTTAATATGTAAGATTGTGTATTTTCATATCAATAGTCCTTGTGCCATGATATGTAGGCATGCATAAGAAATTCTTATGTAAAAGAAAAATAACCAGGTGATTTTATTGAAAGATATTATGTGGTTATTTAGCTAAAATTTCTTGAAAAGAATAATCTCTAGAAAAGATTAGTATTAGGTTAATATTTTGAGTTAAAATAGCATTTCATGATGATAGAATTCTAACAAGAGTATATATGTTGCCTATATTAAAGGAAAAGCTATCTCTCTTGCATGCTTAAAGAGGGAGAGTTCTCTATCTTGCATGCACCAAGAATAGCCATTGTGTTATAGTGGCATGTTCTTTACATGGATAAAAGAAAATAATCAGCTATCTTAATCCTTAAGAAATATATGTGAGTAACTTTATGCTAACATAACAATTATTTTCTTTTAAAATAAGATCATGTATATTCATGCAATATTTGTATTAGATTTCGTTGGAAAGAATATACATTTTTATGTGGGAAATGATAACATGTTTTGTTATGTTACATTGGAAAAGATTCTTTGTCAAAGAGGATGAATTACATATACTAAAGTAATTTTTTGGTTTCTTTGAAATATAAATATTGGTAATGTTGGTATTATATTTGAAGAATAAGACATATATTCTTATGCTTTATTCCCTTAGTGTTATGGAAAAGAAACCATTTCTTTACATGCTTATTATGTTATAATTTCTGGAAAAGGAAATATGTGGTTTGCATGTTCTCTTGTGTTAAGCAGTCATTCGGAAATAATTTTTCGGAAGCTATGTGCTTTGTTGTGTAAGAATTCCTTTGGGGAAGACTCTTTTTGGGAGGAACATTTTTTATGTTAGTTTTCCTTTCATGCACCAAAAGTAATAGCTTAAGGATTAGTTATTTTGATTAAATTTATGTAAATCGCATGCACGCATATCGTAACTGATGTATCAGTTTTTTTAAAGAAATGTTGGGAGATGTAGCCATTGTCTTGTAGGAATGTGTGCTTATGTGAGGGAAACATTAGTTAATGTGATGACTTATAACTAGCACATAGTATGTGCTATTAAAGGAATCAGATCAAGATATTTTACTTTCATGTCATAAATATACATGAGTAGATGGAGAAGCTTCTATAGCATATATTTATGAAATCGTTGATTAAACTTTTATGAATCTTGACATCAATGTATGTTGAAGGCATCATTAAAAGGGAATGATGGTGACATCTACAAAGGAAATATTATGCTTAAACTAGTGGCAGATAAATGATTATGGTTCATCCATATGAGTGCGTGCTGCAGGATGATCCAATGTACGATGGTCCATTGTAGGTACATCCATGCCACCAAGATATGAAGATATGAAGATAAGTGGGTAAATGCTATCATATTTATTATAATGGCTTTAAGCTAGATATTTGTATATTTCATTGTAAGATTTATAAACGATGGTTAAGGGATGGTATCCCTTATAAGCCATTGAGTGAGGGCTGATCACCCTCACGAGCGTTTAATAATAAAATTAAACATCTGTTGGTTTTCACCCTACGAGGTTTCCAGGGTATATTGGTGTTCAATGATGTGATTGATTTTTGTGTCAAATTGATGATGTTGATTCCTTTCTTGTTGTGATGTTCATAATATCAAGTATGTGATGACTACATGAGTAATGAAATGAATGGAAGGTTACATCATACAATTTTATGTTAATGTACTACAATAGTGGTTGTTAATGGTTAAGCAACTTACTATTCTTATTCTAAGTTTACACTATGAACTGGTGAATATTCTATGTAATGATGAGTAGGAATATTTAATAGTGATTTGGATAGTTACCCGTGGGTAACTTGTATAAATTTTTTTAACTCCTAGCATTTCCATGTGAAGTTATCGGTGTATGTTACATCTTCTCCCTGCAATCTTATATAGTAAAAATGGATTTTTTTTTTAAATATGATATTTAAAATTTACTTATTTATATGTTTCAATAAATAAATATATACTATATATTATATGTTTTATAAAATAAATTTATTTTATATATTTTTAATATTTATACATTTCAATAAAGAAATATGCATTATTAATAAGAGAATCCATACAGGTGAAATAGATTTATAGAAGAGAGGAATGACCTGTTTCTGAGTTTTCTTAATAACCCAACGTTTCGGACTTCCTAAGTGAGTCCATCATCAAGGGTAGACACCAAATATTCTTTGAAATGTTGATGAATCATCAACATTTCAAAGAATATTTGGTGTCTACCCTTGATGATGGACTCACTTAGGAAGTCCGAAACATTGGGTTATTAAAAAACTCAGAAATAGATCATTCCTCTCTTCTATATTTCACCTGTATGGATTCTCTTTTTAATAATGCATATTTCCTTATTGAAACATATAAATATTAAAAATATATAAAATAAATTTATTTTATAAAACATATAATATATAGTATATATATTTTTATTATATTATATTTATATGTTTTAATAAATATATATATATTTATGTAGAAAGGTGTTTTTTTATTGAAATTGGTTATTTTAATGATTTTATTAATTAATTATTTTGATCTCATAGTTTTAATTGAAGGATGCTATATATTGTGGTGGTAGTCATTATATCAATGGATCAAATTCACATCACTAATTTCCTTGCATATCTAAATCATATTTGAACTATAAATTTGTAAAGAAAAATGCCATATATTCTGATCGTAATCACTATATCTGAATCAAATTCACACCACTAACTTCTTTGCATATTTAAACCAGTAACTTCTTTGCATATTTAAATCATACTTGAACTATAAATTTACAAATAACATTAAAAATTTACTATGCCATTGGTTAATGGACAGTGGCAACATTAACAAGAAAAAGAAAGATACAACTCAAACATTTTTTTAATAAGAGCATAGATGAAACGTTTCATTCTAACACGTAGATCAAATAACTCTTTTAGCAGATAATTGAAACATTTTATTCTACCACGTAGAGCAAACTTGAAGTTGAATATTTTGATCCAACGTGTCATGATGCATTGAATCATGAAGTTGTTAAGCTTGATAATCAATGTCAATTTATAGTGCAACATGTCATCCCTGCATTAAATATTCTTTTAGTGGATAATTGAAATGTTTTATTCTAGTACGTAGAGAAAACTAGAATTTGAATGTTTTGATTGAAAGTGACATGACACATTGAATCATGCAGTGCTTAAGATAGATAACCTATATCAATTTAGAATGCAATATGTCTTGGCTGCATTAAATATTTAATATTTATAACGCTCTCAATTTTACAAGAATATAGCATTAAAGATTTACAAGGTGTCAACTTAACAATAATATTAATTTTTGCATAGTAACATAGGTGGGTTTTGATAGGTTTATTTGTTTGTAGCGTTTGGTAGTTCAACGGACCAGAGATGCTGGATAAAAGTGACCATTATGAGGTGCCAGGTAGGCCCTCCAGCTGGTGGATCGTCGGATCATATTGGATTGCTGGACGGTAAGTGGTTCAATCATCTAAATCATTATTTTGCAGAGGACTCTGTATTCCTATTTCTCTATTCTATGAGTATTTATTCCTATTTTTCTGTTCTTTGAGTATTGAAAATCATAACAATTGATTTGCAGACCCGTTTGTTGAACTTTTCAACTAGCTGGCCTTGAGTGTCGTGAGAGCTTATAGGTGAAATGGAGGTGTCGTTCTCATATATTTTATATGAACTGTCACTCACTTTTTCATGTTTCTTCGCCCTCTAGCAAACGTATCTCTGTTGTGCTCTGAGGGATAGTAATAGTTGCCTCTGTTATGCTCTGAGAGAAACCCTTTCATTATTTCATTAAAGTTCGCTTCTTTTTTTTTAAACAAAGAGGTATAGTAATAGTTGCCTTTGTTATGCTCCAAGAGAAACCGTTTCATTATTTCATTAAAGTTCGCTTCTTCTTTTTTTTAAACAAAGAACCTGAAAGCAAGCAATAGATTGATGGTCTTAGTAATATTGTTTTTAAGGTTACTAATGACTATGTGTTACCCAAATTATTTTTGGATGATAGATTCTGAAATATTTTTTCTTTAATATTAATTGTTCTCTATTAGTTTATTTTTATTTAAATTATAAATTTTGAAATATTTTAAAAATGTTGAGTGAAGTAAAAAATTCATATTTATTCATATATTTTAAATCTAAAAACTATTATAAAACAAAATTTGTTAAACCTAATATCTATTTGTATACCCAACGTCTATTAATATATTGTTTAAAATAAAAAAATTCAACCTAAGATCTTTACAGTTCATAGGTAATATTTATTTGTACATTCCTATATGGTTTAAAATGGAAAACTCCAACATAAACTCTTAATTCTAGAGTTATCTACATGTTAATCATTTTGGAGTTCTCTACCTGTTAATCACTTTCGAGTGAAAACCTAGTGCATATTTGATGTAATATCTCTAGAATACAGTGTAATTTAAACCAACTCAATATATTTTCAGGCTGTAAAATAATCTATTTTGAATTAACGGACATATCAATTATGCCAAAAAATAATTTGAAGATAGGTAATCTCACTAATTCCAATTAGTTTTATTTTTATTATTATTGTTATAAATTTATTGAAATAGTATCATATAATTAGTTTTTTTTTTTTCTTTTACTTATATAAATTATCAAATAAAATATAAATTTGTGACATTCTATGGTACATAAACAATAAAAAAAAAAAATTATTAAATTCTGTCTATTTCATTAAACAAATCTTGCCATGGTTTGACATCGTGAATCCAATCACTAATGGCTTTAACATTACACAAGAATCATATTCATATGCAACACTTATGATTATTCTGATAATAGAGTTATTATAGAAATATTTTCGGGGTTTAATTAACCTTTTGAGGTTCCAAGATGTATGCCTCTCAGCGTATGTGCACTTTGGTTAAATGAGTGTACTTAGAGATATCATTACCAGTCTTGGAACGTTAAACATTACAAGGTCTTAAACATATTATCTGGAATTTTTTCTTTTACAATAAAGTCACATATACAGAATTTTGGAATCATTTAATTTTCCAGCGGTGGTGGATATTTTATATGGTAAGCTTGCATACGATTTTGAATTTATTAACTTTGTTCCGCATACCTTATGTATCTATAACTGTAGCTTTTCCCATCGTCGATATGCTTAGTAAAAGATCTATGGTCATGTTACGTTCTAGCTTTTTGGGGTTAGTTGGTTAATGACTATCCCAAACCTTACCGTTCTACTCATTTCCTCGGGTTGCCGCTGCAAGCTCTGCAAGCCCAATTCCATGGTCACTGTTTTATGCATTTCTCAGTGGATTCCTTCCTTCTCTGCTCTGGAACCCTTTGTCGATGGTAAGATTCACTCAGTTTCTTAACGCCTTTCGCTTCAGCGTGATTGCATTCATATAACCTTTGTTCTTGAGGGTTTTTGCCAGTATGTTTATTTTGTTTTCAAGGTAGAATTTTATTTGTTAGCTTGACGGTAAATTCTAAATTTTGATTTGGTTCTTGCTTACTGGGTCGAAGCTAGGAATCCTTCTTAAACTCAGGAGAATGTGTTACCAGCTTCTCACTGTCACCTTGGAGAAATTTCTCAGGTAATTTATGTGTAAGTTTGTATACCAGCAAATTATGCTACTCTTCCCTTCTACGCTCAAGCATGTATCACTTGATGTCTATTTTTTGTGTTTCATTTACCATAGAATACTCTTGTATCCTCTTCCACATATGATTTAAGTTTGTAGGTAAGGCTTAAAGCGTTATTGTTCTCCTATGACATGATTTTTCACTTCCTCTTGATTTTTTCTAGTTTTCATGCGGTTTCCCTCACTTGTTTTCTTTCTTTTTATAGGTATGCTCAAGTGCCCAATTCTGTGGATGGAGGATTCACTAGTTGCTTGTCCTTGAGTCTCTGCTGACTCATCCTTCCCATTTCTAGGTACTCATCACTGTTGCTGGGCCTTGATGCCACCGACCGGCTTCACATTAAATAATTTTTTCTGAAATTTTTTTGGGCTTTTGTTACGGTTTTTAGCATTGGGTTTTCGCACCACCATTTCCCAAGTTTCAATACAGCTATAGCATATTTTTACAGCATTTGTGAAATATTGCATTACCATTGGCAAGATTTTTTTCAATACTGTAAAGTTAAATGTACTGTTCTTACAAAATATAAGACATTCGGCCTTCGAGGCCTTTAATTCCACTGCTCCAGTATTTGACTTGTACTTGCTAAGTCTCTGCTCAAACTTTCAAATTTAATATTGTGTTATTACACTTTTGCATAAGTGACTGTTTTCTCGTCTTTTTTGGGTTTATGTGTTCAAGAAGAGAAAGGCATTTTTTCTAATTTTATCTAGTTTTATCATTCACAAATATGATAATACAAAAATTTAAATTACCATATTAGAATTCCTAGGTTCTGTTGCCCATTGAACTTGCATTATTTCCAGTATGAACTAGAAATGTTACTATGCTAGTTATTCCTTGCTTGAATATTACTGTGCTTATTTATTTTCTGTTTCTTTTCTTTATGGTTATTTATTTCATAAAACATTATTTTTATGTATGACCTATTTTGGGTTTTGCATACAATGTTAACACCTATCTCCAGAGATTACTAGTATCATTTCCTGATATCCTGCTGTCTCATATTTATGGTTATATACTCCTATTTTTCAACTGTTTCATAATTTAATATATATATATATATATATATATATATATATATATATATATATATATATATATATACTCTGATGTTTTTAAAATAGAGGTCAGTCTAACAGTTCTTTAATTTACAAGAAGTAGGCAGTGATTTTCCTCCTTTCATAAATGCATTACTGTAACAATCACATCCCAATACAGATATATAGTTACTCATTTATATTCAACAAAAATCATTTACTTATCTTACTCTCTGATATTTTTGATGTTAACCTCCCTTCCTCGAGAGAGGAAATTACTTCCTCGTCTCTCCCCCGTGCTCCACACCTGAGTTAAGTGAGTTGACAGCAGTTCTGGAAGAGACCTCAGGACTACCAGTCTAGTATTTTATTCCAGAAACAATTCAAAATTCGGAGTGATTCCACTGGTCTCTACCAATCCAAAAAAATTTCCACTCAATTTCCTCCCCTCAGTTACCGGACAAGACCCCTCTCCCTCATTGGGATGTACCTTTATCCTCAGAAGGTAGGGTAACTATCTGAACTGTTTTTTTTCTTTTCAACTACTTCTCAGTTCTTGGAATACTTTCACATCATTTTTTTACATTTTTGTGAAACAACTTTCTAATACTTAATTTTTATTTAATTAAAAAAACTACTTTATGTTTATCCAGTAATAATTCTTATGAAATAGTAAATTTCATAGTTTCCTTAACATAAATAACGCAATCATTATTTGGCACTTGAGCCAGCTATCACAACTTCCCCCTCTATAAGTGAACACTTTCCTCAGTGTTTTCATTATGCTTTAGCAAATAGTTCTAGGTAAGCATCCTGAACGAAACCTCCATCCTCCCAGGTAGCTTCATCCGAGCCAAAGTGATTCCACTGCACCTTAACCTGGGGGATGACTCATTTCCATAGCATGATTTCCCTCTGGTAAATTATATGTTGAGGCTCGACCAGAAACTCATCATCCGATTCGACCTCTAATCAAAAAACTTTGAATTAATTTCCCATAAAATTTAACTTTTCTAATCAAGTCTTGTATTCATATCCTACCTGAATACTTTGCCAGTGAATTACATATCACTTTATTAATGATACATGAAAGACGTTGTGTACATGGATGTGACTAGGAAGTGCTAATCGATAAGCCACAAGTCCTACCCTATACAATATTTGGAAAGGCCCACAAAACCTGGGAGCCAAATTGGCACAAAAGGCCCACCTTAGAGTGTTTTTCTTTGGTTTGATCCTCACGTACACATGATATCCCACCTCAAATTCACGATAATTCCTTTTCTTATCTGCACAATTTTTTTGTCTATCTTGAGCTGCCTTCAAATTTTGACTGATCTTCCTTACTTCTGGCTCCATCTCAGCTAAAAAGTCTAGTCCAAGCATCAAATTGGTTTCTAGGCTACTCTAATTAACAGGAGTTCCACATTATCATCCGTATAATGCTTGAAATGGACTTATCTTACGGTATTCCTGATAACCATTACTGTATGCAAATTCTACTAGGTGCATATATTCTTCCCATCTGATTTACTCACTCAGTTTATTCATCTATCTGTGGATGATAAGCAGTGCTAAAATTAACTTGGGTTCCCAATCCTGTAAATAACATTTTCCAGAATGCTCAAGTAAAATTCACATCCCTGTCAGAAATGACAGTCTTTGGGATACCATGCAGTCTAAATATTTCTCGCATAAATATGTATGCTATTTGTAATGTCTTATAAGTGGAATTCACTCGTATAAAATGTGTTTCTTTGCTTAGTAGATCTACCACTACCATTATGGAGTAACTATGCTTCTTTGACTTTAGTAAGCCAGTAATGAAGTCTAAGGATATAACCTCCCACTTCCATTCAGGTACTGGTATAGGCTTCATCAGTCTGGTTGGATGTCGATGCTCCACCTTCACTTGCTGGCACTCCAAACACTTGTTTAGATGTTTTGCCATGTCTCTTTGCATAGCTAGCCATAAGTAGTTTTTCCTAATTGTTGTTAACATTTTCTGATACCCGAGATTTCTAGAGTAGTTACTTCGGTGATACTCATTAGGATTAGTTCCATCAATTAAATTTGATTTGGAACATAAATACTCTCCTTGAAAGTTACCAACTGATCCTTACTGATTCCATAATCAATAGATTTTTCTTGTTTTATGGCCTCCTCTACTTGCTGCCATATAAATTGGTATTCAGGATTCTTCTCAGCTTCTGTTTTTATTTGTTCCAGAAATTTGCACTCAATCTGATTATAGTACAATTGATAAACACCATTTAAGTTTCTGCTCAATGCATCCACTACTATATTTTCCTTAACCCTTCACACGTTGCATATCAATGTCAAATTTTCTTAGGAAAGCATTCCATCTTGCCTGGCGAGAATTAAGATCAGCCTGCTTAAAATAACTGGTTTAGCAGCTATGATAATTTTTGAGTATAAATCTCTTTCCAAGCAGGTATTGCCTCCATACTCGAAGTGCATACACTACTACTATCAGCTCCAAATCATAAGTTGAGTATTGTTGTTAATACTCTTTTAGCTTACGTGACTCATATGAAACTACCTTACCTTCTTGTGACAGAATTTCCCCAAATCCTTCTTGACAAGCATCCTTGCAGACTTCGAACTCTTTATTGGGATAAGCTAGTCTCAACACTGGAGCTGTAGTCAATAAAAGTTTTAACTTTTCAAAAAAAATTTGACATTCCTTCGTCCATTTAAATATTTTTCCCTTCTTTTGTAAGGAAGTAATTAGGAAGGAAATTTTTTATAATCCTTCAATGAACCGTTGATAATAACCAGCCAAACCCATAAAGGATTGGATGTCTATCACATTTTGGGGTACCTTCCATTCCATAATCATTCTAATTTTCTCTGGGTCAACTGTGATTCCCTTAACAGAAATAATGTGACCAAGGTACTATATTTCTTCCTTGAAGAAATTACACTTGTTGAACTTAGCGTATAGCTGATGCTTCTATAACATCTCCAGCATTATTCGTAAGCACTCTTTATGATCTTATAGATTCTTGGAATAGACTAAAATGTCACAAAAAATATCAACACAAAATTATCTTGAAAGGGGTGAAATATACCATGCATCAACCTAATAAAGGTTGTTGGTGCATTAGTCAATCCGAATGGAAACACTACAAACTTGTAGTGCCCGTATCTGATACATAAAGCAGTTTTATAAATATCTTCATCTTTTATCTAGATCTGATGATATCCCGACCTTAGATCTATCTTTGAGAATACAATAGTTCCCTTCACCTGATCAAATAGATCATCAATTTGCGGTAGAGTGTATCTATTTTTGATAGTCAATTTATTGAGCTATCAATAGTACATGCATATTCGCATGGTTCCATCTTTCTTCTTTACAAATAGCACTGGCACTCCCCAAGGGGATACACTTGGTCGGATGTACCCTTTATCCAACAATTCTTGTAATTGCATCTTCAGTTCGGTAAATTCTGGTATGCTCAGTTAGTATGGTGTCCTTGAAAATGGTGAGGCTCGAGGTATCAACTCTATAGTAAAATCAATGTCCCTTCTTGGTGGAAAACCTGGTATTTCCTTTGGAAATACATCCATAAAATCTTGCACTATCGGAATTTTTTCCATCATCGGAATCATTTCTTTGGAATTAATAAAACCCACTTGAATGGCATATAACTGGCATCCTTTCCTCATGCACTTACTCATTTTAAAGGCTGTAATAAGACACAACTGTATGGGTTTCTTTATACCTAGAATCTCCTTACGAGCTCCATCCTCCATTCTATAATATATAAATTTTTCCTTAGAATCCGCTAATGTCAAATGCCTTTCCAACCAATCCAAGCCAAGTAGCACATCGTAGGATCCTAGGGGTAATATATTCAGGTCTACAGTTAATTGTTAACTAATTTCCTGTGTACAGTTTGGAATTTTGGCACAAACATTTCTCTTTTCTCCCGTGGCTAACTGTAGCAGCCATGGATTTCTGAATTTCTGACTTTGCAATTTACAAATCTCTACTAATTTGAGACTTACGTAGCTTAAGCTTGCACCTGAGTCTACCAAAATAGAAACAGGTTGACAAAGTAGCTTACCTTCCAACTCTATCATTGTCGGTTGGTAATCTGCCTGACGATATTCCAACGTTGCATTAATTCTAGGTATATTTCTAGCTACATCTACTATTGAGGCTTCTTGCAAGTTGGTAACCGCCTCGCTTCTTCCTCATTGTAGACAATTTCTATAGTAGAGAAGCTCACCACACCCCCAACACTGTAGGGGTGGTTTCTGATTTTGTGCTTGATCTGGCTTGCTGGAAGCTTCCTTGGGTTTATCTTACATGGGCCATCGTATTCTTTGATGATTTCTGCCAAAAATTTTTATTATTGAATTTCTGGCAGCATTCTTGAAATTACCGGTTATGTTTTTCTTGAAGCTTGAACTTCCTTTTTGTTCTTTCTTTGACTGCTATCTTTTACCCAGCTCTCCTTTTGCCTTAGATTGCTGATAGCACATTCTTGCCTTCCGGATTGCCTAGTCCATGGTTTTGGGATTCACAAACTTAATTCATTCCTTCATATGAGTCGGAAAACTGCTGAGGAACTGATAAAATTTAGCCCTTTTGTCCCTTAGATAAGGAACATAACGAAGTGAAGAAGTGAAATTTGTGATGTATTCATCCATTGTCAATTGTTCCAGTTTTAAATCATGAAACTCTCTAGATTTATCATCATAGAAGCACTCAACTAAGTAATTATCTTTAAAATATTGCTGGAATGAACCCCAAGTCACGTCGTGATCTTCTATACTGTGGACATTCTTCACTTCCTCCCAACATAGTGTGGCCTTTTCCATCCACTGATAGATGGCCAATATAGCTTTAATATTGCTGCTACATTCGTAAACTTGAAAATACTTGTTCATATTTATCAACCACGCTTCAGCCACCTCTTCCTCTACTCCATCAAATGTAGCTAGTTTTATCTTTCGAAACTCACCTTGTAGCTCCACTTTCTTCTTCTTAACTTCTTGCTGATCTGGCATATTACCTGACTCAACCTCATTTTAGTTTTTATTTTTATTACTCCGCTTCGAATGACTTATTTCCATTATGTTAGTTGTCTGGTCCCTTGCTTGTTGCTCGTTACCTTCCTGCATGTCTCTATCAGGACTGGGTTATTCCATTCCCCCATTCTCCTTATCCGAGATGCTCTTAAGTATCCTTTCTTGTTCTTGAATCAAGCACTCATTATCACTTCAAACCCGCACCATTTCTTCCTGTAGCTTCTGCGTGCTGTATTTAACACAATGCTATTTTGGTTCTACTGTTCGTCCAGTAGTCTACTTGTTTGCTGGTGCTGATCCACACTCAGCTGAATCCACATATCAGGGTTCATTTTTTGTCGTGGTTGGGGTTCTCCGGTGTTCTTGGGTGGTTGTTGCGTTGAACCCCTTCTCATAACGTCTCCTATTATGCTTCCTTAACTGTGCATTATTTACATACAATTTATCATATTAGGTAACCCATAGGGTCCCAACGTGCGAACGCTGCTCTGATACCACTTGTAGCATTCTACTACACATAAACAAATAAATAAATAAATAAATAAATTTTAACTTCTGTCAATTTCATTAAACAAATCTTACCATGGTTTGACATCGTGATTCCAATCACTAACTGCTTTAACATTACACAAGAATCATATTCATATGCAACCCTTATGATTATTTCGATAATAGAGTTATGATAGAAATATTTTTAGGGTTTAATTACTCTTTCCAGGTTTCAAGATGTACGCCTGTCAGCATATCTTCACTTTGGTTAAATGAGTGTACTACATGATACCATTACCAGTCTTGGAACGTTAACCATTACAAGGTCTTGAACATATTATCGAGCATTTTCGTTTTTACAATAAAGTCACATATACAGAATTTGGATTCATTTAATTGTCTAGCGGTGGTGGATATTTAATATGGTAATCTTGCATACGATTTGGAATTTATTAACTCTGTCCCACTTACCTTAAGTATCTACAGCTGTGGCTTTTCCCATCGTTGATATTCTTAGTACAATATCTATGGTCGTGTTATTTTCTAGGGTTTTTGGGTTAGTTGGGAAATGACTACCCCCAAACCGAACCGTCCTACTCATTTCCTCGGGTTGCCACCACAAGCTCTACAAGCCTGACTTGATGCTTGCTATTTTATGCATTTCTCAATGGATTCCTTCCTGCTCCACTCTGGAACCCTTTTTCAATGGTAAGACTCACTCAATTTCTTAATGCCTTTCGCTTCGGTCTGATTGCTTTCATATAACCTCTTTTATTAAGGTTTTTTTCCAGTATGTTTCTACTGTTTTCAAGTTAGAATTTTATTTGTTAGCTTGATGACAGATTATAAATTTTTATTTGGTTCTTGCTTATGGTGTTGAAGTTAGGAATCCTTCTTGCACTCAGGAGAATGTGCTACCAACTTCTCACTACCTCCTCGAAGAATATTCTTTGGTAATGTATGCGTAAGTTTGTATACCAGCAAATTATCCTACTCTACCCTTTTGCGCTCGACCATGTATCACTTTATGTATATTTTATGTGTTTCATTTACCACAGAATACCCTCGTAGCTACTTGCACAGAAGTTTTGAGTTTGTAGGTAAGGCTTGAAGCATTATCGTTCTCCTATGACATGATTTGTCACTTCCTCTTTATTTTTTATAGTTTTCTTGTAGTTTCCCTCATTTGTTTTCTTTATTTGTATAGGTATGCTCAAGCGCCCAATTCTATGGATGGAGGATTCACTTGTTTCTTGTCTTTGAGTCTCTACTGACTAGTCCTTCCTGTTTCTAGGTACTCATCACTGTTTCTGGGTCTTGATGGCGCCGTCCAGCTTCACATTAACTAATGGTTTCTGAATTTTTTATTTCCGTTTTGTTACGGTTTTTAGCATTCGGGTTTCGCACAACCATTTCCCAAGTTTCAATACAGCTAAGTAGATTTTTACATATTTTGCAAAATATTTCATTTCCATTTGCAAGAGTTTTTTCAACACTGTAAAGTTAAATGTACTTATCTTACTAAATATAAGACATTCAGCCTCCGAGGCCTTTAATTCAAGTGCTTCGGTATTTGACTTGTACTTGCTGAGTCTATGCTCAAACTTTCAACATTAATGTTGTGTTATTACACTTCTGCATAAGTGAATGTTTTCTCGTCTTTTCTAGGTTTATGTGTTCAAGAAGAGAAATGCATCTTTTGTAATTTTATCCAGCTTTATCATTCACAAATAGGATAATACAAAAAGTTAAATTACCATATTATAATTGTTAGGTTATGTTTCCCGTTGAACTTGCGTGATTTCCAGTACAAAACAGAAAGGTTATTATGCCAGTTATTCCTTGCTCAAATATTATTGTTCTTATTTCTTTTCCGTTTCTTTTCTTTACGGTTATTTATTTCATAAAACGTTATTTTTATGTATGAGTTGTTTTGGGTTTTATATACTTTATTAACACCTATCTCCAGAGATTACTATTATCATTTCTTGATATCCTGCTATCTCATATTTATGGTTATATGCTCCTATTTTTCAACAGTTTCATATATATATATATATACTCTGATGTTTTTAAAACAGAGGTCAGTCTAACAGTTCTTTAATTTACAGAAAGTAAGAAATGATTTCCCTCTTTTTATAAATGCATTACTGTAACAATCACAGCCCAATAAAGATATCTAGTTACTCATTTATATTCAACAAAATTCATTTACTTATCTGACTCTCTGATACTGCTGATGTTAACCTCCCTTCCTCGAGAGAGGCAATTACATCCTCGTCTCTCCCCCGCGCTCCACACCTGAGTTAAGTGAGTTGACAGCAGTTCTGGAAGAGACCTCAGGAATACTAATCTAGTCTTCTATTCTAGAAAAAATTCAGAATTCAGTGTGATTCCATTGGTCTCTACTAGCTCAGGAATTTTTCCATTCAATTCCCTCCC
This sequence comes from Pinus albicaulis, assembly GCA_034641835.2. Taxonomy (NCBI): domain Eukaryota; kingdom Viridiplantae; phylum Streptophyta; class Pinopsida; order Pinales; family Pinaceae; genus Pinus; species Pinus albicaulis. Next base: position 609,864,177 of record CM076578.1, read on the forward strand.
CCCAGTTACTGGAGAGAAACCCTCTCCCTCATTTGGATGTACCTTCATCCTCAAAGGGCAGGGTAACTATATGAGCTATTTTTTTTCTGTTCAACTACTTCTCAGTTCTTGGAATACTTTCACATCAGTATTTTACCTTTTTATGGAACCACTTTCTAATACTTAATTTTTATTTAATTAATAAAATTATTTTCTGTTTATCCAGTAATAATTCTCATGAAATAGTAAATGTCTTAGTTTCCTTAACATAAAATAATTCAATCATTAGTTGGCCATTTGAGCTAGCTGTCACAAAATTACTATATAAATTATCCTTTCAAATGGTCTTTCTATGTTATGCACTGAGGGAACCTTACAATATTTCATTTAATTTTGGTTTTGAAAAGAAAAAAATAAATACACCAATGGGCTTTGTGATATTTAATTTTATGTTATTAGTGATTATGTATCAGCGATTTTTTTTGGATTGTAGATTTCCAAATATTTTGAAATCATTATATAAAATCTTTAGAAAACACTTTAGAATTCATAGTTAATATGTATTTGTACATTGTTGAAATTGGAAAACTCCAACATAAACTCTTTTAACTCTATAATTCTCAAAACCTTGTTGGTGAATTTGTCGTGAAAACCCAATGGGAATTTGATATAATATCTCTAGAATAACTTATATTTTAAGCTAACTCCACAAACGTGTTAAAATAATATACTCTCATCTTCTAAAATAATCAACCTTCATATCAATTCTCACAACAAATAATTTGAGCATAGGTAATTTCATTAATTAGAATTAGTCTTGAATTACGTTTTATTTGTAATTTCATTAATTAGAATTAGTTTTGAATTAAGTTTTATTTTTTTACTTTTTATTATCAAATTGTTAAAAATTGTAGTTGTCTTTATTATGTCGCCAGGGAAATTCTTTCAATATTGCAATTTAACTTTATTTTTTATTTTTTATTGACATTTTCAAATTGTAGGTGTCTTTATTATGTCCCTAGGGAAATTCTTTCAATATTTCAATTTAACTTTGTTTAAAAAAAAAAAACAACAACAACAAAGTATTACATGATTGTAATATTGATTTTTATGTTTCAACCAAAATTTTGAGACCGAATAATTTCACTAATTAAAATTAATTTTTATTTTATTATTATCAATTTAAAGATCTGAAATTTAAATATGATCATATGATTAGATTTTTCATTTTTAACATATAAATTATCAAATAGAATATAAATTACTATACAAATTATCCAATAATAAGTTACATTATACAACTGTAAATTTATATCCCAATTTTGAAATAACTGTAATTTTATATGACGAAAGGATAAATTGTAAGTTAATTATCCATTCCCCGAAAGATGTCACTATTAACTTTAGAGTCTTTATTGAAATCTTACTGGTGTAGGTGTAATGGCGCATCCATTGGAAATAGAATAACCTTCTTTTAAGTGGACAATGAGTTCTCCCATATATAGAGTTTTGGAATAACATTTTATAGTTGGTTTTCAAATGAGTGATTGTGGAAAATTAGTGGACAATGAGTTCTCCCATATATAGAGTTTTGGAATAACATTTTATAGTTGGTTTTCAAATGAGTGATTGTGGAAAATTAGTAAGAGTATGATTGTTGAACTGATGCATCACCATTATTTAAGAATAATCTATTATTTGGAATAATTGGTGGTCATCAAATACGCTTAATTGCTTTAAATAACTTGCAATTGTATATCCTTACATCACTTTAAAAAAAATCCCGCATAATTAAATCAGGTTTCAAAATCATATATATATATATATAGTTGAAATATTTAGTATTTTCTTTTTATGTTACTTTATATTATTTTAAAGGTTTTTTTTTTTAATAGTAATGATTACGTTTTATTAGGTAAAATGGTAACTTTCTAGATACAGATGCCACTATTTCATCAGGTAAAACTAATATTTCATAAATGTCACAATATTTCATAAATGCCACAAGATCCAACGTGTCTCTAGAGACTTGAACCAAGTCATGAACTATAGAACTTGAGCTAAGTTCCTTCGACATATTATCTCTATAGTTATAAAAAGTATGAATTAATTAATAACGCATGAATTAATTATTAGTGAATAAGTAATTATTCCTAGTAATAATAATAATAAAGGCCAACTTCTTAAAAAATGTCACTTTAAAAAATACCTCTAAAAGCCTCTAAAAAAATATCACTTTTAAAAAAATACCTCCAAAAAATGTCCTTTGAGTATTAAGCCTAAAAAGAGTCCTTTCAAAATTAAGTCCAAAAAATGTCTTTTGGAAATTAAGCCCAAAAACTTCTAAAAACAAAATACATCCACAAAAATGTCCTTTGAAAATTAAGCCCAAAACCTCTAAAAATAATGAAAATTAGGCTCAAAATTTCTAAAAAATTACCTTAAAAAAAATGAAAATTAAGCCCAAAACTTCTAAAAAAAATATCTTAAAAAAAAACATGAAAATTAAGCCCAAAACCTCTAAAATCAAAATACCTTAAAGAAAAATGAAGCCCAAAAAACATCAAAAAAATGTATCACATACTTCCAAGAAATGTCCTTTAAATGCTATGCCAAAAAGAGTCCTTAAACCCAAAAAAATCCTTTGCAAAATCAGACCAAATGAAGAAATGTGCGAAAATTTAATTTTATTATTATTATTATTAATTATTGAATTTTTTTTTGGTAAGTTGGGCTATTCTATATTAATTCGAGAAAAGAAACATTATATATGCTACAGGCGGGGTTGGCAAGCTGCGCTTAACCAATCCTTCCCTTAGTTGCTCGGTTTTGGGGATGCCCTAGTGGAGGAAACCAGACTGGAAAGTACTTGTGACAGAGAATTACAAAATGCGCAGCAGCGCTGATGTATCTAGATATTACAAAATATGCATAGACATGGGTATAGCTAGAGATTCATTGGTGGTAGCAGGCTTGAAAAAAGCCATGGAAGAGTTGTGCAGCTTCGCAGGCCTCAATCTTAATCTTCATCATCATTTTTGTGGACTATCTCCTCTATGGGGCAAGCCTGCGCCTACGTAGTAGCTTCCTCAGAGTCTGCCACAGGACTCCTAGTTTTAGAGATAGGTGCACAGAGAATGGGGGACTCTGGATCCTCTTCATCATGGATGCACGTCCAATTACCATGAGAGTGCTTAACCCATAAATCTGAGGCATCATCATCATCCTCCTGATCTAGCAGTGGATCATTCTTGCGAGGTAGGGGGCACGCCTAGTATGCGATGGTAGACTTCTGTGGGTCGTGCCTACCCCTCTGCGTAGTTTGCATAGGTGCTTCTTCCTCCTGCTCAAGATAGAGGCTCTGTCTCGCATAACTGCCAGATGAAGAGCCTTCAACGGACTCCAGATGGATGTCTGGGGAGAGCTCCTCTCTATCTGCCTTGAATGGTTCTCTGCCGCAGTCTGGGAGCCATTGCACGATGAGGCAAGGGAAAGGCTTTAAGGGGAGGGTGGGAAATATGGGGATAAACAAAGTTGAAGTCAGGAAGAACATAAGGGCTAGAGAAGAGGTGCACAAACTGAGTGATCACAGCCCAGAGGGGACTGCGCAGCACAACACTGAGTAAAGGGCTATGCTATAGAATGGAATCAAGGTAGTGCAAAAGTAGAAACAAAAGGGTAGACAGAGGGGAATTACTGTGAGTTTCTAAGGGCTGAGGGCACATCGTTTTATATGGTCTTGACCACATGCGAGGGAGATGGCTATAAGAGTGCCTCGCACACAGTTGCATGCCATACCTAATCACCTGAGTAGGCTCAAGGGAAGGGTGATGTCTAATAGACAATTCATTCATGTTGATCATTAATGGTCATTGTTGCATGAGGGTACCCTGAAGAGAGAACCCTGTACTCAACGTCTCATCGTCAAATCTTATCTCATTAGTCCCGTGTGGATGGTTAACGGTTTCAGGTTCTGTAACAAGTGAGGCACTATGTAGAAGATATTGGTCCTCAGGTGTGTGGGATAGATTATTTTCATTCGTGCCAGTTCTGTCACCCACATCAGGGGGTAATTACTGATATTATTATTATTATTAATTATTAATAATATTATTTAATAATAAAATAATAATAATTAATTATTTAATAATTAATAATTGATGATAATTAATAGTTGATAATTTATAAATATTAAATAAAAATAGTATTAATTATTAATTGATAAATAAATTGACCATGATCAATAAATAATAATTAATAATTATTCATCAGAATTCATGGTTAAATAATTAACCATCGAGCATGTGCAACCATGGTTAACCATGGTCCAATGTCACATTGTGATAAATATTGTCTCAATATGAAAATCAATCATGGTAAACCATGGTCCAACGTCACATTCTCACAAGATTATATCAATAGGAAAATCAACCATGGTAAACCATAGTCAACCATGTTTATTTTAGGGTTTATAGTATTAATCTTACGGTTTATATACCTTTGGAAATATTAATCTCTTAGGTTTAATATTATTCCATTGGGTTTATGATCCCTTGGAATTTTAGTATTAACCCGCTGGGTATATAATATCAATCCCTTGGGTTTATTAATCTAAGGGTTCATATTCCTACGATGTAATAGTATTCATAGGGTTTATAATATTAATCCTTGGGTTTAAAATAAATCCCTTGGGTTTATCATCATGGTCAACCTTGGTCAATCATGGTCCAATGTCACACTGTGACAAAGATGGTCTAATTATGAAAATCAACTATTGTCAACCATCGACTAATGGTAAACCATTCTCAATAATGGTAAAGCATTGTAAATCATTGTTGCCATGGTCAATCATGGTCAACCATGTTACAATGTCACATTGTGGCAAATATTGTCTCAATATGAAAATCAAGCATTATCAACAATGGTCAATCATGCTCCAACGTCACATTGTGACAAAAATTGTCTCAATACGAAAATCAACCATGGTAAACCATATTCAAACATGTTTATTTTACGGTTATAGTATTTATCTTAGGGATTATATAGCTTGGATTTATTATATTAATCCCTTGGGTTTAATATTATTCCCTTGGGTTTATAATCCCTTTGAGTTTTAGTATTAACCCCTTGGATTTAAAATATCAATCCCTTCGGTTTATGAATGTGAGGGTTCATATTCCTAAGCAAATATTATCTCAATATGAAAATCAACCATTGTCAACCATGGTCAACAATGATAAACCATTTTCATCCTTCGTCAATAATGGTCAATCATGGTCAACCAATGTCCTTTGTCACATTGTGACAAAGATTGTCCTAATATGAAAATTAACCATGGTTAACCATGGTCGAACATCGGATTGTGACAAATTTTGTCTCAATATGAAAATTGACCATGTAAAAGCATGGTCAACCGTGTTTATTATAGGGATTATAATATTTATCTTAGGGTTTATATACCTTGGGTTTATAATAGTAATCCCTTGGGTTTAATATTATTCCCTTAGGTTTATTAATATAAGGTTTCATATACCTAGGGTATACTATTATTCATGGGGCCTATAATATTAAAAATTGGGTTTAACATAAATCCGTTGGGTTTATAATCACGGTAAACCATGGTCAACCATTTTCCAGCATCACATTGTGACAAATATTGTCTCAATATGAAAATCAAAAATTGCTAATTGTCATAACTAATCATCAACAATGTTTATAATATTAATCCCTTGGTTTTTTTATCATGTTCAACCATTTTCCAACGTCACAATGTGACAAATATTGTCTCAATGAAAAAATCAACCATGGTCAACCATTTTCAACCATGGGAAACAATGGCAATCCATTATCAACAATGGAAAACCATTGTGAGTCATCGTCAACCATGATAAACCATGGTCCAATGTCACATTTTGACAAAGATAGTATTAACCTGAAAATTAATCATGGCTAACCACCATGGTCCAACATTACATTGTGACAAATTTTGTCTCAATATGAGAACTAACCATGGTCAACCATATTTATTTTAGGGTTTATAATATTTATCTTAGGGTTTACATACATTGGGTTTTTAATATTACTTCATTGGGTTTAATACTATTCCCTTGGTTTTGTAAACTCTTGGGCTTTTAGTATTAAATCCTTGTGTTTATTATTATCTTGGATTTATAATATCAATCCCTTATGTTTATTAGTCTAAGGGTTCATATAATTAGGGTATAATATTATTCATAGGGTTTATAAAACTTTTCCTTTGGTTTAATATAAATCCCTTGGGTCTATAACCATGGTTAACCATGGTGTAACGTCACGTTATGCAAAAAATTGTCTCAATATAAAAATCGCCAATGGTAAACTATTGTCACAAAGATTTTCTCAATATGAAAACCAACCATGGTAACCTATGGCTAACCATTCTTATTTTAGATATTATAATATTTATCTTAAAGTTTATATACCTTGGGTTTATAATATTAATCGCTCGGGTTTAATATTATTCCCTTGGGCTTATAATCCATTATGCTTTTAGTATTAACCCCTTGGGTTTATTATTTCCTGGTGTTTATAATGCCAATCCCTTGGGTTTATTAATCTTAAGGCTCAAATTCCTACGGTTTAATATTATCCATAGAGTTTATAATATGTATCCTTGGTTTTAATATAAATCACTTTGGTTTATAATCATGGCAACCTTGGTCAATCATGGTCCAACGTCACATTGTGACAAATATTGTCTCAATTGAAAATCAAGCATCGTAAACCATCATCAACCATGGTCAACAATTGTAAACCATTGTCAAATTTCATCAACCATAGTTAATCATGGTCAACTATGGTCCAATGTCACATTGTGACAAATATTGTCTAAATATGCAAACCAACCATGGTTCAACATTGGAATGTGACAAATATTGTCTCAATATGAAAATAAACCATGGTAAACCACAATCAACCATGTTTATTTTATATTTTATAATATTTATCTTAGGTTTAATATACCTTGAATTTACAATATTAATCTCTTAGGTTTAATATTATTCTCTTGGGTTTATAATCCATTAGGGTTTTTGTATTAACCCCTTGTGTTTATAATATCAATCACATGGGTTTATTAATCTGAGGGTTCGTATTCCTAAAGAAAGATTGTCTCAATATGAAATTCAACCATGGGAAACTATTGTCAACTATTATGAACCATAGTCAACAATAGTAAAAAAAATTCAATAATGGTAAACCATTGTCATCCATCTTCAACCATGGTCCAATGACAAAGATTGTATAAATTTGAAAATCAAGCATGGTCAACCATGGTTCAACATCCCATTATAAGAAAAATTGTCTCAATATGAAATTAAACCATTGTCAACCATGATCTGGCATCTCATTTTGACAAAGATGGTCTCAATATGAGAATCAACCATGGTAAACCATGTCTATTTTAGGGTTTATAATATCTATCTTAAGATTAATATATCTTGTTTTTATAATATTAATACATTGGGTTTAATATTATTCCCTTGGTTCTATAATATCAATCCTTTTCGTTTGTAATGTTAATCTCTTTGGTTTATTAATATAAGGGTTCATATTACTAAGGTATAATATTATTCATAAGGTTTTTAATATTAATCCTTGGGTTTAATATAAATCCCTTAAATTTATAATCATGTTCAACCATGGTCCAACATCACATTGTGACAAATATTGTCTCAATATGAAAACCAACCATCGTCAACCATGGTCAATAATGGTAAAAAGTTGTCAAGAATGGAAAATCATTTTTAGTCATCACCAACTATGTTAAACCATGGTCCAATGTCACATTATTACAAAGATTGTCTGAATATGAAAATCAACCATGGTCAACTGTGGTCCAATGTCGCATTATGAAAAAGTTTGTGTCAATATGAAAATAAACCATGGTAAACGATGGAAAACTATGTTTATTTTTGGGTTTATAATATCTATATTAGGGTTTATATACCTTGGGTTTATCATATTAATCTCTTGGGTTTAATATTATTCCCTTGGATTTACAATCCCTTCGAGTTTTAGTATTAACTCCTTAGTTTTATTATTACTTTAGATTTATAATATAAATCCCTTAGGTTTATTAATATAACGGTTGATATAGTTAGGGTATAATATTATTCAAATGGTTTAAATATTAATATTTGAGTTTAATATAGATCCATTGGGTTAAAAATCATGGTCAACCATGGTCCAATTTCAGATTGTGACAAAGATTGTCTTAATATGAAAATTAATAATTTTCAACCATGGCCGAGTGTCGCATTCTGACAAATATTGTCTCAAAATTAAAATCAACCATGATCCAACATCACATTGTGACAAATATTGTCACCATATGAAAATCAATCATGGTCAACCATGGTCCAACGTCACATTGTGACAAAGATTGTCTCCATATGAAAATCAGTTATGGTCAAACATAGTCCAACTTTTCATTGTGAGAAGGATTGTCTCAATATGAAAATCAATCATGGTAAACCATGGTCAAACGTCACATTGTGACAAATATTGTCTCAACATGAAAATCAACCATGGAAAAGCATGGTGAGCCATGCTTATTTTAGGGTTTATATTATTTCTCTTAGCGTTTATATACCTTGGGATTATATTATTAATCCCTTGGGTTAATTATTTAACTCCCTTGGGTTTATTATTCTCTTAGGTTTGTAATATCAATTCCTTGGGTTTATTAATTTAAGGATTCATATTCCTAGGGTGTAATATTACTCACAGTTTTTATAATAGTAATCCTACGATTTAATATAAATCCATTGGGTTTATAATCATGGTCAACCACAGTCCATTATCACCTTGTGACAAATATTGTCTCGATATGAAAATAAATCATTGTCAATTATGCTCCAACGCCACATTGTGACAAAGATTGTCTCAATATGAAAATATAGCATGCTCTAACATCACATTATGGCAATGATTATCTCCATATGAAAATGAATCATGGTCAACCATGGTCCAATATTGAATTGTGACAAATATGGTCTCCATATTAAAATCAATCATGGTCTAATGTCACATTGTGACAAATATTGTATCCATATGAAAATCAAGCATGGTTAACCATGGTCTAATGTCACATTGTGACAAAGATTGTCTCAACATGAAAATCAACAATGGAAATCCATGGTAAATTATGTTTACTTTAGGGTTTATTGTATTTCTTTGAGGCTTTATCTCAACATGAAAATCAATCATTTTCAACCATGATCTGACGTCGCATTGTGGCAAAGATTGTCTCAATATAAAAATCAACCATGGTACAACACCACATTGTGAAAAATATTGTGGCCATGTGAAAATTAATCATGGTAAACAATGGTTAACCATGGTCCAACATCACATTATGACAAATATTGTCTCCATATGAAAATTAGTAATCGTTAGCCATGATCCAATAACACATTGTGACAAATATTGTCTCCATATGAAACTCAATCATATTCAACCATGGTCCAACTTCACATTGTGACAAAGAGTGTCTACATATAAAAATAAATCATGGTCAACCATGGTCGACCATGGTCCAATGTTGCATTGTGACAAATATTGTCTCAACATGAAAAACGACCATGGAAGATCATGGTCAACCATGTTTTCTTTGGGGTTTATAGTATTTCTCTGATGGTTTTTAATATAACTCCTTTGGGCTTAATTTGTAATTCCCTTTTTTTTATACTCCCCTCGATTTATATTGTCTATTTCTTGGGGTTATTGATCTAAGGGTTCATATTTCTAGGGTGTAATATTACGAATAGGGTTTATAATTCTAATCCTTTGATTTAGTATAAATCCCTTGGGTTTGTGATCATGGTCAACCATGGTCCAATGTCACATTTTGACAGAGATTGTCTCAATATGAAAATCAATCATTATCAATCATGGTTCAACGTTGCATAGTGAAAAATATTGTCTCGATATGAAAATAAAACATGGTCAACCATGGCTATTTTAGGTTTTATAATATTTATCTTAGTGTTTATATACCTTTGGTTTAGAGTCTTAAACCCTTGGGGTTAATATTATTTCCTTGGATTTATAATCCCTTGGCTATTGTGACAAATATTTTGTCAATAGGGAAATCAACTATGGTCAACGATGGTAAACCATGTTTATTTTAGGGTTTATGATATTTATCTTAGGTTTATATACCTTGGGCTTATAATCCTTTGGGATTTTAGTTTTGTGTCAAATATTTTCATAATATAAAAATCAACCATGGTCAATAATCATGGTCACATTGTGACAAAGATTGTCTCCTGGTTAAACATCACATTATGACAACGATGCTCAACCATGTTCATTCATGGCTCCATGTTGCATTTTGATAAATATTGTCTCACAATATGAAAATAAACCATTCTCAACCATGTTCGAATGTCGCTTTCTGACAAATATTGTCTCAATATGAAAATAAATCATGGTAAACCATGGTCGAATGTCGAAATGTGACAAATATTGGATCAATATAAAAATCAACCATGGCCGACGATGGTAAACCATGTTTATTTTGGGGTTTATAATATTTATATTAGGGTTTATATACCTTGTGTTTATACTATTAAACCCAGATGGTTTAGAATTCATTGCACTTTTAGTGTTAATCTCTTGTATTTATTATTCCATTGGGTTTCTAATATCAATCCCTTGGGTTTACTAATCTAATGATTCATATTCCTAGGGTATAATAATTCATAGAGTTTTTATTATTAATCATAGGGTTTAATATAAATCCCTTGGGTTTATAATCATGGTAAACCATGGTTCAACATCATATTGTCACAAAGATTATCTCAATATGAAAATCAACCATCTTCAACCATCACCAACCATGGTCATTCATGGTCAAACATGGTCCAATGACACATTATGACAAAGATTGTCTCAATATGAAAATAAACCATGGTCAACCATGTTCAATCATGCTTGACCATGGTCAAATGTCACATTGTGAAAAATATTGGCTCAATATGAAAATCAACCATGGTCAACTATGGTGCAATGTCACATACTGACAAAGATTCTATCGACATTAAGATCAATCATGGTCAAACGTGGTCAACCATGGCTCAACATCCCATTGTGACAAGCATTGTCTGGATGTGAAACTCAACCATGGTCAGACATGTTCCAACTTTGCAATGTGGAAAAGGTTGTCTCAATATGAAAATCAACCTTGGTCAACCATGGCCATATTGTGACAAATATTTTCTCTTAGTCCAACGTTGCTTTGTCACAACCATGGTCAACAATGGTCAACCATGGCCCAACATCGCATTGTGACAAAGACTATTTCAAAATGGAGATCGACCATGGTCAACCATGGTAAGTTATTGTCCAACGTTGCATTGTGACAAAGGCTGTCTCAATATGAAAATCAATCTTGGTAAACCCTAGCACAACATCGTATTGTGACAAAGATTGTGTGAATATGAAAATGAACCATGGTCAACCATTTTTATTTTAGGGTTCATAATATTTATCTTAGGATTTATATACCTTGGGTTTATAGTCCTTTGGGTTTTTAGTATTAATCCTTTGGGTTTATAATATTTATCTTAGGATTTATATAGTTATGTCAATAAATGTATATTAATCCTACTTCGATTGGCATATATCAACTACATTTACTAATGTGATTGTACATGTGCTTCATCTACGCCTAATGGCATATATCAACCACATTGGTAAATGTGGTTGTGGTTTAAATAATATTTGTCTTAGGGTTTATATACCTTGGGTTTATAATATTAATCCCTTGGTTTTAATATTATTCTCTTGGGTTGGTATTATTAATCCCATGTGTTTATTAATTTAAGAGTTCATATTCATAGAATTTACAATATAAATGATTTGGGTTTATTGACTCCTTGGATTTATGATACTAGTAATCACTTATGTTTATAACATTAATCACATATATTTATAACAATATTAATCTCAAATATTATAATATTAATCCAAAAATATTTTAAATTTATTAATCAATTATTTATTATAAAAAAATAAGTATTATTCTCTTTGTTTTTTATTTATATTAAAAAAAATACATAATAATAACAATAAATAATTATTAGTATTATTATTTAATTAAATTATTTAATATTTTTATATCATTTAATTATACATAATTTATTATTATTTAATTATTTATTAAAAATATTAATTAATAACAATCACTTTTAATAGTAATAATTATTTAATAATAAAAGTAATTAGTTTAAAATGACTATAACCATAGTTAATAAAACTTGATTATTATTATTATTTATAATAATATTATTATTTTTATTGTAATAATTTTTTTAATATTATTTTTATTATTATATATTTATAAAAGTAAAACCTTTTATTTATATTAACCAAACTTAATTAATTAAATTTAAATGTAATTGTGCTACTCTCTATGTATAGACCGTACACCGGATAAAAGCCAAACATTTTATACATTTAGATGTCAACTTTTCATTATTCCCAAACTATTTCTGGTTGTCTATATTTGAGTAGTAAATACTTTTTATTTGATTATTGGGCCACCTAAACAGACAATGATGACGCGCAGTAAAATATGAGTTAAATTTATGAAGAAGAAGAACACTCGAAGTTAACTCTGGAAAGACCTCAAAACTCCTATTCTCAAAGAACTCTCCGAAACTCTTAAATAAATAATAACTATGAAGAATAATTAGAAAAAGAACTGGAAACATTGACCAGAGAGCAATTTCTTTGAAAGATATCAGAGTCTTTTTGTAAACAAAAATTCGCTGAAATCCAAGGGAAAAGTTCGCAACAGTAAAAATGAATAAATATATAAAATGAGCAATTTATTTGAAAGATATCAGTCTTTTTTCGAATACATATTCGCTGAAATCCAATGGGAAATGTTCGCAACATTAAAAATGAATAAATATATAAAATATGCAATGATTATATTTCGTGCCGGAGACGATTCTAAAAAATTATATACAAAGATTAGAAATCCTTTGATACCATCCGAAGGTCCGCTGTTCAATTGTTCATACGAAATCTGGTTCATTATATACAAATAACAGAAATGCATCTGAAAGTCCACTGGTTCAGCCATTCGCATTAAATTGGTTGATTATTGTAAGGGCCATGAATTTAAAAGCCAACGTACGATCGTTTCAAATTAAAAAGAGAAAGACAAGCAATTATATTGACCTGGATTGTTTTATTATAATAACAGCCATGAAATTATTAAATAACATATCAATATTTGATCAAAGAAGCTGATTGCAAATTCTGTAAAAACAAGATAAACGAGTCACTATTCTTATACTTCAAGCTGTCGAGAACCACATTTATATATGGGCTCTTATGAAAAAGAGCGTACCCGAAAACAACATGATTTTATGATAAAATAAGTATTGTGCATATGCTCTGTGAGCGATCAGGTAATTGACAATTATGGTATTATATATTGAAACTAAAGTCAAATGGTATTCATTGTATCATGTATTTTCAATCAACCAAGAAATCAAGCTTGAGCAATATGTTGCTGTAATCCATATACGAAGAGAGAAACTATTTTCAGGAAAAAGCACGCTGAATGTTGCACATATATCTGACCTTTTAGCTTTCTGAATCATCCTTTCTTATAGCTTCAACTAAGGTATGTTTGTAACGTCCAACATAATTGTGCCCGCCTGAAAACATAGAGCAAATTGTTAAGAATTATTGTCAAAAAAGAATTGTGTATCGGTATGAAAATACATTAATACTTTTTAAATAACCTCTTAAATCATAGAAATCATTCAGGTAGTTAGTTACCTTTCTTAATCACCTTTCCTAAGGGAAAGCAGGATTGCCACAAAAGATTAGCCCTGACACCTGTCTGATCTCTTTCTTTGATCTCAAATACTGAGAACCCTAAATGTTCTTGGTACCACAGTTCATATATGACCAGCTTCCCGTTTACGGACGTGAAGTCGCATTTTTTGGCATTTTCATGAAACCTGGACTCAATCCCTTGTAACATAAGCCAAACATCCTGATCTGGGTCATAAGCCCGTATACTCGATCCTTGGTTTTGATCTTCGCTACGGTTACTGTAACAAGTAATTAACAAATTCTGCACCACGGCTCCCCTTGCGCAAGAAAACCAGTTTTCGACCAAATTGGGCGAAGCAAGAGACCAGGAAGAGGTGGTCACGTCAAATGATATTGCTCTAGACCGTCCTCTTATGATTACATTTTTACCCAAAACGGCACACGTGAGTAGTCGGTTAATACCCATGCCATTAGTCCTAAGCGCGTCACACCCCGGGATTGGCGTCCATGTATTACTAGATGGGTCGTACACCTCACCCCATTCTTCATCTTGCACGGGGTACCCTCCAAACACATAAACTCTTCCATCCACCGAGGCCGCAACAGCCGCTCGCCTATATACCCTGCTGGGAATCGGATCAGACCAGGCATGCGAGACTGGATCAAACACGTGAATAGCATTGGAAGGGTATATGCCTCTGCTACCACCTATAACGTAAAGCTTATTATACAAGACTGAACTGGCAGTGTTCGCATATGTGTCCACAGGATAATTGGGCAGAGGCAGATATCTCATTTCTTGTATGTCAAGAGCATAGAAGCACTGGCTGGCAACGTCAGATTCTTCTTTAAACCTTAGATACACCCAATAAGATGACGGATCTTGCAGCATGCTTAAAAAATCTTCTTTGGTGACCTCTTTAGGTTTGGAATTTGGCAGAGATCGGAATGAAGGCTTGCGGACCAATGGAAAACCTCGTGAATCAGTAACAACATCCTTTTTTACGCCGGCATTTGGCATAGAGATGCAGTTTCCCATGTTATCGCGAATTCTGCCTCTTCGAGTCTGAATAACAATCACATAGAGACCTGTGTGCGAGGGTCTACTGGGGAGAGAATGTGATTTGGTGGGTGACAAATTGCGTCTCAGTTGAGGTTTTAAACTTTTATGTTGTGAACAAACTATTCGTTGAGAACGGTTGAAGATTTCAAATACTGGGTGTGGCGTTCTTCGAGAGTCCTTTTGACGGTGAGCAAAAGTATGAAAGATAACTGCAACTTGAATTATGCGATGAGCACCGCCGTTTCACCGTCTGCGTACTGAGCTTAATATATGTTTTTCGTTTTCAAAGGTCCAGAGATTACCTGGGGAGGCCAGGTTTAAAGCCAGCCAGTTGTAACTCCAACCTTAATGGTAATGTGTTAATAAGGAGTGGGTTTCTATGTAGATTATAGATTTTGGGATTATTCTAAAATTGAATGGTAAAGATAAAGTCAATTCTTTTCTTTTTTCCTATCTGCAATGGACATAAATCTAGGAAAGAAAGGGTGTGCCACGGTCACTAAGGAGGTGTAGGTAGTTATCATTCTAATTTTTGTTTTTATTATATTATAATTAATTAATATGTGAAATTTTGTGGGAAAAAAAAATTCTAATAATGTGGAGTATGTTTTTGGTTAGGGTAAGAGTTAATTTTTTTTTGGAGGTGAGGAAAAAGAGTATATGTTTGATTTGGCTAAAAAAATTTCTTCTTAAAAGGTAAGAAAAATAAGTTAATAGTCTAAGAACTAAAAACATTTAGAAAATGTGAAAGCATGCCTTTTATGAATTATCAATTAATAATTTCAAATGATTTGATTTTCCTTAAATAACATTAATAATTTCAATAATGAATTAATTTACATTCCCAAAAACCCATTACTAATAAATATAAAAATCATTCAAAGTATAAATTATTAACAATATATTATTTATCTTAATATATTAATTTTCAGCTAACCCAATATATATTATATATATTTTATATCATTAACATGAAAAACAAATCTAACTTAGCAAAACCTAGACAATAAACTTACTAATAACTATAAAAATCATTCAAACTATAAATTATTAACAATATATTATTTATGTTGATATATTAATTTTCAACTATCCCAATATATATTTTATATCATTAACATGAAAAACAAATCTAACTTAGCAAAACCTAGACAATAAACTCTTTATATATTATTTACAATACATAAAAAGAAAAAATAACAACCAAACCAAGCAATAATAAAGTTATTTGACATTTTTAACGATATAATCTTTTTATATGAAAATGCCATTTTTTTATATTTAAAAAAAGAGATTATATATACATATTAATTTATTTATTTTTTAAAGTTAGAAAGACTATATTTTAATAGTGTCGAATATATTACTGGAGGAGAAATTGAACCGTGTCTTAATAATGTACTCATCGCAATCCATCTAAGACCCATAGACATAATTAAATTCATTTCAATTAAATTAAAAAATCAAAATAATTAATTATTATATAAAATGTGGAATATTAAAATTTGGAAGAGGGAGAAAAATTTGTGAGGCCTCCCCAAGGGGTTTCATTTACAAGTATCATTTTTAAGGAAAAAGGCTTAGGTTTCCTCTAGTTTAGGTTATGCTTGTTTTCCTTGTTTGAAACCAGAAGTTGTTGAGTGACATCACTTTGATTGCATTTATTTTTCTAAATATGGTTAGCTGCATGCTTTCAAGATTTTGATGTAGTATTATATATTTAATAATGTCCTTTTGAGTAGTTACATGTATTTAGATAAAAATTCTTGGATTTAGATCATAAATTGTTATAAATTTCTATTTTACAATTTTTTTTTATATGGACACTGATTCATAGTACAATTTTTTAAATATATAAAATTTTAAATTTGTTTTGATATTATTAATTACAACCATTTCAATTTATTTAAATAATAATAAATAACAAGACAAAACATACATGACATTCTTAAAGTCACCGTGCACTTATATAACACTCATAGTCATCTATTAAGGAACATTCATATATCCATATACTAGAATCATTTATTAATTTATATTTTATTATTTGATTTTGACTTATATGTTTAATTCACATTTTTATGTAATTAAATATATACTTAATTATTATAGCTTGATTAAATGTGTAGAAACACATATAAATTACTTACAATATGTAATTTATGAATTAAATTAATAGAAAAAAGATATATATAATATAATTATTATCTTTGAAAAGGGTCACTAATTAGTTGGGTCTATGATAAGTTAAATAAAGTTAACATATAGCATGATATCTTTAGAAAAAAAAGATAATAGACTAAAACAAACTCTAATCTATAGTTTTTTTTTGTTTTTCCATTAGCTTCCTCAAGTTGAAGTAGTATATAATCTTCTCTACCCTTGTAGTTTACCAGGTTGTTATATTTCACTTTAGAGTTTGTATTACAAACTAATTAGGAAGTCTCAAAGCATTATGGTTTCCAAGAATTCCAACTTCTCTCTAGATTTTCTATATACTCTCTATATACTCTCTAGGTCTCACTATAGGGAAATTTATCCACATGCTTAGATCCACGTAAGATCCATGGGGTAACACTTTTACATATACCTGTGCCATTTTTAGCAAGTGGTTCCCTGAAAGGTCCTTTTTCCTACCTTTTGGATAATTAGGATAAAAACATGATTTTAGGATTTTAATATAATATTTATCATATCTAGTTGAATTAATCCCTTTAATTACTGATTAGTCCAATTTTGGATTCGTGGAGTTCTAGCCCCTTGAAATAACATATGTTTAAGAATATTTGAATATTGAATGAATATATATAGAATATTTAAATTTAAGCCTTTTTTTATTCATGAATATGGAGAGATCTTTAACTAAAAATCACATAGGAGACTTTTAGTAGACCAACTAGCCTGGTTCATTTTTAAGATGAGATGAGGATTCCAAAAAATACAAGGACAAATGTTATATGATTATTAGTTTTGACTAAAAAAATATTAAAATTTATATTTTTAAATTATTTAATTTTTATAACTAAGAGACATTTAATAAATAGTTGGAAAAAATAAATAAATACAAATTATTATTATTGATTAAAAAAATGATAAGATATTTTTACTTTGATGTAAATATTCCATTCTTCATCTTATCTTAAAGATGAACCACACTAGTTAGTAAACTAAAAATCTTGTAGTACTTCGTATATGTTCTTTCAAGTTTATCAAGTTTAAAAAATATATTAAAATATATATTATTGACTTTCTAGTACCACTCTTATTATACTACTCTTACATGAGCTTTATATATTTTCCACAATTTGAGTGGATCTCCTCCTCGCAATATTATAAAGTAGAGAGTTAATTCAACGTTTGAATATTCTATAATAATGGATTTTTTTATTATATGGTATGTGAAGTTTACATAGTATTTATATGTGTTAATATATATATATATATATATATATATATATATATATATATATATATTATATTTTATTTAGTGTTTTTTTATATCAGTATAATAATATTTGGTTTTTAGTAAAATATTATAATTTTTATTTGTAATGGTAAATTAACAATAATTAATAAAATATATTTTTTCTTTGAGTTGATATGTATATACATTTATAATATAAAATAAGTGTAGTATTTAACATTGCTACTTACATTATAAAAAAAAATTGACAGAAAAAAATTGCACATACATATATACATGTTTTTAATAATGAAAACTATACATTTAAAAAATTGACTTGCTTTATTTATATAGTTATTGATAGTTTTAATTGATAACCATTTTAATCTATTATTAATTTTTTTTTATTAATTTTTTATTAATATTAATTAAATTACATTTTACTAGTCTTTCTTGAAGAAAACCTAATGATGGACAATAGCGGTGAGAAAAAACAACTGTGAGTAAGTGTATCTATTCATATCTTTTTCCTATCCATTTTTATGTAAAAAGCTATCCATATTACATAGTATTCATATTGGATTGTGTAAAAACTGATCATTTTTATTATACCACTAGTGAATATAAATTTTTTTATATATTTTTTAAATATATTTTTTATATTTCATAAGTCAATAAAAAAAAAAAATAGAAAACAATTTACATTTAAAATAAATTAAATAATTTTTTAATTTCAAAACTTCAATTTAATCAGGATTATCAGGACTTGACTAATTGAATCTTTGACGCCGCTTAGCGAACGACTAATGGTCCAAAGGCCAATTCTAGTAAACTGGACCAAAGATCGTTACATCTCAATTTCTCAATCACATTCATTCTTGTCGGTTTGTCGATTCTTTCTTATATGAATAATACACAATCTAAGCAAACAATTGTATGCTCGTTAGCGGTTTGAATATGTAATAAATTTATGAAATAACTCTTAGAAGTTAAAGTACTCTACCCTCCTTATCAATATTATGTAGCGAGCTAATGCTGGTTAGAAATTGTTGAAATATAATTTCAACGGCAGAATAGAAGTCCGAGGGGGTCGGTAAGTGAGAGCCGGCAGAGCAGATCACCCCATCGGAATGGCTGTCATTATGTGCGACTGGCCCCACATCATTTGTTCGTAATGAAAGTCCGCGGGGGTCGTGAAATAATTGTGGCTAGAGGTCCTTACCCCCCCGGAATTGCTGACAGCACCACAGCTGGCCCACATATATAATACGACACATACATATGTTTTATATGTTATATAAGGAGTGCGGGGTTTAAATTTTAATTTGCCCATCGCACAGATTTGAAACAAAGTTTGGTTTTAAATGTTAATTGTTTTATTTTTAATATATGTGAATATATATTAAAAAGTCCCGTGATGTAATATATGAAATGTAGAAAGCCCAGAAAGATATATGGCTGTTGTATTATTTGTAATACACAGTAATGTTTTTTTTATAAAAGGCACGGCAGTGCAGAGATAAAAAGACAGGAATGTAATTTTTATTACACAGTGAATTGCACAGCAATGCGGGAAGATAAGAAGAACAACAATGCCAGAAGTCGGTTGTGATTAATGGGTTCAGATCTAATGAAGTTATTGAAGACATTAAATATTTTCCAAGCGGTGATTTTTAGTGGGTGTGTCAATTAATTGCATTAAACAGGGCTGAGATATTTCTGTTTGTAATATGTAGAGACAGTGCCATTGTTTGTAATGTTTTATATACGAAACGGAAGGATTTTAAGAAAAGCAGACGACGGTACAAAATACACGAGCGCGAGTGTATGTTTGTTTTTTAAACAGTATTCAACGATGAATGTTTTTATTGAAGAGCAGGATTTTTGGTACTGCTTGTGGCAAGTCGTGTAAATCCCTCTTTGAGGAAGAATCTGTAACAGCAGTTTTTTTTTATGAATAGAAATTTTTTTTCTGAGTTGAAAACTCTGTCTATCAGTGAATTTGTTTTGAATTATTCTCTGTGTTGAAGAGGGCAGTCTTATTGTTTTGGAATTCTGAAAATTCCAACATGGTATCAGAGCCTATCCAGGCTATTTGAAGGTCAAATAAGCTGAAGGAACAGAGTTCGTTTTTGCAGCAGCCTCTCCAGCAGCGTGAAGGTTCAGTCAAGAAGAATTCGAAGGTATTTCTCTATACAGTCTTTGTGTAGTTGTTGCAGAACAGTTAGTAATTAAAACACACAGTCAAGTGTTTTTGAGATCATAGTTAAGAGTGCAGAATGGCTGGAGCAGCCAGCACTGGTATGAGTTTGGGAAGTGTCCATCTCCCACAATTCAATGGAAAGAATTATGATTACTGGTCAATAACCATGAGGGCTTTATTTACCTCACAAGAATTATGGGAATTAGTTGAGGATGGCTTTGAAGAGCCAAAAGATGAAGCAGAGTTTTTTATGTTAAATCAAGCTGGAAGAGGACAGTTGAAGAACAATAAGAAGAGAGATGCCAAGGCTCTTTTCTTTTTGTATCAAGCAGTGCATGAGAGTGTGTTTCCAAGGATAGCAGCAGCTAAGAAATCCAGTGAAGCATGGGAAACTCTCAAGACAGCTTATCAGGGTATGGAAAGAGTGAAGACAGCAAAACTTCAGTTGCTGAGGAGAGACTTTGAGATTCTCTGTATGAAGGAGTCAGATAATATTGACTCATTCTTCACTCATGTGATTGGAATGGTCACACAAATAAGATCTCATGGAGAGACTCTTGAGGACAAGAGGATTGTGGAAAAACTCTTGAGAAGTTTACCCTCAAGATTCGATGTGATTGTCACCACCATAGAAGAGACAAGGGATCTCACAAAGTTTTCAGTGGATGAACTACATGCATCACTGATTACCCATGAACAGATATTGGGTAGGAGTGAGAACTCATCTCTTGAACATGCTTTTAAGTCCCAGATGTCTTTCGGAAAAGGAAGAGGGCAAGGCAGAAGAGGAAGAGGCAGAAGCCAAAACGGAGGTGGAAGGAACAGTCCAGCAAATGCTCAAGGAAGGGGCAGCAATCCAAATCAGCATCAAGGCCAAGGCAGCAGCCAACAGAATAGTCAGCAGAATGCACAAGGACAAAGGTATGATAAGTCCAATGTCCAATGTTATAATTGTAAGAAATATGGTCATTATGCTAATGAATGTAGAAAGAAGAAGCAGAATGATATGAGAAGTGAAACTAGTGCAAATTTCACAAAAGAAAACAACAGTCAAAGTAATTTGTTTTTAGTTTGTAACATGGCTGAAGAAAAGGATGAGGATATATGGTTTCTAGACTCCGGTTGTAGTAACCATATGACAGGAAACTTAGCAATGTTTTCTATGTTAGATGAAAGTGTGCAGTCACAAGTCACACTAGGAACTGATAGCAAAGTTTCTGTTATGGGAAAATGAGATGTAAATGTTTTAACAAGATTAGGTGCAAGAAAAACCATAGCAGATGTTTATTATGTTCCAGGAATGAAGTGTAACCTCTTAAGTGTTGGACAGCTTGTCCATAAGGGGTATAATGTTTTCTTTGACAATGATGTTTGTACCATCATGGATAAACCACCCAGCAAAGTATGTATTGCTGAAGTGAAGATGACAAGGAACAGGATGTTCCCTCTCAGAATGAGAGCAGATTTGAAGAATGGCGAAGAGAAAGCAGCAGTTGCACAAGAGACTTACCAAAGCGAACCAAAGGATGACAATTGGTTATGGCACTTGAGATTTGGTCATCTCAACTTTGGAGGTCTTAATCTGTTGAACAGAAAAGGAATGGTAAGTGGTTTACCATTGATAGAGAAACTGGACAGCCTTTGTGAAGGTTGTATTCTTGGGAAACAACACAGAGAAAGTTTTCCTTCTGGGAAAAGCATAAGGGCAAAAGCACCCTTAGAGATTGTCCACTCAGATGTATGTGGACCGATGCAAACTCCATCACTTGCTAGCAGCCACTATGTCTTAACATTCATAGATGATTTTACAAGAAAAACTTGGGTTTACTTTTTGAAAAATAAAAGTGAAGTGTTTGAAAAATTCCGCAATTTCAAAGCACTTGTTGAGAACCAAAGTGGGCTGCATATCAAAGTCCTTAGGACTGATAGAGGAGGTGAGTATATATCTAAAGATTTCCTACGTTTTTGTAGAGAAAATGGAATACATAAGCAATTTACAACTAGATATACACCGCAGCAAAATGGAGTGGCCGAAAGGAAGAACCGAACCATAATGGACATGGCGAGGAGTATGCTTAAGGCAAAGCATTTGCCGAATGATTATTGGGCTGAAGCTGTACATTGTGCAGCGTATATTTTAAACAGGTGTCCTACAAAAGCAGTCATGAACAAAGTGCCGGAAGAGGCATGGAGTGGCGCAAAGCAAAGTGTCACGCACATGAAGGTTTTCGGATGTGTGGCTTATGCACACATTCCGGATCAGCTAAGGAAGAAGTTGGACAGCAAGGGGGAGAAATGTATTTTCATTGGATACAGTGAGGAATCCAAGGCATACAGGTTATATAACCCATCCAACAAGAAGTTTCTTGTGAGCAGGGACGTACAATTCATTGAAGAGGAAGCTTGGGATGGAAGCATAGAGAAAACAGTGAATGTTAAACACTGCTTATCTCATGATGAGAATGATGATGAGGTGGCTGAAATACATCCCCAAACAGCAACACCAACACCGCAAAGTACACCCTTGAGGAGAAATGAAAGTGCTTCTCCAAGCACACCACAAGGAGGAAATTCAAGTGCTTCTTCAAGTACTTGTACACCTACAGAAAGAGGTAAGAAATTCAGAAGTTTGAAAGACATTTATGAACAAGATTTAACAAATGAAGGTATCAATTCTTTGTTTGCTTTATATTGTCATGTTGATGATCATGTTCATTTCGAAGAAGCTATCAAGGATAGGAAATGGATAGAAGCTATGGATGAGGAACTTAATGCCATAGAGAGGAACAAAACTTGGGATTTGGTTGAACTCCCAAAAGGTAAAGATGTCATTGGCGTTAAATGGGTCTACAAGACCAAGAGTAATGCTGAAGGCAAGATAGAGAGACACAAGGCAAGGCTTGTTGTCAAAGGCTATAAGCAGAAGCATGGCATTGATTATGAGGAAACTTTCGCACCGGTTGCTAGAATGGAAACCGTGAGAGCAGTGTTGTCCATAGCAGCACAAAACAAGTGGAAAGTTTACCAAATGGACGTAAAGTCAACATTTCTGAATGGAGTGTTAATGTAAGAGGTTTACATTGAACAACCTCTCAGCTATGAAAAGAAAGGCCAAGAGCACAAAGTGTGTAAGTTGAAGAAAGCTCTTTATGGGCTAAAGCAAGCGCCAAGAGCGTGGTACAGTAGGATAGATTCTTATCTACTGGAAAATGGTTTTGAAAAGTGTGAGGGAGAACCCACCCTCTACATCAAAGAACAAGATGGTAAAATTTTGATTGTAGTCTTGTATGTCGATGATGTTATTTTTACAGGTAATGATGATTGCCTTATTGAACATTTTAAAACAGTCATGAAAGAAGAATTTGAAATGACTGATATGGGTTTGTTGAGATACTTCTTGGGAATAGAAGTAGAACAAGATGAAAGTGGGATTTTTATCTCACAGGCAAAGTATGTTAATGAAGTTCTTGAAAGATTTAACATGCAGGAAAGCAAGGCAGCTATCACTCCCACAGTGATGGGATTAAAACTCAGCAGAGAGGACATCAGCAAGGATTTTGATCCTAGTTTATTCAAGAGCATAGTTGGCAGCCTTATGTATTTGACTGCAACTAGGCCTGATATTATGCATGCTGTTAGTTTGATTTCCAGGTTCATGGAAAAGCCAAAGGATGCACATTGGCAAGCAGCAAAAAGGATTTTGAGGTATGTTAAAGGTACTAAAAGTTTTGGTATTTTTTATACTACTTCAGAATGTTCAGATTTAGTTGGATACACGGACAGTGATTGGGCTGGAAGTGTTGATGATCGGAAGAGCACTTCCGGTTATGTTTTTCATATGGGTTCAGGAGCCATTTCATGGGCTTCTAAGAAACAACCCATTGTAGCGTTGTCTACAGCAGAAGTAGAATATGTGGCAGCTACAGCAGCAGCGTGTCAAGCAGTATGGATGCGGAAAATGTTGAGAAGCTTATGTCAGGAACAGGTAAAAGGGACAGTGATATTTTGTGACAATAGCTCGGCTATTGCATTGTCTAAAAATTCTGTTTTTCATAAAAGAACAAAGCACATTGACACCAAGTTTCATTTCATACGGGAATTGGTTAGCAATGGCGAGATTGTTTTGCAGCATTGCAGAACGGAGGATCAATTTGCAGACATCCTCACAAAGCCACTACCGCAGAAAAGCTTTGAACATTTCAGAAGATGCATGGGTATGCAGGAAAACCCAGCAGTTGAAATTAAGGGGGAGTGTTGAAATATAATTTCAACGGCAGAATAGAAGTCCGAGGGGGTCGGTAAGTGAGAGCCGGCAGAGCAGATCACCCCATCGGAATGGCTGTCATTATGTGCGACTGGCCCCACATCATTTGTTCGTAATGAAAGTCCGTGGGGGTCGTGAAATAATTGTGGCCAGAGGTCCTTACCCCCCCGGAATTGCTGACAGCACCACAGCTGGCCCACATATATAATACGGCACATACATATGTTTTATATGTTATATAAGGAGTGCGGGGTTTAAATTTTAATTTGCCCATCGCACAGATTTGAAACAAAGTTTGGTTTTAAATGTTAATTGTTTTATTTTTAATATATGTGAATATATATTAAAAAGGCCCGTGATGTAATATATGAAATGTAGAAAGCCCAGAAAGATATATGGCTGTTGTATTATTTGTAATACACAGTAATGTTTTTTTATAAAAGGCACGGCAGTGCAGAGATAAAAAGACAGGAATGTAATTTTTATTACACAGTGAATTGCACAGCAATGCGGGAAGATAAGAAGAACAACAATGCCAGAAAGTCAGTTTGTGATCAATGCGGTTCCAAGCGGTCCTGACAGAAGTTATTGAAGACATTAAATATTTTCCAAGCGGTGATTTTTAGTGGGTGTGTCAATTAATTGCATTAAACAGGGCTGAGATATTTCTGTTTTGATATATGCAGAAACAGAGCGCATCATTTGTAATGTTTTTTTTTATATGCAGAGCAGCGTATTGTTAAAAACAGAGACAGAGAGCAGAATTTTAAAAATACACAGCAGAGTGTATGTTTGTTTTTAAAAACAGAGTATTCCAGCAGTGAATGTTTTTTATTGAAACAGAGTTTTTAATTTGTGCACTGTGACAGCAGCAGTCACAATTGTAAATCCCTCTTTGAGGAAGAATCTGTAACAGCAGTTTTTTTTTATGAATAGAAATTTTTTTTCTGAGTTGAAAACTCTGTCTATCAGTGAATTTGTTTTGAATTATTCTCTGTGTTGAAGAGGGCAGTCTTATTGTTTTGGAATTCTGAAAATTCCAACAGAAATTTGAATATCGGATAATTTTATGAAATATCTCTTGGAAGAACTCTCTAGCTCGCTCGCTCTTTCCTTTTAAGCTATTCTTTGTAATTAAGTTAGACAATTGCGTCACACAAAATAAGTTAGATAATCACATTAAACAATCTTTACATTAAAAAAAAATGATAACCATATTACATAAACAAACTTGTCATAACAAGAAATCCAAGTGGAAAGAAAATAACAGCACATCCCACCACAAGACCTACAGCTCGTTCTGAATCCTGACCCCTGAGCTCTTAAATGAACAATAACTACAAGGAATAATAAAAGTAAGAAGTGTAAAGACTACACTCAGTGTAACGACGGGACGGAGTGCAATTTGTTTGGAAAATAGAAAAGTTGTTTCCGAATAATAATTTCCAAAATGGACTGATTATCTTTCTTGCCGAGATGGTTTTAAAAGAATTATATACAGACTAAAAATACTTTGAATCTCATCTGAAGGTTCACAGTTCTGTCGTTCACATAAAATCAGGTCATCATTGTAAAGTCATTAAAGTACAGCCATATAAACACTGGTATCCAGCTATTATAGTGTTGTGATATTAAGTCATTTTATTTTATTCTTTTGTCGGTTAGGTGTACTAGATAATTTAGTTTTACTTCAGTTTCAGTTTAATGGAGTTAATATTTTCAATGTAATCTTTTTAGCTATTTTAAATATTTAGAAAAACAATCTCTACTGCACTATTTTCGTTCTTTGTCATATAAAATGGTGGTCGTTATAATATGGTAATAACCATAAAGTTATCAAATAACATATTATTGTTTCATAAAATAGCCATGAAGTTATAAATAAGATATTATTCTTTCATAAAAAGATGCTGACTGCCAATGCTGGAAAACAATGATAAAAGAGTTGCCATTATTATATCTAAGCCGATGGAGAACCACATTTATCCATAAGCCGTTATGAAAAAGAAGGTATCCATTTATTTATAGGCCGTTATTAAACATAACGTATCTGAAGCAAAACAAGACTCTACAATAAAAAGAATAAGTGTCTGCGCTATGCGCGATTACGGATTTGACATTTATGACAAGTTTCTACAGTAAAAAGAATTTATGGCATCTATGGTATTATACATTTCCGTTAATCTCAATAGCTATTCACCCCAACATATATTGAATGAAAGAAAACCCTAGTAATCTGTTACTCTAGCCCATTCGCCAGGACATCAAATTAAGACTACACACTTTTCACCAAGAAGCACGCTGGCCGATGTTCGGTACGTCTAATGTTCTAGCTTTTCATTCGGTCTCCCTCTGACCCAAAGCTTCAACAAAGCTATATACGTATAAGCTTTTCTGATGAAGACCACTAGAAAAGTGATCGCCTGGAAACATGGAATAAATGGTTAAATATAATTGTTCAGAAAGTATGGCAAATCATTAATATTTCCTTAAATACCTTCTTGAATCCAAGAAATTGTTCAGGGAATTACCTTCCTTAATCATATTTCCTATGGGAAAACAGGATTCCCACAAAAGATTTGCCCTGACGCTTGTCTCAAGTTTTGTGATCTCAAACACTGAGAATCCCAAATGTTCTTGGTACCACATATGATATATGACCAACCTCTCGTTTATAGACAAGAAGTCGGATCTTGTGGCATTTTCCTGAAATTTGTTATCGAGCCCTTCGAACGGAAGCCAAACATCCTGAACTGGGTCATAAGCGCGGATACTCAATTGATGGTTTCCATCCTGGCGATGCTCACAGTGACAAGCAATTAACATGTTCTGCACGACAGCCGCCCTACCGAAAGAATACCAGTTGTAGATCAAATTGTCTGAAGCAGGAGCCCAGGAAGAGGCCGTCACATCAAACGATATTCCGTGAGTCCATCCTCTTAGGATTATATTTGTTCCTAAAACGGCAATTGCCCGTAGTGGGGAAAGACCATTTTGAAGAGCATGAGTTAGGGTTTCAGAACCCGGAATTGGCGTCCATGTTTGAGTAGAGGGCTTGTAAACTTGACCAAATGCATTTTGTCTATCACCTTGTCCAAACACATAAACCCTTCCCTCCACAGAGGCTGCAAAAGCCTCTCGTCTGAGTACTCCCGTGACAATCGGATCAGACCAGGCATGCAAGACTGGATAAAACACGTGAAAACTGTTGGTGTCTCTGTGACCTGCTACAACATATAGATTATGATCCAAGACTGAACTTGCATTATTCGCAATGGTGTCCACAGGATAATCTGGCAGGCGCAGATATTTGCTGCCCTTTATGTCAAGAGCACAGAAGCACTGGTTGGCAACGTTAAGTTTGTCTATAAACCTTGCATATACCCAATTAGATGACGTATCTTGTAGCATGGCCAAAAATTCTTCTTTGGTGACCATTGCTGGTCTGGGATTGGGAAGAGGTCGAGATGCAGGCCTGCGGATCAAGGGAAAACCTCGAGAATCAGTAGCAACGTCATCTTTGCCAATTGGAATTGGGCGGGAGACGCAGGTTCCCATGATACGGACGAATTCTGCTTCTCAAGAGTCTAAATACCAATCACAATTAGAAGTGTGCGCGAAATTCTGCAGGCGAAGAATCTGATGTGATGTGGTGGGTTACAGATTGCTTCCCAAGATACCAGTTCGGCTTCTTCCGAGTCTAAATGCCAATCACAAATAGAACTGTGCGCGAAATTCTGCAGGCAAAGAATCTGATGTGGTGGGTTACAGATTGCTTCCCAAGATACCAGTTCGGCTTCTTCCGAGTCTAAATACCAATCACAAATACAACTGTGGGCGAAATTCTGCAGGCAAGGAATCTGATGTGGTGGGTTACAGATTGCTTCTGCGTTGTGGTTTTATGTTGTTGCGAACAAACTATTCGTTGAGGTTTTAGGTTGTCAACAAACTATTCGTTGAAACGGTTAATGATTTCAAATATTACTAAAATTGGAATTTTGAAAAAGATGTATTCCACTTTGATATTGATTTTAGTGTCGTAGAGATAAAAAAATATTTGAAATTATTATATTTTGAGAATTATTTACTATTGATATATTCTAATTACAGATTTAATTAATATTTATTTTAAATTATTAATTACAAATTTAATTAATATTTGTTCTAAATTATTATATTTTGAGAATTATTTATTATTTATTTATTTTAATTACAAATTTAATTAATATAAATTTAGAGGATCAAATTTTTTCATATAAATTTTTTTAGAATTAAAATTTTAGCTTGTTATTTTTGGTTTTTTAAATTGCATTTTGTATTTTTTAATGCTAAATAAAAAATATATATAACCATATAAACATTTTAACCATAAACACTTAATAAGTGTATCATTTTTTAAAATATATATAATAAGTGTTTTTGAATTGAAGCTTATGTGATCCATAGTAATTTGACATGAATTTTTCTGTAAAAATCACATGAATACAATATTGTCGAAGATGAACCACACAATTAATTCAAATACATTGAATTAAAAATGAGTTTTTATTATTAATATATTTATAATTATATGTAAATATTAATCCGTATTAAAATGATTTATTGATCTCATATTAATTTTTTTTTATATACAATATTCAAATATGTTTTATTTTAACCAATTATATTTATATAGTTGTTATCGAACATTAATTAATTAACATATATCTTCAAATATTTTATTTAAAACTCTTGTTGAAATCTATTTGAAACTTATAATATTTAAACATTTTCTTCACACATTTTTTACTTCCAATTACATTAGAGCATATTAATTTTTTTTATTTTATTATAGCTACATTATTTTTCTATTTAGAACATAGTTTTTTATTTTTATTTTTATTTTAAAGAAAGACAAATGAACTAAAAAACTTACAGATCCCCTCATACTTAGTTGTAGAATAGATCTCTAACCTCAAACATTGAAAGCTTATGTTTACATAACTCATTGATTTTATAATTTTTTTAAATTTTTTCTATGATTTTTTTTAGAGATACTATAAACGAAATTTCACAACCATAATAAGATTAAGAAAGACAAATCTCTTTTTATGCTATATAAAAGTTTTCTAGTGCATAATTAGTTTCCTACCCTCTATTTATTAATTTTTGAATGTTGTAATTTCAATGAAATGTCTTAATTCTAATATATTTATATAAAGAAACTTTCTGTAAATTAGTAATGTTATACATACAATTATTATAATTAACTTTTTGGACTTAATAATAACCTTAATTTTGTCAATGTTAGAAATCATAACTATATATTTAGAATAAAATTACTTGAGTTTTAAATTTGGTTGGTCATATTATAAAATTGCTGGTCCTAAACCCAATATCTTAAGTTTAAAGAAAAAGGAACTATATTGATTAGAGTAAGTTTGAAGTAGTTTTTTTCTTAAAAAATCTTCTAAATTGTTAATGCATATGACAAAATAGGTAAAGACATGGGATAACTTTTCTCTGCTCTTATATTATAATTGTGTTCTTTTAGCTAGCTCTAAATATTCTTGAACTTGAAAATAACAATTTCTTATTACAGTACTATAACTACTCAAAACTTGAAAATAAATTTTAACACTTATAACCAAATAATTTAATCATAATCATTCTATCAAAATATTTTTAAATATGAGTAAAACAACATATGAAGTTGGTTTTATTATTTTTTATTTTATAATCCAAAAAAATTGCATATGCATTCAGTGATTTTTTTTATTCCTACTTTTGAAAATAATTACGATTTGAAGTTGAGAAATATAAAAACATTCCTCACAAATTACCATATTGGTGAGTCATTTTTTATATAAATATAGATATAAAATTTAAAATTTCAAAATTTCATTGTGATATATATTTTTTTCTCAAATATTTAAATATTAAAACTGTATGCATATTTAATCTTTCTAGCTTTTTTTTTTTCCCAAGTCTTTTAAGTTCAAAGCTTATACTTTTATAAAATACACTTATTCTTTTATAATTACACATCTTTCTCTATAAATAAATTTGAGATATTTTATAGCATACAAAATTTGGAAAAATAAATTAACCAAGATTTATAATCTATAGAACTATGTTCGCTCACGTAGAGTTTGAATAACACTCACGTATAGACCTAAGTTCGAAGTGATAAATTGCGTTTCCGTTATTTTCACTTTTATGTTTTCAACAAACTATTCGTTGAAAACGGTTAAATATTTGCTGTGGACAAGAACGAAAGTTCGCTGCGAATTGAATTTTGCAATAACAACAGCCATTTTACCAAGTGTGTATTATATATATTTACGCAATGACAACCGCCATTTTACCGACTGTGCATGATATATATTTATCAGGATTGAATAGAAAAATAGTGAAGGATGGTTTGCCTAGTAGGTGAATGTTAATGTCCTTCATTTTCGCATAATAACCAGAGATATATTGTTAAGAAGAAATAAAAAATCTTTTGAAAATATGGAGAATTCAAAGGAATGGATGATCCAGGTGGATATCGGTGGCCTCCCACCTATTCCATTTGGACCCGCAGCATCAATTCTTTCAGTTTTTCAGCTTCAGCACAACTTACTATTTTACAGCAGGTTTTCGGGTCCTGCACACCCGGAGCCGTTTTGGGGCATTAATAATCCAGGTGGATATTGATGGCCACCCATCGAGTCCATTTGAACCCCCACCATCACTTATTTGAGTTTGTAAGTTTCGGCACAACTTACTATTTTTGGCAGTTTTTCGGGTCTTAAACTTCCGGAGCCGTTTTGAGGCCCTAAACGACGCTTTTTGGGAAAACGGAGAGCAACATGGGTCCATGGACCGATGTTGCTCGTTAAAAAATTGAAGTCCTCGGATAGATCTTTCTAACGAGCTATTGAGCGCGTCAAACGGAGATCGGATGCCAAAGTTACGTCCCCGGGAAGTTGAACCACCAATTTACCCAAACGGGGCCCACAGTTTTGGTGCTTCATCTCCTACGGTTAGGGTTTTGGACCTTTCATATTCTACATTGTTTCTCAACAATAAATAGGCCCTCGAGCCTCATTGTAATACAGTTCAGGGGGCTGGGAGCCGATACATCTCTTCTCAGAGATAAGCGCTACCAGTGCCCTAGCTCGTCACATCTCCATCATGTCTGCATTGTAACACAGTTCAGGGGCTGGTAGCCACCACATCTCTTCTCAGGGATACGCTGCCAGTACCCTAGCTATTCTATTTCCATTATGTTTGTAAGCATCTTTATATTATTTGATATTAATGAAATGACGCATTATTTCTTCTACATCTCTACGTCTATGGTTATTTCTGTATTCCATTGCGTTCCTGCATAAATTCGGATCAGTGCTATCAGAGCGGTCTTCTCTTTCTTTGTTTTTCTCTTCATGCTACCATGACCCGGGTATAAGGAGTTCAACCTCGCAACCCCGACGACCCCCCATGGCGGAAGGAAAGAAAGACGAGGGAGCAGGAGATCCTATCAAAATCTTGCTCGAGGATGCCCTCGAGAAATAGAGGAACACGATGATGGACAATTTTTTTTTTTTTTTCAGATCCTTCAATGGCTGCCCACCGGTGGCACATCTAAGTCCAACACCAAGTTCAGCAAAATTCCCCCCCCCCCCCCCATGGAGGAACTTAATGCAATGGAGACCATTGCTTCCTAAGGAGGGAGGAATGATCCAGGTGGATATCGGTGGCCTCCCACCTATTCCATTTGGACCCGCAGCATCAATTCTTTCAGTTTTTCAGCTTCAACACAGCTTACTATTTATAGCAGGTTTTCGGGTCCTGCACACCCGGAACCGTTTTGGGGCATTAATAATCCAGGTGGATATTGGTGGCCACCCATCGAGTCCATTTGAACCCCCACCATCAGTTATTTCAGTTTGTAAGTTTCGGCACAACTTACTATTTTTGGCAGTTTTTCGGGTCTTAAACTTCCGGAGCCATTTTGAGGCCCTAAACGACGCTTTTTGGGAAAACTGAGAGCAACATGGGTCCATGGCCCAATGTTGCTTGTTCAAAAATTGAAGTCCTCGGATAGATCTTTCTAACAAGCTATTGAGCGCGTCAAACGGAGATCGGATGCCAAAGTTACGTCCCCAGGAAGTTGAACCACCAATTTACCCAAACGGGGCCCACAGTTTTGGCGCTTCATCTCCTACGGTTAGGGTTTTGGACCTTTCGGATTCTACATTGTTTCTCAACAATAAATAGGCCCTCGAGCCTCGTGCAAGCTACGATTCCGGGGAAGTTTGAGGGCCGATACATCTCTTCTCGGAGATAAGCGCTACCGATTGCCTAGCTGCATACATCTCTCCATCATGTACGTGTAACACGGTTCGAGGGGTGGTAGCGCCACATCTCTTCTCGGATCTTACGTGCTTCTGGCAGACCCGAAATTCCATTATGTTTGTAAGCTTATTGCAGTCATTCTTTTATTAATAAAATGAAGCATTATTTCTGTTGCATCTCTGTATCTATGGTTATATCTGTATTCTGTTGCGTTCCTGCATAAAATCTGGATCAGTGGTATCAGAGCGGGTCTGCTCTTTCTCTGTTTTTCTCTTCATGTCCCCAACGCGGCCGGGGTATAGGGAGTTCAACCTCGCAACCCCGACGACCCCCCATGGCGGAAGGAAAGAAAGACGAGGGAGCAGGAGATCCTGTCAAAAAAAATCTTGCTCGAGGATGCCCTCGAGAAACAGAGGAACGCGATGATGGACAATTTTTTTTTTTTCAGATCCTTCAATGGCTACCCAGCAGTGGCACATCTACATCCAGCACGTCTGCCAACACCAAGTTCAGCAAAATTCCCCCCCCCCCCATGGAGGAACTTAACGCAATGGAGACCATTGCTTCCTAAGGAGGGAGGAATGATCCAGGTGGATATCGGTGGCCTCCCACCTATTCCATTTGGACTGTGACATCAATTATGGAGTTTCGGCTTCGACACAACTTCCTATTTTCTGCGGTTTTGAGGTCTTTGCAGGGCATTGGGCATTAATAATCGGTGGATATTGTTAGCCTATATCGCGATCATTTGAACCCCCACCATCGATTATTTGAGTTTTGGGTTGGCTGACTTTTTGTGATTTTTCGGGTCTTAAACTTCCGGAGCCGTTTTGAGGCCCTAAACGATGTTTTTTGGGAAAACGGAGAGCAACATGGGTCCATGGACCGATGTTGCTCGTTCAAAAATTGTACTTCTCGGATAGATCTTTCTAACGAGCTATTGAGCGCGTCAAACGGAGATCGGATGCCAAAGTTACGCCCCCGGGAAGTTGAACCACCAATTTACCCAAACGGGACCCACAGTTTTGGCACTTCATCTCCTACGGTTAGGGTTTTGGACGTTTCGGATTCTACATTGTTTCTCAACAATAAATAGGCCCTCGAGCCTCATTGTAAGACAGTTCAGGGGGCTGGGAGCCGATACATCTCTTCTCAGAGATAAGCGCTACCGGTGCCCTAGCTGGCCACATCTCCATCGTATACGCATTTGTAACACGGTTAATTTGGTAAACGCCACATCTCTTCTCAGGGATACGCTGCCAGTACCCTAGCTCATCTATTTCCATTATGTTTGTAAGCTTATTGCAGTCATTCTTTTATTAATAAAATGAAGCATTATTTCCGTTGCATCTCTGTATCTATGGTTATATCTGTATTCTGTTGCGTTCCTGCATAAAATCTGGATCAATGGAAAACAAACTCAAGTACATTCACGTGCTTTGATGAGTTAAAAATTTTGCAAAATTATGTAGACAATAACTAATGGTACACTCCACAGCTAAAATCTAGTAATTAGAAAGGAAGAGTAAGAAATTTTGAGCTATTCCTTGTTAAACCTTAAATTTATATATTAAATTTATCTCCAACCAAAAAGTCAAAGAAAATGGAGTAGTTAGAAAGGACGAGTAAGAAATTTTTCTTAAATTTAAATGATATGATATGTGCTTGTTGTTGTAAATTTATTAAACCATTGAGTTATATATATATTTCGAGAAATCAGTTATGTCTATATAACTGAATATAACTGTAACTAACTAAACTAAATTCATAAACTAATTAAACTCATATCTCTACAGAAAAAGTTCCCGTAGGATTATAACCTTTTTCCCCTTAATTTGAAGGGACCTCTAACATACCAAGTAAAAATCTAAATTTTTCAATTTTTTCATGCCCTAATGTTTTTGTAAAAGTATCTGCAATTTGTTCCGAAGTTCGACAATGTGTCACATGAATTGTTTTGCCCTCTACATGATGTCAAATCAAATGATACTTGGGGTTGATATGTTTGGTTCGATCATGAAACTTTGGATTCCTGGCCAATTGAACTGCAAAAGAGCTGTTGACAAATAGAGGAGTTGAAACTCTTTGTTTCTCCTGCAAATCTTGGAGTATTTTTCAAATCCAAATGATTTCCTTAGTGGCTTGAGCTGCTGCAACATATTCGGCTTTGGTGGTAGAATCAACAGAAATAGATTGCTTGTGTGATCTCCAACAGATGGTTGCTTGCTTGCGTGATTTCCAACAAATGGTTGCTGATTCAAGATTCATCAAATATCCAAAAGTTGAGACTCCATTTTCTTTATCTCCATCAAAATCTAAATCTGAATAACCTTCAAGATGGAAGTCTAAAATTTTGGAATATTTGATGCCGTAAGCTTGAGTTCATTTTAAGTACTTCAAATCTCTTTTTGCTGTTACCCAATGCCCTCACAAGGATGATGCATAAACCTGGAAATTATTCTGACAACAAAGGTTATATCAGGTCAAGTAATAGACAAATAAATCAAACTTCTAACAGGTAGCCTATACTTTATTTGATCTTCAAATGACTTTCCTTCTTTAGAAGTGAGTTTCAAAGTCTCATCCATTGGAGTAGCAACATGATTACATTCCGTCATACTATATCTGTTCAATAACTTATCAACATATTTCTTCTGAGAGATGAAATATATTGTGGTTTTTGATCAACTTCAATTCCAAAATAATAATGAAGTAAACGTAAATCTATCATATCAAAAACATTTTTCAATTCCTTATTTATAGATGATATATATTCATCATCGTATCCTGTGAACATCAAATCATCAACATATGCAACTAGATATACAACTAATCTTCCAACAAGTTTCTTAACGAAAAGAGTTGCATCATCTAGGTCAAAATATTTATAGTTTAATTTAAGAAGATGTTCAGTTAGCTTCTGATACCATGCTCGTGGCACTTGTTTCAAGTCGTACAAATATTTCATTAGTTTGCAAACCTTTTGTTCTTTCCCTTAAATGGAAAAACCTTCTGGCTAAAACATATAAACATCTTTTTTCAAATATCCATTTAAAAATGCAGTTTTGACATCCATATGATGAATTTTCCATTCTTTTTAAGCTGCAATAGAAAACAAAGATCTAATAGTGCCCTATTTAGATGTAGGAGAAAAAGTCTCTCTATAGTCAATACCCTCTTTCTAAACATATCCCTTCACTACATGTCTTGCTTTCTGTTTGTGTAGTGAATCATCAGCTTTATACTTAGTTTTGTTAATCCATTTGCAACCAATAGGTTTGATACTAGCAGGAGGATCCACTAGCCTCCATGTGCCATTTTTTATGAGAGAATCACATTTATTTTTCATTTCCTTTCCAATGTTCATAACTAGTAGCTTCTTCAAAGCAAGTAGGTTCACAGTCCATAGAAAAATTAAATTCACAATAAGAATAGTTACCCGTGGAACTTCCAGTCTTAAACTCATCATATTGTTTTGGAAATGTTCGAATACGAGTTGATATTCGCAAAGGTTGTGTAGGAAGTTGTTATGGAAGTCACTCATCTTCTTCATCTGGCTCAATTCTTGCCATTTCTATCATTATTTCTGTAGAAATACTTGCATCAAATAGTTCCTCATCAGTGACAGTGGAATTATCATCATCAACCAACCCAATTTCTCATCATTGAGAGAAGGAAACTCTACAGACTATTCTAATATAGGAATCCTCCTTTCAGAATGATGAATTATATTATCTAATTCATAATAAAAATTTTGAGGCACAAACTTTTCAATTTGATTAAGTTGTCTATCAACAGTGAGGGAACCTTTATAAGTTTTAAGAAAAATTACATCTCTTGACAAAATAAATTTTTTTGTTCTCTTCATCATACAATCGGTATGCCTTAGAAGTCATGGAATACCCTAAACATATACATTTTCTACTTCGTTCACTCGGCTTATTCCTTTGATGTTTAGGAATCATAGCATAACATTGAGAACTAAAAATTTAGAAATGTTTAAGAGCAGGAAGATGACTATACCACATTTCGTATGGAGTTCTATTGTTAATGACAAAGGAAGGGCAAACAAACTCCGCTAGCAATGTTGACACAGGTTCAAATCAATCTGCTGCTCCCTTAACATCAATGCTGCCACCAACCTCTTCGGATCTCAAGAACTCTGATACCACTGTTGAATTCAAATGATATGTGTTTGTTATTGTAAACTTATTAAACCATTGAGTTACATATATACTCCAAGAAATCAGTTATATCTACATAATTGAATGTAACTATAACTAACCTAACTAAATTCATATCTATAGAGAAAAAGTTCCTATAGGATTACAACAATTTTGAACTATTCCAGGTTAAAAATTAAATTTATATATCAATTTTATCTCCAACCAAAAACATCAAAGAATGGCATGAAATCCATTGTACGTCCACATGCTCCACCAGAATTTATAAACACGAAAAGAAAAGATTCCTTCGAATGGCATGAAATCCACTATAGTATTTTGAAGTTTTATTTACTGTATCCACATGCTCCAGAAGAATTTATAAATACGAAAGAAAATATTCCTCGACAGGCTTAAAATCGCATGAAATCCAGCAATTTAAAAAAAATTACTTACTATGTGCGCATGCTTCACAAGAATTTCGTTAAATGTCTCACGATAAAAATGAAAATACATATTTATTGGCTAGAACAACTAGACTAGTATAATCATATTGTGTAGTCTATGGTAAGGAGCTATGTAAAATTCAAAGAAAACATGAAGGCGGAAAACACATTCCTTTTCTACAGGAAAGGAACCCACACAAGCTTGGACAAGCTTTCCAAGACCAAGACATCCAAAGGTACATCCAAAAATATAATCTTCCGTATATATAATATATAGATATTATAAATAAATTATTTAAAAATTTAAGTAAATTAATTTATTT
Source organism: Pinus albicaulis (assembly GCA_034641835.2). Taxonomy (NCBI): domain Eukaryota; kingdom Viridiplantae; phylum Streptophyta; class Pinopsida; order Pinales; family Pinaceae; genus Pinus; species Pinus albicaulis. The sequence continues at coordinate 609,902,185 of CM076578.1, forward strand.
TAATATCAATTTTTTATTAATTATTTTAATGTTAATCATAATGAAATTAGTACTAAAAAACCTATTAAAATAAAAATGGCAATAAGAGAAGGATGCATAATTGATTTAATTATTAATATAACATTGTATACCAAATGTAAAAAGAAAGTAATTATTTTAATGTTAATCATAATGAAATTTCAATAAACAAAAATTAATACTAAAAGACATTTATAAAAATAAAAAATGCAATTACTAGTAATTAGAGGAAGATGTATAGTTGATATAAATATTAATATAACATTATTAATCATGGATTTATTAAAGTTGCAGAGAAAAAAAATCCATGATATGCATAACTATAAAAATTTTGAAAAAGTTTCTCAATGTTTTATTAGAGACTTGTATCGTGTATATTACACAACTTGCAATTGCAAGAAAATTTTACTAGATTTTAAAAATTGAGAAAACACCAAAATGTAAAATAGTGAGACTATTTAAAATGTAATTAAAAGTAAAAAAAACATGTATATTTTCACTTATAAGTGAGTGAAATAACTTTACATTTTTAAAATTTCTTTAATTTTATAATCATAATAACTTTACATTTTTAAAATTTCTTTAATTTGATAATCATAATAGAGAGAAATAAAAGTATAATAATAATATATAGTATATAGATATTATAATTAAATTATTTAAATATTCAAGTTAATTAATTTATTTAAATATTAACTTTTTATAAATTGTTATACAAAATGTAAAAGGAAAGTAATTATTTTAATGTTAATCATATTGAAATTTCAATAAACAAAAATTAATACTAAAGAAAAAACTTATTAAAATAAAAAATGCAAGTAATAGTAATAAGAGAGAGATGTGTAATTGATTTAAATATTAATATATTTTTAATTATGGATTTATCAAACTCGTAGACACTTGTTTTGTGTAGATTACGCAACTTACTTGCAGTTGCAAGAAAAAATCATTAATCCGATCTAAAAATATAATTAAAAAAACATCATAATTTTAAATAGTGAAACTACTTGAAATGTTTTAACTATTAAAATGTATTTTCTTCTATTTATTTATATAATATATACATATATGCATAGCTAATATTAACATGTTTTATTTAATATGGGCATTGAAATTTTTTATTTATAGACCATATTGTCCATATTGAAATTATCTTTTCTTTAAATTTATTGTTAAATTACCTTCAATATTATTTTGATGATGAAATATTTCATTTATGATGCAGATCAAATTTTTAATCATAATAATTTAATTAATAACTAAAAATTCCAATATAAAATTAAAAAGTAACAATTAAATAATGATAATAAAAATAATTCCCGGATGTGGGTGTTAATGGCATTTAATACTGCTGGTACGTGGCGGGATGGCACCTGGCTTGGCCACATGGCCACCTGCATGCCAACTTGCTGGCCTCCTCCTGCATTTAACGCTCCTCGCCGTCACCCGGTAGAGCAATTAATTCATTGCTGCAGTCGAGGCATATACTTGGGCTTCAAAATTCCATCTGTTTGTTGCTCCCTTAAGCTCTCTGGTTTTTCTTCCAGACTCTCTGTGGTGATACAACCCCCCTCTGTGGGTTCTATGCCGATTCGCATTCCTCCTCTGCGTAGTGTTTGCTCCCCCGCAACCGCAAAGCCAAGTACTCGCATGTCATTTGGGAGGCATTGCAGTCTTAGTAGCTGCATTGAATTTTTTCCTGATATCCATTACTCACAGAGCCCCCACTGCTATCTACGTTTCTCAGCCTCTTTTGGCCCTATCTCACCCTCCATCTCTTGGCTTCTCCATGCCCACACTGCCTCCTCCACTATTCGAAGCTCTGTGCATCCCGATTATGCAAACATGTCTCGCTTGCGACATTGAATGCGATGTCGGCGGGGCAGCAACAGAGGCAAAGCTTCGCGAATTGTCTCTTCCTCCTCTCCCTGTACCTCGTCCTCCTCCCTCGCACACTCAGGGGGCAGATATCAGGATACCCGTAGTGGTCGGGGTCGTCTCTTTGGCTCCTCGGCTCGCCACCCTACCTTTGAGCCTCCTTCAATCCCTCAGCCCCAACCCTTCTCGGCCTCAGCCCACTTTCAATTCCAGTGTTCGTCCTTCAGCCCTCTTGTCGTGGCCACCGTATCCATCTCCTTCCACGAAATCCCCGGTGCTAGCCCTCTTCCCAGCCACCCCCCTCCTCCACCTAGCCAGTATGGTCATCCCGGGCCCTCGGAGGCTGCAAAAGCTCCACAGACCTTGCCTATGCACACCTCTAGTTCGCACAGCGGTAGTAGCTCAGACTACTACAAAGAGAAGCGGATGCAGGATGATGGTAAGGGCGTTGAAGCTGTTGCTCCTCGCCAAGAGGCAATTGGACTCCAGTCTGTTGAAGATGACGAGTACAGGTGCTTAATCGTTGAAGAACCTCCTCCAGTCTCTCCTGATGCTCAGATTACTAGGTCTCCTTAGGTCTCGAACCTACAACTCTTTAGTTTTGTTTTCTGTTCATGCATATACTGAATACATCAAATTATGTTTTCTATTGCTGGTTTCCTCTCTGAGGCGGCATTATATACGGACTGGTTTCCCCTTGTGGGTAGCTCTAGTTCTGGTATTTTCTGTTATTTTTGCTGATATCATGGCGATAACTCACGCCAGCTCTGCTAAGGCCCTAACCTCTCTGTAAATTATGTTACATTATCAATAGAATCTTAATCTTACTTATAAAAAAAAAAAAAAGATAATAAAAATAATTAGTGTAAATTATAGATAAAATATTCCAATATAAAAAATTAAATAATAGTGATATATATTTAAAAATATATTAATAACAAAAGAACATTCTTATACTAACCATATATTTCATAAATAAAATATTTGTGATTCATTAATGAAATATTTCAATTTCTCTATATACTATAAAAGGAATTAAAAATTCTTATAATTAAAAGATTTAAATTTTTAAATTTATATATATACATTTAATCATAAATTCAAATGGAGGGCAATTTGTTTTTCCCAATTTTACATTTTATATACTAGTTTTGTTTCCTATATATAATTAAGTCGTTTGTATTTTCAAATAAAAATAAAGTAAGAAGGAAAATATCGATGTTATAAAGAAATATATGTTAGGTCTTCCCTTTAGTTTTGTTTTCCTTCATCTAAAAATACAGTAGTGCTATTGTTCAGATAATAAAAGAATCGGAATGTGGGTTTCTTCAAGTCTAATATATCTTCAAATAAAAATATAATAATGCTACAAATATCATGAGATAATGTGTTGTGCACAAATACTACAAGCCGCATACACAAAACCACACAACATTAGATACACCGCAAACTTCAAATTTTCATTACTTCAGATGCAAGCATAGGCGTTCTAGCACATTAGATACACCGCAAACTTCAAATTTTCATTAGTTTAGATGCATAGGCGTTCTAGCTAGATTTGCAGTTCTGTTCCTTGTTGTTTATATTTAAAATTCTAGGTGAACTGTTAATCTCGAACGATCAACCTGCACAAACTATATTGAAGCATTCAAATATCAACCGAGTACCCAAAAAAAATAATTAAAAAATTGGGAACAGTTTATATATATGTGTGAGAGAAAGATACAGAAGTAATTTCCATAACCCCACGAAAATTGTTCAGTGTTTGTAATTCAGTGAAACAGTTCAGAACTCTACTCATAAAAGACGCAAAGCTATAATACAATATACAGCCGTTTAACATGAACCATGGTTAATTGCTGCATGAAGCCAGACGTGAAATTATGATATAACTCATGATTCTTTAATAAAATAAGCTTATTAAAATTACAATAAACGAATGAGAATGATTGTATTTAAATATGTCAAGAACCATCGAAGCAAACGCGCTTTTAGCACTGAAAATAATTTAGAATTGATATCGATGGTGTCATCTATTTCGAATAAGGCCAAAAGGCTTTTATTTGGTCCAGCACAGAAATAAAACCTCAATATTTTTAATCGAATATTACAATGATTCATTTTCCGCGGCTTCAAAGTAGCTTTGAGAGGCTTTTCTAACTTGACAGACCATCGGCTCTTAATGCTTCCAGCAAGTTTTGTTGGTGCACATTTTTACGACGATCTACATGATAAATGTCCAATTCTGGAAGGTCTGGAAAGACAATAGCAAAGTGTTAATAATTGAGAAAACAAGTCAAGTAATGGAGTGACAGTTCATCTATTAATATTTCCTTAAAAACTGCCTTGGAAGCATAGAAACATTACCTTTCCCAATTATCTTTGCTATAGGAAACCGGGATTGCCACAGAAGTTCGGCCCTAACAGTCGTCTGAAGTTTTTGATTGATCTCAATGACTGAAAACCTTAAATCATTTTGCTCCCACATGTGATATATGACCAGGTTCCCATTTACGGCCATGAACTGTGATCGGTGCGCATTTTCGTGAAAACCCTTGTCAATCCCTTCTAACAGAAGCCAAACATCCCGATCCGGATCATAAGCTCGGATGGAGAGTTGAAGTATTTGATGTTGGCCATACTCACGGTGACAAGTAATTAACATGTTCCGCACAACAGCTGCCCTGCTGCAATTCCACCAACTTCTGATCAAATTCTCTGAAACTCGAGTCCAAGAATTAGACATCACGTCAAATGCAATTCCGGTACCAAATCCTCGCAGAATTATTTTCTTTCCCAAAACAGCAGATGCCCGTAGTGGGGAAAGACCCCTGTCGAGAGCTTGGATTAGGACTTCAGAGCGTGGTATTATCGTCCATATCTTGGTAGTCGGGTCGTACACTTCAGCCCAAGCTGCGATTAGTTTATGGCACCCTCCAAACACATAGAGCTTTCCATCGACAGTGACAGCAACGGCCCCGAGCCTGTGCACCGTGGTGTGATTCGTAGCGGACCAGAGATTCACTATTGGATCATAGAAGTGAACAGACCTAGTAACAATTGGACTGCTTCTACCACATATAAAATATATCTTATAATCCAATACTGAACTAGCATTGTCCGAATAGCTGTTTGTAGAATGATTTGGCAGGCGCACATACTTTTTCTCTTTGATGTCAAGAGCATAGAAGCATCGCGTCACTAATTCTTGTTGTTGTGCGAATGTTGCGTAAACCCAATAACATGAACTATTGTGCAGCGTGCCTGCAAAATGTCTCCTGCTGACCATTACTGGTCTGGAATTTGAAGGAGATAGGCATGCACTTGGTGTAAGGCAGCACGAACGTTGCGAATTGGTACCATCAGAACGGGAGATGCAGATTCCCATGATATAGCCGAGCTTTGCCTCCCACACCCCAAAGAACAATAATCAAATTGTGTGCAGCGAAGAGTACACCTCCAAATTGCTTCGCTCTCATTCAGAATTTTACGATATGAACAAACTATCCGTTTAAAGAGGTTAAAGATTTAAAAGATATCGGGGAGACGTTTTTGTACTGGTCTTCCCGCTGAAGGCAACAATCTGAAAGTTCGTGAAATTTGAAATTTAGGACTACCATGACGATATAATCGACTATTTCAAGAGTGGCCGTTTTAAGGGAGAGAGCATATCCTCCGGATTCGGAGATAGGCACGAGTTAATCGTATAAATGGATTAGAGTCCTCCTTGAATTTAAAATGGTGTGGTTATTAAGCCAAGAGAGGTTCCTGAGCATATGTTGTACAGATGATGTAATGTCTTGTCTTATATAAAATATTGACTAATTAGTTTAGTTATACATAATAATTGATAATTTCCTCAAAAGAAATAGATAGAATTGTTAAATTGAAAAAAATTATGCTGTCTTTTAGTTATATTAGCTCTTTTGTTAACTATGATGATGCTATCTTTGTTTCTCCAAAATTAAAAAGTATGACCTCTTTCAACATTACTTTCAAAATCTCACTCAAACCATTTTTTCGCTGTGACAAAAATGCTCCCTACTTAGTTCAAGCTTTTTTTGCTTTAACTTGTCATTAACTCTTTTTTTTGTTATCTCAACATTTTTTTTTTATCTCCACAATTTTTGCTTTTGAATAATTTCTCATGGGTTAGTGTTAAGTTTTCCCCAACATCTAAAGCATTTCCAACCATCAAGGAAAATGCCCAAAATTTGTTCCTAGAAACTATGAACTATTCAAAATAGTCCATCATGTGTCACATCTCCACTTACCAATAATTTTTTTTTTCTATTTAAAGTATTAAACATATACCATTCTATATATGTTACCACTTTAAAGTTCTATTTACAGGAGTAACCATATACCAATCAATACATGTTATCACTCAAAGTTCCACTAACCCCCCTTTTTTTTGTTTTACAATCGATAATTATATCTATAGATACATAGCCATATCGATTTTCAATCAAACCATATCGATTTCGAATCAACCAATATGTTTATGTTTCCCTCACTCACGTTATCAACATAACGATATGACCATATCATTTTAATTATTGATCTCTCACGATTTCTTTTGTGTTTCTTATGTCAACGCTACGTATAGACTTTACGTTGAAGTTGAATATCGTTGTTTTGGTTGTCATGGCGCGAAGGCCATTTGCCTTGCAATATAATGTTATGGTTAATATTTTTAGATTTGAGACTTCGTCTCATGACACACGTCTACTGTCTCTTCTCTACCATACTTTAGCTTATCATTTTGATCAAATTGTTAGCTCAACGATACGACGAGCAACGAGATGCCTGAATATTTAATGGTGTACCGTTCCGGTTTTGCCACAATATGTATTCATTTATGGACTGGAGAATTCTCTGCCTCGAGCCTTTCACGATTTAATTCTGGACAAGACGTCCATATGCCTTGAGTCGACTTTGCCTATCTGTCTATGTACTCCATCATACAATCGGATTTAGGGTTTTTGACCTGGGATTTTCGTCGTCGATCCTTGTGATACTCGCTCGATGAATGACAAGTGTATCGTCGAGATCTTATTGTTTTTCTTCTTACGGTTGCCACTAAACCTCTTTTACTTCACGGTTTCATTTTTCTCCAGAGTCTTCTTCCCTCTCGGCGTCGTTGCAGGAGGTTTGTTCAACCGGAGTTAGGCAATTTTTATCTGGACGCAATGCGTCTCCAATAACCAGGTAACGTTGTCTTCCTCACGCTTTTTCGTTGTTATTTCTAAAGTTGCTTAAACTTGTTTTTTGCATCAAAAATTTCCTGAGCGTCCTCACCCTATCTCACAGGATGGACGAGGATCGTTCTGGACAGAATGGCGTAGAAATTTTTTGGTTTAATAACACCGCCATGCCCTAGGTAAATTCTCTATTCTTGTTCTCAAGAATTTATGTAGTATTTATTTATGGCTAGCATGGCATAGTTCGATTTCCTCCTTTCCTTCTTAACCAGAAGGTGTTACCTCATTGTTGGCCACAGAGCTTAACTCAGTCTTTCGTTCTGTCTCAGGTATCACAATTTCGTTGGTTTCGTCTTCTCGGCGTCGCAACCTTACATGGTAAATGTTACCATTTCACCTCAAGCAATACCTTGATGCTGAGCTTCCTTTATTGATTTTATAGATACGTCAAGCGTTGAGATTTCTCTGTGACTAATTGAATTAGTAATTAATTCGGATGCAGGTAATGTGGTTCGTTCATTTTCTTGTTGTAAGCTTTGGTTTATCGCTCTATTTTGTCTTTCCTTATTAACGTAGGGTTACGCTCTTCACTACAGGTTGGTAGACGTTGCTCTACATCCATCGACTCTGAACCTATAATGTTACTGGACCACTGTCAGCTATAATTAAGGAGCTAGCCCACGTGGCTATTCTAATTAGTTGTGTACTAAGAGCTTAATTTAATTTTTTTGTTCCTTATCATGGAGTTTCGACTCGACTGTATAGTCTTGAATTTTGTTCATAACCCCATTTCGACGAGGACTCTCCAGCTCTGTTTATTCTCTGTTATTTTATTTGGTACATTGGTATTGGTGTAAATATTTTGTTAACTCACAGCTGGATATACATTATCATAGTCAATTTTATACATATAAATATATGTATGCCTCTAAATTGAATTGGTTTTATTTCGAGCCTGCACAACCCTAAGCTGGATGTAGTTGTTTTCTGTTAATTTCAATCATAATTACCATTCAGTATGATGCATATAATGTAGTCGGTAAAATTATGTTGAAATTTTCGAGTTTGTCCGATAATAGCATAGGGTAGCTTTAATAAAATTTTGGTTTCACTGAACATCTTTCTCTCTCCATTATTTTTCAAGTATGCACCTACAGGTTTCGCCATAGTTATAGCAATCACATGTGGGTCAAACAATATGTTCGGATTCTTTCAGTTGACTCTATAATTTATAGTCCATGAGTAGATCTTTAGTACTCACCTATGGAGCTTTACTTCTGTTTCTAATACATCTTATAAGAGCTAGTTTTCTGTTTCCATATCAGTTTGTAAAATGAAGAAATGTGATGTATAAGAACAGAATGCTGTAATTGTTAGGAATCCGTCCAACATCTTACTTAATGTCCTTTGTTATTTTAAGATATTAAATTTGCATACTTTGGAATTATGTAGATGCATGTATTTGCGTACAATTATATAAGCTGCCTTCAGGCCTACTTGTAGACACTGAACATATTTCTTTACCTGATTTGTACTCTGGAAGCAAAACTATACTTACGCGGATTCAATTTATTTATAATCATGGAGTAAGAAAGTCAATGACTCCAACTGCTAATAATCACGTCTAGGCAGCATTTCTTTAGGCTTTGCTAATGGGTCTTTGTGTGCCCAAGGAACTTCTAGATTCTGTCTACAGTCTATTATGATTTCTGTTCAGTATTTTACTACTGGTTTTGTACATGGAATTTAATCTATTATAAACAAAAGATAGCATTAGTATCATGACTTCAGTTTATTCCATATACAAAATTTTTCCAGGTTCAGTTTATCATGCAAACACCCAAAATATTCTCTGAAATCTGATATTAAAATTTCCTAGGCACGCATCTACCTCTATAATAGTATAACTTATCACCATCCATCAGTATTAATACAGTAGACTCTTTTTTTTTTTTTCTAAAGCAGATTAAAGGTACACTTAATTTATTCCAGGGAGACAATTTCACTCTCTCCAGATTTAAACCACATCATGGTTTAGAGATTTTGGCTGACAGTGTCCCATGGATTTGTTCTTACTACTATACAAAGTTAGGAGAACTAATTCTTCTATTCAACTTTGTTAAAATTAAAGGAATTTATCATACCTCAATATAATTTAACATAATTGTCATAACAATTTTCACTACTGTCTAACAAAGATCACATTTAAATTTATCAACAAAACAGTGTGCATACCACTTCTGCAATTTGACCAACCTCCCAACCTTAGAGTTCTTCTGTCCTCCAGAACTCACCCCCGAGCTGAGATCCTCTCCTAGAACAAACCAACCTCTAATCTGTTCAGGAATAGCTTATTAAGCTTTTGCCCCACCAAGCCTGTTTCTAATTCTGCATCCAGAATTACAGGATGCTTTTCTTCCTGTTTGCCTAAGCTTCCCTTTTTTAGGGACTTTTAAAGCTGCTTTATGCTTTTCCCAGTTTTTTACCTCTTCCCAACTACTCTCCACATCATTGGGGAAACTAGATTTTTCCTCAAAAATCTAATTTAGAAATAAATTCTTTCAAGGATTTTTTTGAAAGATTTTTGGGGAAATCTTCGCCTCTTTCCATACCTCATGGAGTTGGCAAGTGATCTCATAATTCTCATTTGGTCAATATGCACAGAATCATTTTATTTATTACATACTTAATTACATCCACAAAATACTTATCCATTGGGGTCCACTCCCATTTGGATTAAATTTCAAATGTCTAACTTTGAAAGGACATAAAACTAGGGGTGTTACATCATGACAAAAAAAAAAAAAAACAATTTCATGGTTTCAATATCGTGTCAAATGTCTTTGGTAAAAATTCATCCACATCAATCCAATAAATTGTAGTAAACAAACCAACAATTGAATGTGTTCATCATCAAAAAGTTTGTAAATTCCTAAACGATTTGTGACAACAGTTTTCTGAAGTTGTTATGCAAAAAAAAACAGTTTGCCTTCCTAGTGGCTTCCAATTGTAATATCCAATATTTTCATTTCATTATGTTTTAAGTTTAATTATTATAGACAGGTCAAATACTATGTGGACCTATGAAACATTCATAATGTTGTAGGAATTATTTGATTTTAATAAAATTTATTGACAAAAATGCATACTAAATTGGAAAATACAGAGCATAAAGAGATCCAAAATTCTAATCCATGAGGATAGGATGGAACTTTTACACTTTCCTAACACTGCCCATAGAGCCTACGTGCCTAGTCAGCAGTGGTAGTACTTATCAACCAATCAAGACCAGGGAGATCTGGGATTCCATCTATGATGAGCTGCTATTGTGAGATCCAGGACACATACATGGATACACCAATAGGACCACACTGAACCGATAAGACATAGTTCAAACCTGACACCCACAAGGAGAACCTACCTACCCATTATTGAAAGAATATTGTTGCATGTTGTCTCCTCGAAAAAAAAATGCTTGGGGCGAAAGAGATTAATTTAAATTAAAATTATATTGGAGAAAAGTATCTAATAATACCCCAGCAAGGAGGAAACTGCACTAGGAATGGGTAGGAAAAACAACATTGTCAAAAAGCGAGCTTTAAGGAAGAAAAACAATTTTTTTTTGAAAAAAAAACAAAATAAAGCCTAAGCTATGGGAAACAACAACCCATAATAACAAGATGTCATTATGGAAACTATGCTTGGGAAACTTTGCTTAAAGGTGCCTTCACCAGAATGACAAGGGGTTTTCAGTTTTGTGGTGAAAAGGGTCCCTGGTTGGGCGAGAGCTTGGAGGACGAAGCTCATCGATGGGAGGAATGATCATCTTTCCAAAATTAGTATGATTCTCTCCAGTATTTACTCTCTCTGATATATTGATGATAAACTTGTATTGTATATCTACTAACTACAAATTCTAGATTTAAATTGAAATGAATTGATATGCACTTCAAGGAATTAATATACATTTATAATTAAGTGCAAAAATTTGAGTATAGATGGAATTTTAATCGAACTTAGAATCTGATATAAGTTACCATTTCTGCACGGTACCTGCCCCTGATGAAAACTAGTAATCATGGAGGGTGAACAATGGTATCATAATTTTGTTTATATTCTAGACACCAAGAAGGATGTCCTAATCAATGAAACATTAAGGCTAATTGTGACGGACCTTGTTAGGATCTGATTGTTAAATTTAACTCTGACATAACCAACCTTCATATTTAAATGATTGAAAATGGTGAAAAGAATGTTGTTATTCATATTCGTTTGAAAGGTCAAGTAAGATACTCAGTTATAAAAAGAAGAAAAATAAATATCAGGAATTTGATTTTCATTATCAGTGTATAGCTTATAATGACTTAAGTTAATAAATGATAATAAGGTATAACAAAAGAGGAAAATTGCAGGGTTTCCAATTAGGTGTATGCTTGTGGAGGATAATCTAAGTATGCGCCATGAGTGGGATATAAATTTGAAATTATTGTATGAAGGAAAAGCCTAAAACATCATTAATTTTAGGTTCGGCGCACCACAGACTGGTAGTATGATAGAGGCCTGGAAGGATTTCAATTTTTACCATAATCAAACTTTTAATTTTTCATAAAAAAAAGTAGTATCACACTACTTTATTCATAATGGAAATTAGAAAATTGTAAGAAGAGTATCTGTATTAAAACATTCATAATGGAAATTGTGAAACTATACAGAGAGCATGAGTATTAAAGCATTCATAATGGAAATCGCAAAACTGTACATAGTGTATGTGTATTAAAATAGAGGAAAGAAATTAAAATTATCATGACAAATTTCATATATACCTGGAAAAGTATACATCCATAAATAATAATAACCACGATATTCCTATTATGTCATAGTATCAATAATACATGCAATGACCATTAATACCAGTAAATTAGTCACAGATAGTTTTCCAATGTACATATAGTGAAAACGATGGAATATAAGGAATAAAAGAATTTGGTTAAAAACACAGTTTCATTTATAAACGTGAGAACATAAATTATAACTGCTCAAATAAGTTCCAAAAAACTGAGAGGGTGAACTTGAAAGTGCGATATTTAACAAAATATTAAATCTCGTTTCAAAATTGTCTAGTAGACCTCAAGCCAAGGTTTAATAACCAATTCCTTCTATCTAGTCTTTATTAAGGACCAGATACGAGGCCCTCAAATCTAACTATTTGATTCTCACATCCATGAAAATAAAGACACCAGAATAGCTTGCTACATCTAAGGTTAGCCATAGCACCAGGAAACCGAGTGGATGTAGAGATCCCAAAATTAGTAGGTAGCTGAGCTTTTAAACTTGGGAGAAAACAAAACAATGTAGGCTCAAGTGTACCTGAACAAGCACAACCACAACCAAATTAAAACGCGAAAATGGAAATGGAGATAGGTGTAAGCCAAATAAAAATTACAGATATAAACCAAGAAGCAAGGAAGGAGATAATTAGCTTGACTAGACCCTCACCGAGCTAAACCATCATGTATCCATGCATACACAACAACAACCTTATTATAAATGTATGAGAGAAAACATAGGACGCATTTCTTGGGACGGTGTGGGAATTAAGAAATATATGAAGAAACAAAGTCAAACCGAGGGGAGCCATCTGAATAACTTGGGGCACATGTGTGGCAAAAAATTGGGCGCCATAGACCTCCCTCAAGTCTTCTCCATCGAAAATCTCTACGAAATTCGATGTAAGTTTCACACACAGTAGAAACACCAAAGAAATATTTCAAACGAACCCAACACACAATAGATAAATGGAAACCCAAAAATAAACACAAAAAGACTACCTCAACTCAGATTTTGCGCAAAACGCGGTATAGATCTATAGAAGATGATTTCCAGCGAAATGGAAGAAACCCTCACCTTAGGGTTTTCATATGAAACTTCCACCTTCCAAGGAAAACCGAGAATAGGAGTAAAAAAATATGCTAACTCAGGAAAAAAACCTAGAAACATAAAAAAATATATACATGTGGCAAAATTCTTACCTCGATAGGACGAGATTCCCGTTTGAGGCTCAAGATCAGCCACCCACGATGAGAACCTAGAGAAATTGAAGATTGCCAGAAGAGGAGGTTACCCTGCAATGTGGAATGCACCTATTTCATAAAACAAATTTCTATCATTAAAATTCATTTCTTATTCGTCTAAATGCAAGATAGAAAGGGGTTATTAAAACTGAACCAAATAAAGAAAAGGGGGATTATGTGATAGAAGTCATAACCGAGATAAATAAGCCTTCATCACCTACACACAAGATAAATAGAATCACACCTAGCGGTGTTTCAGTTGAACCATCAGGAGTAGGCGGCGGTGCAACCCATGAAGAGTCGAAGGAGGGCCACCACCATCTCTGCCCAGCTCAAAGTGTGATCACTGAGTGAATGGAGGATGAAACTCACATAAAGCCCATAGGCTTTAGGACGTTACACAAGGGTGATAGATTAATTGAGCATTGAGCTCGACTGTTTACCTTCACTTACCTCGAGCCCTCGAACCCTGAGTAAGCCATGTGAAAAGGGAGAAATGTCACATGGCTGTGTACGTGCGACAATAGTTGAGTGGGTGGCGCCTCCAAGTGGAGCGCTACCATAACTCCATGACCAGGTAGGTGGGTATGTAATAAATCTTAATGTTGGCATATAGTTTTGACAAGAGCGCCATGGCACAGGATACAAACCCTCAACTATATACTAGTTCTATTAATAAGTTAAACAAATATTTATGACCAAGTTAGGAGAATCACCCTCACTAGCATTAGGGCTTGTTGGAGCAAGGTCCCCTAGGACCCAACTTCGATAGATTTTTTTATAGAATTTTGTAAATATTTTGTAAGTTTAGTCATGCGTAGTGCAAGTCAAGGGGATTTCGGGTGGTTCAAAGACGCTCATGAGTTGTAATGGGCCAAAAGGGTAGAACTAGTGGCCGCAAACCACGTTTTGCGGACCTTAGATGAGCACTGGCTAAAATTATAAATAGGAGTCTATATCAAGTCGATAAAGGGGGGTAATGTTATTGATGATATATCTGACTATATTTTGATATTCTAGCAGATTTGTCTTGGTTAAAAGGCTCTTGCTAGCTATGTGCGTGGAGATCTTAGTCCTACTGTGTACGGACCCCAATGGGTGTGTTTGCGAGTGAACTAAAGGTTTTTTAAGGCATATTGTAACAACTCTAATTACCCAAAAAACAAAATTATATTTATATCGTTCTACTATTTCTGCTGTCACTTTCGTAGTTTACTCATGTCCCTTAACTATTTTCTTCTCTTAATACATAGTCTGTTACAAAAATTCATTCAAGGATATTCTTTCCTTCTTTTGAAATTTAATGATGTTGTCTCCTACTGCATCACTAGGAATTTTTTCATAACCACTTATTCCTGGAATCTGAATTGAAATTCTACTCATATAAATGGTATTCTTATACTTATTTTAAAGTATATAATTTCATTATTGTCACACAAAATTAACACTTATAGTTAGAGCTTTCTACAACTCTCTAAAAATTTTCATGTATTACTATATGTATACATCCACTTTAACCCCAATTTATCTTTAAGTTTTCCTCCTAAATATATATACACTATCATATTTTTCCCATATATGATTTTGACATGTATTTGATTTCCTATATTATAGGTATATACATTGTATTATCTCTAAGTCTATAAGACTCTTTTAGAGATTGTATATGTGTATTCTAATTCAATGGAGGAATTTAATCTAACTTAACTATTTCCTATGATTTTACATAGTAATCTCCATTACTCTGGTTTGAATAGTTTGGTTTAACCCTTTGGTATTGTATGTTGGATCCAACACACAATTACAGAGGGATATTTATTGTGCTATGGATTCTTATACACCTCAATGTTGAATTTAAATGATGTCCCTCATACCCTTATCGTATATCCACATTATAATTTTGATTGAACTTAGACCTAACCATATCCTTTATGCAGATATTTTCTTATGCGAATTGATACTCCATGATTCGGATTTTAGGAGTGATTTGATTATCAAATATTTTATATACATTTTCCCCGAGATAATTTCTCTCTGCTATTAAACGCTAATTGGTTTTACCATATTTTCATTTATTAACAATACGTTTAACCTGTATTGTCACATGAGTCGACTAACTCCTTTGGATAGTTGTATGGTGGATCTCTATGGTGGATTAACGGTGAAGATCACATCAGAATTCTTACCGCCACTTGATTTTAGCTAGGGTTTCATTTTTTTCCATTGTTTCATTTCTTTGGAAACTCTCCACTGTGTATTCAGCTCTGGCGGATTTCTGTTTCATTTGGAACATGAATGACCCGCATCCATCCTTGTTCATTTTTCACTATACATGTAACTAGCTTTCTGAAGTTAGTTTCTCTATACGTTTTATTTAACAAATATAATATTTACAGGAATCGTTGAGATTTCCTTTATAGAATTTTTTATGAAGGTTACAATGTTATTTTTTTGTATTCTTTTAACTTGAGAAATCATTTTTAAGCTTATAGGTTAAATTGTAGAGGAGTCTTTCCTCCCTCATCTTCATTGCAGATGTATATGAAGTTAAAAGTTTTCACATAGAAGATAAGTAACCAACTATTCTTACTGTTAATACTTCCTTCTCCCTTTACATTTATTTCAGTATTTCGATTATTTATTTGTATTACCCATATCCATCATTATAATTGACTGTCTGGTTCGGCGTGGATAATTTAAGGTCAATTTTACTGTTCTGAACGTCTTGGTGTAATTTATTAAAACTGTTCCCCAAATTTTCTTTTACCTCTTCAATGATATCAATTTTTGTTTGGGTTTTTTCCACAATAATTCTTAGTCTTGCTTCCCTCATCCCATAAAAATTCCATTCATGGCCTCCAGCTTGATTTCACATGCATTACACATTTGATTTTCCCACTGTGAAATTTTGGGGATGATTTACGTTTTCAGTGGGAAGACAATAATGATAAATGTAAATTCATTTTCAAGGCTTACATAATTTCATTGTATAAATATTGTATCAATTTTACTTCTTGTCATGATTACCACTTCTGATGCTCCTTCCTATCCATTTCAAACCACAAAGGTTGGATGAATCTCAATTTGACCTTTCATAAATATTTTTTGTCAATTCTGTGTACATTCCATTCATACAGGGTTAGCAAGAAATCGTCTATTTCCCTTTTTGGAATGAATATTGATTGTATATACGAAATCTCTAATTTCATTTTTTTCATTTTCATTACAACTTACAAAAATTCTAAAACGAACTTGAATTTTCTTCCACATTTCCTGTAACTAAATTTACTGTATCATTAATATACACCATGTGTATATATTCTCTGCATGAAAAAAAATTGTGTTAATTTATTGACTTTGTCTTCGTTAAATTTATAGAGAATTGATCTCTCTATGTCAAGTTAATGAAATGAATATTCTAATTTGATTCTATATGTATTATTTCAATCCTTGCTTATCTTTTTTCTTATATGTTCATTATGTCTGTATTTTCTTATAATTCACTATTTATAAATTTATAGAAAATATTCAGAATAATGATTAATATTCCATATATATGACTACTTCTCTTCTGAAATCGATGGAAAATTGATAACATCCCATATTAACAAACTATTTTATCTCATAGGAAATACCCCTCTTTTCAGACTTCCGTACTCTTCATGAGTTTACCTCAAATACCCAGTATAGGTTTTCCAGTCCAATCTCAGGTATTTCATTTTCTATAATTTCTATAATATTACAGAATTCAAATTTCATTTTAATTTCACCATATAGACCTGTATGTTTAATTTTCTTATTTTATGGACAGATGAAACTTCATCGCCTTATACTTGGCTAAAAAGGTATGTTTATATGTTTAATAATATTTACAATTTAACATTATTCTATCTACTTGCTTTTAGATTAGATTCGATATGAATCTAACCCATCTTTGTCTAGGTTTTTGGTACAAGCACTCCACCTTCGTAGTTTACACCATCCTCAATTCAACTAATTTTCGCAAAAGAATTAACCATAGATTTATTTCATCTATTTACAGGTTAGTCGCTACCATGTACAAAATTCAGCCCTCTGAATTTAATGATATTTTATCAATGTACATATATAAAATTTTTAATTAATATCAATACTATTTGACCTTCAGTCAAAATTAGTTTGACAGTAATAACTAATATTTTTCAGGGACATTGATATCTTTCCCTTGTAATATTCGTTAGACGAATTTAGATCCTGGAACCAATTTTGTACATGAATTCGAATTTATTTATTATGTTCAGAATGCATATCTATATATGAATCATTCATGATTGATTGATTCTAAGTCCATATTGTATTCTGAATTTATAATGGTTTATCTATACATATTACCTATCTATGTATACTAGTTTTTCAAGGTACTTGTCCATTATATTGTTGGTAGAGTTACATATATTTTCAAGTTTATGAATTTGTACAGTATGAGTTTAAGTACATAATTTGTAAAAAATATTTCCTTCTTGATTGAATACAATAAATCCCATAATTCTACTTCCTCTTGTTTACAGAATTGGCTATGCATTTCTATTATGGATTACCATGTGTCTCTTAACATCTTAGAATATATTTAATCCTAATTATGTATTTTATGGTTGAAATATATTAATTATCATAAACCTAACAACATATTTAAAACCTTCTTATTGTGTTTAGACATTCTGATTGTTGGTTACTAAATTTAACTAGTCTATGTAACTATACAAAAACTATAACTATACAAGCTATAGTTATATTTCAGTTAAATGCATTAGACACCTTATTCTCAAAGAATATGTAATATTCCTAATTAGCGACAGCTAATTGGAATATTCTATTTTTTTTTTTACTGTCTATAGTTTTTAAATAAATAAAAAGTGAGTGAACAGGGTCTAACTCACTTAAGTGAAATAAGACATCCACCTAGTAGCACAACGTTGTGAATTAAGTGGGAGTCAAGGGGGGACCTAACACCACATGGAGGAGGGGGCCTATGTACACTCTAGAAGCTTCTGAAAGCTTCTGCACAGATAAGGATGAGGATGTGGATAAGGATGAGGATGTGGAGGAGAGATAAAGGCTACGTTGGGTTTTGGAGGGAAACCAACATTATAAACTATGGAGGAGCCTCCTCATTTCAATCATGCTTGAGTTGTTGATTGTTGAGTGAGACATTTGTATTCTTTAGCACGCTATCTATTTAGACTGTCTGCAGCACGATTTAGTGCATCGAGTGTCTCCGTGCGGAGGTCTCACCCTTAACCCCGGGGGACTTCGAGTGCCTGCTCGGGCAAGGTTTTTAGCATCATCCTCCAAGACAACGTTATTGCCACAACAGCATAATACTGTGTTGTAGGGTGTTGTCATGGTGACTTTACGACACCTCTTCCTTCTCTTGTTTTTCAGGGGGAAAGTCTCTCTTCCCTTTGGAAGATCAGATTGGAAGACTTGGAGCTAATTTGCAGATCTTGGCACTTGGCCAAAGGCTTCTATTCCTCTACTGCACAGTCCCTCTTAGGTATTGCGTTATTTTCATGGTGTAGCTGCTGTGAGGGTTTGCGGATTGATTTGGAGGTGAGATCTCAAGTGTAAGGATTAGCCTTCCACTTTGGAGATCTATTGGAGAAGGTCTACTTTAGATTGTTCATCATCTTCAGCCTTCTCTACTTAGTTCCAGAATTGAGTTGTATCTGTTGCCCAGCAACTCCGACACTTTTTCCATATTGTGTATTTCAGCCAATTTCTTAGAGGATTGAGGTATTTTTTACTTATAAGGGCTATAGCTTTGCTCCCCTATTGTATTTGGGCCATATTTTGCGATATCCATGTGTTGACATCATTCTGGAGTAGTACTCTATCATAGACTGCATTTTCATAGCTTGGGTTTATACAGACATAGCAGCGCTCTTTCATTTCCATGCACATGTATTGTTGAGGCTTGTATTGCTTTTCTTGAGAAGTTTTTTCCGCAAGAATTGTACATATTTTGCTGCTATACATTCTTGGCTCTATATATATTCATCTTCTTGTCTCACAGCTCATTCAAAAATGTTGTCTCTTCATCGTTCGCTCATATATGCATTTTCCTATTGCTGTAAGTCACTTTTGAGTGGGATTATTCAAGCAGCTCTATAGACAAAGTCTGGAAAGGGCCAGATAGCCTCCGGATCTTGTCCTCTTTAGAGGCGACATATCCGGTAAATGCCCTCCCAGTCAATCTCTGGTTGGATTTTGCCGTGTTTTGGAGATATCCCCGAAACAAGATATTACAGTGTTATCAGAGCTTTGGAGTGGGATTGTCGTGTTCTAAAGATATCCCCGAAATGGGATATTACAGTGGTATCAGATCTTTGGAGCGGGATTGCCGTGTTCTAAAGATATCCCAGAAATAGGATATTACAGTGGTATCAAAGCATAATTCTGGCTCAGCCTGTGGACATTATTACAATGCCTACTTTCTTATCTCCAGTACCGAGTGAGAAAGAAAGGTAGCATGATCATATACCCTTTGGAGACTATTTCTGTGAATGTCAGTCCAAGGGGGAAGACTTCAGAGCAGCTTTGCCTTTCAAAGATTATTTTTAGCTCAGGTAGGATGAAAGTGGAAGGAACAGTGGAGGATATAGAATGCAGAGCTTAGAGTTGCAGTGTACCACTGGGAGGTCACCTCTTCCCATGTATGAGAGATCCACTGGTCCCTATGAGTCTAAGACCAAGAATACTGGAACGGTGAAAAATATGAGTTTATTCTCATCTTTTTTCAGATCCAGGGGAAATACATCCACCGTTGAGGAGGTCAAGAATATTGAAGAAAAAGAAGAGGAAGTACCATGCACTTCCTATTCTCATCAAGAAGAATATATCGAGCATGGAAGATACTTGGATCATCGGATTCTCAGTGATTACCTTGTTGAGTATATATCTCAACCTAGAGCCTTCAGGGAGACTCTAGATTTTCCTCATTTCATCCAGTTGAAGGAAGAGAAGATACCATGCAGCAGAAAAGAAATCAAAGGAAATAGATTTATGTTGTCTACCTTTGATGGGTCATCTAATGCAGAAACTTGGGTGAGAAATTTGGAGGCATTCTTCCTACTACATCCTGTAGCAGGGAAAGAAGCTGTTGAAATCTCAGCGCTGCATTTGGAGGGTGAAGCCTATGATTGGTGGTGCAGCCACTTGAGCCATGCAAGGGTGGAGACTTTTGCAGATTTCACTCAAGGGTTGATCCAAAACTTTGATGGAGAAAGAGAAAATAAAGAAGAGATCACATCACCTCTTGAGGAGACTTGTGATAACGTTTTCACCCTTGTGGAAGAGCAACCACACGCATCAACAGTTGGGGCAGCCAACACTTTTGAGGAAGGGACTCTTGTAGCCCTACAAGAAGTTCCAAATACACATCAAGGTATGAAAATATTTCCACATTCCATTGTTGCAGTAAATTCTTTTGATCAATGTGGAGATTTACTTTTGCATGACCAAGGGTCAAATCTCATTGCTACTATAGAGCAGCTTGGTTGCACTGCGTTGTGCAACATGGAAACACTCAAGAAGGAGTCAAACCATCATTATCATGAGCCATTGTTGGATTTTACATCACATTGGAGGTTGGGGTTTTAAGCCTTGAAGATTGATGGTAGACATATTGGAGTAAGAAACCTTTTTTCCCTTCAAGATGACACTTTCTCAATGAGCTTTTCTTAGCTCAAAGAGGAACTTCTAATTTCAGATCCAAGACCTCATTGGTTTTGGAAGACTATGGATGAAAGGGAAGTCTCAAGGAGAGATCTCATTGGAGATGCACTTCGACACACCATGGGATGCAATGCTTTCCTTCCCTTCTCACAAGAGCAGATAGAAGATGGAGGACATCTTAGGATGGATAACATCTCTCATGCTTGTGTTGGACATCCCTTGAGCCATACACATCATGATGGGAGGTTTTTTCCTACCACCTATTTGATTATTGATCGCGTCTCATTGATCCTTGAGAAGAATACATTTCAAAATCCCATGAGGTGCAAAGATAGGAATTTGATTTGGGAGGATGGTAGCCCTCATGGGAGGACTACCAGGATGAGGAGAAGAAGGATGCATCTACAGGTGATTGTGTGGATGATGAGAAAGGAGCTAGGGAGCTACCTATAGATCTTTGATATCGGGCGGCAGGAGGCTTGGCTGCGTTGGTTAATCTTGAAGGAGTTTGGCCATCACTTGTACTTGCAGATCTATGATACTGGGTAGCAGGAGGCTTGGCTGCACTAGTTACTCTTGAAAGAGTTTGGCCATCACTTGGCAAACACTCTTCCGAAGAGTAGGAGGACAAGGAAAAGATGGAAGGATACTTTCATCATTGAGCAACATAGAGTATCGATGCATGGTGTTGATATGATACTAATATCATTCATTGTGTCTTCATCAAATGATTGGTATGATGGAGGTATGGGGAGGCAACACAATGTCTTGTTGCTATGTTTGTTTCTGGGAGAGCAAGGGAAAATTTTCTCTAACACTTTGTATGATGTTGCAGGAAGAGGGGATGGCACTATCTCCTTGGTCTTTGATGATGTTTGGCTAGCACTTCCATCTTGGGAGGTATTCCCTATTTGTTTCAGCATTATTAGAGGAGTATTTGACAAGGAGAATGTCGAAGAACGAAGCTTTGTATCGACAGGAGCTTAATTTCATGAGCTCACAGCGCTGTCACTTTGGAGCAAAACCTTATGGATGAAGTGTGTCTAGCAGAGATATGGTGGATCTATAACCCATAGGTCCCAGGATCACTTCATATTTGTTGCACTTGATGAAAAAAGAGGAGGTAATGATGATAGAGACATCTATGGCATATTTTTCTTAACTTGGATTTCCAAGCATCAGGAGGATTATCTTCTTGCAGCACATGGTTCAGTCTTCTTCATAGCATGCCAACACACTATGGAGGACTCATTCATGAATCCATGTACCATCTTACTTCCAGCATTTGGTGAGGAGTTTGTTTATACATTCATTGATTTGCACACTCTTACGATTCTTATGCAGTGCATTGCTTCACAAGAGGGAAAGCTTGCCAAATTTCTCCATGAATTGTATTGGGCCAATCTACATGATGGAGGCAGCCATCTCTTTCGTGGCCTTGGGAAAATGTTTTATCACTACACGTATGTTCATTTTCTGCACTATATCATGTATCATATGAAGACATTAATGATTAATAGAAACATTTTTCCATGTACTCTTACCAAGAAGCAACTTGTAAAACTGCAGTGTACTTCTTGGGGAAGTTGTTGGTGCCTCTTTGCATCACTTGTAACCTTCAACGTTTTCTTCATTTTGCTGCTGATCATGTCTCCATTTGCTGATATAGATCATATTTTTATGGGAGACTTAATTATGAGGGAGACACATGAGCTGGATGTGTCTTTGAGTGGGAATAATCCTCACAATTTCTGCATTAAATGTTCTAATGGGAGCATGGGAGGAGATATGGCCACCACAGCCAAATTTTTGTTCCTTTTTGAGGTGGGCCATAAAATTGATATTCATCCATTGTAAAGCCATGGGAAAGTGCTTGATCATGTATTATTGTTGTTACATTCATACATTTACTATCCTTTAGTAAATGTGATGAATCATCGAGATTGCCTGCCATGTGATTTTTTGAAGTTGCAGTGGATGAGACTGCGTTGTATCCTTGTGAGAAATTGTTTGCATCATGTATCATCATGTAAAACCTTCAGAAAACCTCTCATTAGGATGTTCCATGATGACCATGTCCTATTCTTCATGGATAGATTGTTTTGGGCCAGCTTATTCTTCATTGTTGGAGGAACCTTCTCTGGAGGATTGTTCTTCACTTTGCCATTGGAGGGCAATGATTTTGCAGCCCAGGATCAGCATACACTCTACACTTGTCATGAGTGGAGAGGAGGATAGCACGGGGTAAGCTATGATGTTTGGAAAGTTTATATTTTCAGCCCACCTTCATTACCGGAGCTTGAGGTGGAAGGATATTTTCAGGAGTTGCCTTGTTGGGAGGTGGCTCATTTTGTTTGGATGATTGCTTGGAGATGGAGGATCCACATGAGGGAGATGTTCCTAATTATATTCTAGACTCCATGCATTGAGTGGAGAGAGGTGAGGAGTTGGTACACAGTCGATGGGACAGCTTACATTGTGACAGATACAACACAACAGGAGTCATGGTCTTCGCCTCTTAGAGCATTAGTCATAGACAGAGGCAGTGCATAGTCCGAGCTGTGGGACTTGGGCTATTATTGGCCATGGTGGCGATGGGATCTGGGAGGATTTTTGGTTGGCTGTTACCATGAGCGATCAGTTTGGGATCATGGCATTGAGAGATCCCTTTATATCAGGGTGATGCAGAGGACAGGGAAGATTCAGTGGCGCATGTAGGACCCAGGCACATTTTGCAGTATCGGTGGAGAGCATTAGCTAGGAAGGAGACTTGTTCAGGCAGTTGCTTGAGGGAAAGCAACATTTTTCCAAGGAGTAATGTAATATTCCTAATTAGCGACAGCTAATCAGAATATTCTATTTTTTTCAGTTTGTCGTCTATAGTTTGTAAATAAATAAAAAGTGAGTAAAGAGGGTCTAACTCACTTAAGTGAAATAAGACATCAACCTAGTAGCACAACGTTGTGACTTAAGTGGGAGTCAAGGGGGGACCTAACACCATGTGGACGAGGGGGCCTATGTACACTCTAGAAGCTTCTGCAAGCTTCTGCGCAGATAAGGATGAGGATGTGGATAAGGATGAGGATGTGGAGGAGAGAGAGATGTTACGTTGGGTTTTGGAGGGAAACCAACATTATAAAAGATGGAGGAGCCTCCTCATTTGAATCATGCTTGAGTTGTTTATTGTTGAGTGAGACATTTGTCTTCTTTAGCACGCTGGTTATTTAGCCTGTCTGCTGCACTGTTTAGTGCACCGAGTGTCTCTGTGCAGAGGTCTCACCCTTAGCCCCGGGGGACTTCGAGTGCCTGCTCGGGAAAGGTTTTTAGCATCATCCTTCAGGACAACGTTATTGCTGCAACAGCATAATACTGTGTTGTAGGGTGTTGTCGTGGTGACTTTACGACACGTCTTCCTTCTCTTTTTTTTCAAGGGGAAAGTTTCTCTTCCCTTTGGAGGATCAGATTCGAAGACTTGGAGCTGATTTGCAAATCTTAGCACTTGGCCAAAGGGTTCTATTCCTCTACTATGCAGTCCCTCTTATTTACTATGTTATTTTCATGGTGTAGCTGCTGTGAGGGTTTGCGGATTGATTTGGAGGTGAGATCTCAAGTGTAAGGATCAGCCTTCCACTTTGGAGATCTATTGGAGGAGGTATACTTTAGATTGTTCATCATATTCAACCTTCTCTACTTAGTTCCAGAATTGAGTTGCAGCTACTGCCCAGCAACTCTGACATTTTTGCCATATTATGTATTCAACCAATCCCTTAGAGGATTGAGGTATTTTTTGCTGATAAGGGTTATAGCTTTGCTCCCCTATTGTATTTGGGCAATATCTTGCCATATCCATGTGTTGACATCATTCTGGAGCAGTACTCTATCATAGACTGCGTTTTCATAGCCTAGGTTTATGCAGACATAGCAGTGTTCTTTCATTTCCATGTACATGTATTGTTGAGGCTTGAATTTCTTTTCTTGAGAAGTTGTTTCTGCAAGACTTGTACATCTTTTGCTGCTATACATTCTTGGCTCTATATATATTCATCTTCTTGTCTCACAGCTCATTCAAAAATTCTTTCTCTTCATGGTTTTCTCATATATGCATTTTCCTATTGCTGTAAGTCACTTTTGAGTGGGATTCTTCAAGCAGCTCTATAGACAGAGTCTGGAAAGGGCAAGATAGCCTCTGGATCTCGTCCTCTTTAGAGCCGACATATCCAGTAAATGCCCTCCCAGTCAATCTCTGGTTGGATTTTGTCGTGTTTTGGAGATATCCCCGAAACAGGATATTACAGTGGTATCAGAGCTTTGGAGCGGGATTACCGTGTTCTAAATATATTTCCAAAACGGGATACTAAAGTGGTATCACAGCTTTGGAGCAAGATTTCCGTGTTCTAAAGATATCCCCGAAATGGGATATTATAGAATAAAATAATTTATCTCACATATTTATAATTCAAGACATACAATATTGAACTAACTCATAACTAAATCCTATTAAATCTTAACCAATCATCATCATAATAACAGAATCATAAGAAATAATTTAGCAACTGTGCATACCAATTTCGGTAAAGACTATTTGCCACCCAACCTTGAGATTTCATCCAAAGCTACCCTCGATGAGAGACCAATTCCTCCAAAGTGTAGACAACCTCTTGTCTACCCAGGAATGACTTATTTGAGCTTGCTTTCCCACAACATGTTTCCATAACTACATCCAGTTAAATCAAGATGTTTTTTTCCTTTAGCCTATGTTTTACTTCTATTTTTTTTCCACAAAAGCTCTTTAAAACTATTTTTTTCCTCTTTTTATTTTTAATTCACCTCTTCTTAGTAACTTTCCACTTTATGGAGGTATCTTATATATTTTTATCTCCAATCTAATATATTTATTTTATTTTATTTTCTTCAATAATTTTTTGAGATTTTGGGAAAGTCTTTAGATTAATTCCATCCTCATGGATTTGAAATCCCGGTCTCTAATTTACTCCAATATTTGCAAAATAGTTAAAATTCCACATTTATTATTAAAAAAAAATTAATATTTCCAGACATATTATTTTCCTTTAGGTCCACTTAACCTTTAGGATTTGCATCTGTCTAAATAAAGCATAAAAATAAGGATATTACATATCCCCCCTCTAAAACAAAACACTGTCCTTGGTGTTTAAAAATATTAGTTCACTTTTAAAACAATGATGGATATTTTTCTTTCATTTCCTCTTCATGCTCCCAAGTAACTTCCTCAGGTGTAAAGTGCCTCCACTTCACTTTCACCCTAGATACTGTCCTATCCTGGAGCTCGATTTCTATTGAGAAATTGGAGGGTTGGTAATTAATACAAAATTATATTCTTTATAATCACTTGTGAGCTTACTTGGATTGCTTATGTATTCTCTTCTTTAACTTAGTTAATCTTTCATCAATTCAATTATAAAAATACATGAAACACACAAATTAGGCTCCTATAACTAGGGAAAAACCTCTCCTTCTTGGAGAGGAAAACCCACGAAAAAATATTCTTATATATTTAATATGACAAGTAACATGACCCAAAATTATACTCTTGACCTATTCATGCATCCAAGACCTTGTCCTTAGTGATTTGATGTCCTTCAATTTCGATCCTTCTCTTCATCAAATTGCACTGTTCTGCACCAGTACTTCCTTTTACCATTCAGTTGAATCTTCGGTTAATTGAAATATATATATATATATATATATATATATAGGCTGAAGTTTAGGAAAGTGAATCTTAGATTTACTTTCATACTTACTATCACCTTCTTACTGCATTGTCTATGTCGAATATTTACAAGAATTTTCCATATCACTCATTCAACTTTACAAGATTTGGAGATGAATACCAACTTTACCCTTTTATCTACAATTTATATCTAGGACAATCCACATATTTTTCTCATAAAAATATTTACTTCAACATATAACCACAACCCTTAAACATTGCATTAATAAAAAACTATACGATATAACTACTTATGGGTTTATTCGCACAATCTTTCATGAAAAAATAGATATAGTCTGCGTACTATTCTTGGTAAACCGTAGCTCTGTTTGGTACTTAGGTATCACACGATAATATATATCTTGAAAAGTACTAAAACACTTTAAACGCCCATCCTCAAGTCCCCACTGAACTTCTAATTTTGATCTGCATTTCATTTCAGATATGATCAAAAAATTGTTTCTCAAATGGCCGCAGAACAAAGGTATATATAGGAGAAAATTCATGGACTTTAGGCTGACCATACTTATCGATTGTAGGATGATTTTACATACTGTTGTAAGGCCAACTTGACACATATCTTGTAGCTGATCTTCCATCATATACTGAGGGTTGATAATAGCCATCCTTCCAAGGTTTCTGGACTAGGTCTTGGAGCATTCTTTGAGACTAGATCCTTCATATATATAGCACATAATTACATTTATACTTAGAAGAAGAAAACCTAGATAGACATCAATAATAAGTCTTCTAACCTATAATAAAATCTTCCTCATGAGATCCATGAAGCAAGTACAAAATTCATTTTATTATGTTTGTCTTCTATTTTAAATAAATCCATAATTAAATAGACAATATGAAGACCGACCTAGTTACACTTTTCAACACTCCCTATGAACTAGGGAGGTATTCATACATGTACATGGTCACATTCAAACTGAAGAATCTCATAAGAAGAATCATATTTGTAATCACATCTATATAGCATCATATCAACCAACATTGTCCTAGTGCAAGGCCTTGACTAACAAACCTATCTCTCAACGAGACAATGAGCTACAATGATGGCAAGACACATGACTAATAGACACCATAGTCATTGTCTCTTCTAGGTACATGCTCCACCTAGGTTTTCCCAAGTTATGACCTTCTTGGACTATTCTTCTCTTGGGTAGATAGCCCTCAAAGAATATGGGTCCTCTAATACTCTTATCTTGAATGGCCTATCTCATTCTGAAAGAGTACAAAATGCCAGATGATTACCCAATCCTCCATTTTGTCTTCCAGGTGAAGATCAGAATGTTGTGTCTATCCATTCTCTCCACATGGCCTTCACTAAGACTTATGGTTGTTAGTCCTCGTCTAGTGCATGACACATGTATTAGATAATAACATATGTCACTCCCTATCAACTTAGGAAGGACATACTTCAAGTTTCTTCCAAGTAAGAAACTTACCACCAGGCTCCCTCTTAACTAGGGTCCTGTAGCAGCAATCTAGCTACTCATGAATAATTCCTCCCCTAGATGTCATGGATTTCGATATTGAGGAATCTTCATATTTTGGCTTCATACAGCACAGATCATCCATCACTTTCAGTCACGAGTCATGTCTACTATCAGAAAGTGTGCCATCAACCTTTCTCATTCGGTCCACCGTTATGCCATGTTGCTTTCCTTCGAATCATCTCCAAGGATCATACATGATTTCTCATGATTAGATGCCCTGCGCAAATTCATCCAGATAAATATATACATAAGAACCTTTTAAAACAAAATTTACCTCAGTGATGATCTTTCACCATGACATCTTCCTGTAGGCATTGGTATCCTTTATTTAGGTTGACACATCTCATAATGATATTTTTTTTCCAAGGGTCTTATTCTTTACCATACTTCCATTAGAGTCTATATATCTTCCCAGGAGATATCTTAGTCACATATTCTTGGCTTTCGGATGATAACTGCCTCTTGAAATAGTTTCATTTCATGATCTCTTCCTTTATGGACATTGTCCTTTCCTAGGAACTTACAAATTCTCTAGTTTCTCATTCATATACAACCACCTCATATTCCATGAGGATGTACTATGTTGATTTCATCTGTCAGTGCACCGAGACATCCTTCTTCATAGATCATACTTTAAATATGGAAGTCTATTACCTACAACCATATGACATGACTTCACAACATTCAATGTCAGCATATAAATATATACATACCTCATACCTTTTTCTCTTGAGTCATTCTGAATGAATTTCTCTAGAATGAAGAGCTTCATTCCATTGACCTCCTCCATCAATATGTCATCATATCCTAGAATTTTGTTTTCATGATGACCCTTGATCTTGATGACTGGTTTCCATTAGTAATGTTATCAGAGAGGTTTTCCCGTAACTAATTCACCAAGTTATCCTAACATGATTTTTATCATGATGTTATAATATACATTACTTCCTACAGTACTATTTTACAACCAACAAAAATCTCTTAAAGGAGAAGATGATCTCAATCATAGTAGAGATCCCTTTCTTCTTCTTTCTTATATTTATTTGCATTAGGTCCTTTCCTCACATATGAGATATGGGCTTCTTCCCTTTTCCTCTTTTCCTTGTCAAATTTAGGACAATATATTTTATAATTTCCAAGCTCATTACATAAAAAGAATCATACTTTGTCCATGTTTCTTCTTTTATTTTGACGACCAAAATTTCTGAATCTTCCTTTCTTCCTGTATGTGGCTGCAAAGGCTTGAATATCTTCACTTGGTCTTGTATCAAAATTTTCTTTCAGTATTCTTTCCTCTATTTTACATAGAGAACATAAATCATTTATGGAGTGGATTCTTTCTTCCCGTATAAACTTGAAGTGAAGTTTCCCCATTCCTTTGGTAGAGCATTCAACACCACTATATTCATCTCAGTGTCAGACATTACTTCTCCCACTTCCTGTAGTTGATCTCTTATTTCATAGATCCTCATAAAGTACAAAGTGATTCCTTCTACCCTTGACGATTTAATTTTATATATTTCTTGTCATAGAGAGATTGCTTCTCTTGCAGTACTTACAGAGAAAAGCTCCACGAGTTTCTCATATATTTATTTGGCAGGATTTATTTTTGATACATAGGGAATGAGTGAGTCCTTGATGGATTCTACGAGAATCCTCTGGGCTTTTATTTCTCCCTTCATGTATTTGGCATGAGCTGGAGCATATCCTTTTGGTGGTTGAATTGTTTATCCATTGATGTAGTGCATAAATTCGTCTTCAATTAAACTCAAATCTATCCTCTTCTTCAATGTGTTAAAGTTTGATGAACTAACATCTTGTTGCTTTCTTTAAATATGTAATCTTGACAGATTTAGGTAAGGTCATAGATACTTACTTGAGTAGAGTGGCTTGAAGCTTCCTTGAAGGATTTAGGAGCTTATTATAAGATATAAGACTTCAATGTAGGAGTTCTTTAATCCTTGATGGAAAAGGATATCTTCAAAAGATGCTGTCCTCTTCAATCAATGTCTTGAATGAAAATCCTTGAAGATATTTCTTAAAAATAGCTTGAGAGTCTTCCTTGCAAACTGATTTCAATTTTCACTCAAACTTTGATTTTTTCTTCGTGGATTGTCTCTTTGTCAAGCAACCCTTGAGTTCAACACCATAGATCTGACTCCATGTTGAGAATTTAGAGGGATGTTGATTAATAAAAAATTATCTTCTTGATAATTACTTGTGATCTTACTTGGATTACTTATGTCTTCTCTTATTTAACTTAGTTAATCTTTCATCAAGTCAATTACCAGAATACATGAGACACACAAATTGGGATCCTAGAGCCAAGGAAAAACCTCTCCCTCTTGGAGAGGAAAACCCACGAGAAATTATTCTTATAGATTTCACATGACAAGTACCATGACCCAAAATTAGACTCTTGACCTATTCATGAATCCAAGACCTTGTCCTTACTACTTTGATGTCCTTCAATACCGGTCCTTCTCTTCACCAAATTGCATTGTTCTACACTAGTACTTCCTTTAACCATTTATTTGAATCTTCGATTACTTGAGATATATATATATATATATAGGTTGAATTTTAGGAAAGTAAATCTTAGATTTAATTTCCTACTTTCTATCACCTTCTTACTGCAATTTCTGTGTGGAATATTTACAAGAATTTCCCATATCACTGATTCAAATTTACAAGACCTGGAGATGAAAACCAAATTTACCCTTTTATCTACAATTTAGCTTCAAGAGAGTTTGCATTTTGTTCTCATACAAATCTGTACTTCAATATATAACGACAACCCTTAAACGTTGCATTAATAAAACACTATACGCTGTAACTACTTATGGGTTTATTCGCGCACATTTTCATGAATAAGTAGAGACAGTCCACACACTTTTCTTGGTAAACCGAGGCTCTACTTGGTACTTAGATATCACATGATAATATATATGTTGAATAGTCATGAAACAATTTAAATTTCCATCCTAAAATCTGCACGAAACTTCTCCTTTTGATCCCTATTGCATTTCAGATATGACTAAAAAAATATTGCTCAAATGGCCGCAGAAGAGATATATATATATATAGGAGAAAATTCATGGACTTTAGGCCAACCATATTTCTCGATTGTAGGCAAAATTGACATATTGTTGTAAGGATGACTTGACACATATCTTGTAGCTGATATTCCATCGTAGATTAAGGGCTGGTAATCGCCATTATTCCAAGGTCTCTGGACTAGGTCTTGGAGAATTCTTTGAGACTATATCCTTCATTATATAGCACATAATCAAAGTTGTAATGAGAAGATAAAAACCTAGATTGACATCAAGAAGAAGTATTCTAACCTATAATAAAATCTTGCTCATGAAACCCATGAAGCAAGTAAAAAAATCATTTTATTATTTTTATCTTCTATTTTAAATAAATACATAATTACACAGACAACATGAAGACTGACCTAGTTACATTTTTCAACAATTTCTTCTCGTGCCAGTATACGAAGGGGCTCTAGAAGAAATTCCCCTTCAGTTTCCATGTATATCACAGTCCAATCAATTACATGAGTAGGATCATGTACATGATTTTTCAAGAGGGAAACATGAAATGAACTGTGAACCTTAATATGACTAGGTAGAGCCAACTTATAAGCTACTGGGCCCACTCTTTCTAGAGCTTCAAATGGTCCACAATAGTGTGGTGCTAACTTAGCACAACTACTAGTATATAATGTAGTATTTTTAGGCTTAATCCTGAAATGAACATGATCTCCCACTTTGAATTCTCCATGAATTCTCTTTTTATCTACATAGCTCTTTTGTCGATATTGAGATATTTTAATATTTTGTTGAATTTTATTCACAGTTACTTCCATCTCCTGCAATGCATTAGGTCCAAGAATTAACTTATATTTTGGTTCACTCCAACTAAGTGGCGTGTGGCATTTCCTTCCATACAATGCTTCAAAAGGAATAATCTTAATTGGAGCTTGATAACTATCATTATATGAAAATTCTGTCGGATATAGAAAATATTCCCATCTTGTAGGCCTGTCCATAACATACATGTGTAACATGTCTTCTAAAATCTATTTGGTTCTTTCAGTTTACCCATCTGTTTGAGGATGTGAGCGATACATAAGTTCAATTTGGTACCCATTCCTCCAAACAGAGTTTTCCAAAACGCTAAAGTAATTTTTTCATATCTATCAGATATAATCATTTTTGGAATGCCATGTAATTTCACAATTTCTTTCATGAATACATTGGCTACTTGAGTTGTACCAAGAGTAAATTGTACTTGTAAAAAGTGTGCTGCTTTAGTTAATGTGTCTACAAAGACCATTATAGAGTCATGTTGATACTTGGTTCTAGGCAATCCAGTAATGAAATATATGGAAACCATTTCCCACTTCCATTTTGGAATAGGTAGTGGGTTCATTTATCTTGTAGGATGTTGGTGTTCCACTTTTACTAGTTTACATTCTAAACACCTAGCTGGATAATCAAAAATGTATTTTTTCATACCTGGCCAAATCATATTCTTCCTTGATGCATAAAGCAGTTTTTGATAACCAGGATGACCTGCATAAGGTCTTTTATGATAGTCATATGAAATTTCTTGTCTTAAAGATGTCACATTTGGAATATACAATCTTTGTTTATAATAAATCAATCATTTATGGTTTTTATTATATCCCAAAACTTCAATTTTCTGCAATTTCTCTTGCAATTTCACATATTGTTGGTCTTTCATCAAAATTTCTTGTATCAATTCTTCTATTTCAAATTTCACACTACTTCCTGAATTGGTCAAAATTTTGACGACCATTCCTACTCAAAGCATCAAAAATATTATTTTCTTTTCCTTTAATGTGTTTGATTTCCATGTCGAACTCACTAAGGAAAGATAGCCATCTAGCTTGTCTAGTATTTAAATTTATTTGAGTGAAGAAGTATTTCATACTTATGTGATCTTTCATTAGTATGAACTTCTTTCCCAACAAATAATGTCTCCGCATATTCAATTCATGTATCACAATAGCTAGTTGTAAGTCATATACATTATAATTTTGTTCATGCTTCTTCAATTTTATTGACTCATAAGCTATTACTAAATTATCTTGCAGCAACACTCTTCCTAACCCTTCCACACATGCATCTGTACACACTACAAATTCCTTGTTTGGATCCACAATTTTCAATATGAGTGCAGTAGTTAATTTTAGTTTTAATTGTTCAAAACCACTTTGGCAATTTGTTGTTCATTCAAACTTCACTCCTTTTTTCTGCAAGGAAGTAATAGGATATGCTAAGGCTGAAAATTCTTCAACAAACCTAAGGTAGTATCCAACAATACCCATAAAGGATCATATGGATGGTACGTCTATGGGTATATGCCAATTCATTATTGCTTTTATTTTTTCTAGGTCTACTACTAAGCCATGCTTTGAAATCACATGCCCAAATACTGAATTTAATCCTTGTAATGTTCACATTTGCTTATTTTTGCATATAATTAATGTTCTCTAAGTGTTTGTAGGACTATTCTGAGATATTCTCTGTGCTCTTCTTAATTTTTGGAGTACACTAAAATGTCATCAATGAACACTAGTACAAACTTGTCAAGATACTTGTGCAGTACATTATTCATTAAACACATGAATGTAACAGGTGCATTAGTAAGTCGAAAGGGTAGGAATACAAATTCCTAGTGTCCATATCTAGTCCAGAATGATGTTTTGTTGATGTTCTCATATTTAATTCTGATTTGGTGGTATCATGTTCTTAAATCAATCTTTGAGAAGATAGTGGCTTGTCTCACTTGATAAAATAAGTCATCTATCCTTGGCAGATGATATCTATTCTTAATAGTAAACTTATTCATTTTTCTATAATCTATACACATTCTGAATGTGCCATCTTTATTTTTAACAAACAACTCTAGTGCACCACAAGTAGACACACTTGGTCTGATGTACCCTTTTTCTAACAATTCTTTCAATTGCAGTTTCAGCTCTAATAGTTCAAGAGTACTCATTCTATAGGGTGCTCTAGAGACAAGTGTAGCTCCTGGTACTAGTTCAATTGAAAATCAATTTCCATTTTTAGGAGGTAGATGGGGGATTTCCTCTGGAAATACATCCTTAAACTCTCTAATTACTGGTAAATTTTCTACAACCTCTTTTTTAGTTTTCTGACCCAATTCTTCCACTTGTACAACATACACATGATAGCCCTTTCTTTTTGTCCTTTTTAGCTCCAATGCAAAAATTTGTCTGATTGATATTTGTCTTGGTTTTCCTTTGACTATCATGACTTTTCCCTCACCATCTATACAATGAACTAATTTATCTAAGAAATTTACTATTTATTTCTGGTTCTCTAACCATTCCATTCCCACTAACAAGTCATATGATCCTAGAGGAAATATATTTAGATGAATTTCATTTTCATACCGATTTAAATTTACAACAATTTTTGGAATTTTATGGGTCACTTTTCTTTTGGTTCCTGTAGCTAACTACACTATCCATTCTTGCTAAAGCATTTCTAGTTTTAACTTGCACTTTTACATAATGTGTGGATTTACATAACTTAATTTTTCTCCTGCATCTATCAAAACAGAAACAGGTTGTTCAGCAATCATAGCTTTGATTTCTATTATGGTTGATTGGTGTTCAGCCTGGCGATCTTCAAGGGCAGCACTGATCCTAGGAATATTTTGAGCAATGTCATTTATAGTATTTTCCTTTCATAATACTTGAATATTCTGAACTTTTCCATGAGGAAAGTGACGTAATAGGTGAGGTTCTGCACATCCCCATAATTTTAGCAGTTCTTTAATTTTTACAGCACTTTTTTTTTTTTTTTTGCATCCATCTGCTTAGACCCAGTATGTGACTATGCTGGTTGGTTTTCTCAAGTTTTATTTAATTTCTTCCTTTGGTTGTTCTTCCAAAAAAATTTCAAATATGTTGGTTTTACTCTTTTTACATTTGAGTCACCCTTCCCCTTCTCTTCGTTTTTCCAATTTTTCAGCTCATCATTTCTGCCTTTGAACTGCTGATAACACATTCTTGCTTTATGAAAATATTCATCCATTATCTTTGGATTGTCAAATTTGATTCTCTCTATATAGATAGTAGGTAGGAAGTTTCAAAATAATTTTAATTTCTCGCTTTCCTCTCTGATATAAGGCACATAGTGAAGCAAGTTAGTGAGTTTGGTAACAAACTCATCAATTGTGAGTTGTCCCAATCTCAAATCATGAAATTATTTTGCTTTTCCATCATAATATCTCTCATTTAGGTACCTACACTTAACTTTGGCTTGAAAGTCTTCCAAGGTAACAATTTTTTCATCTAGCACATGTACCATTTTTGTTTCTTCCCACTAAAGGTTGGCTTTACCCTGCAGTTAGTAAATTCACAATATGGCTTTCAAGTCACTTCCATATTCATATACGTAGAAGTATTTAACCATATTCAGAAGCTAAGCCTCTGCATCCTCCTTCTTTTCACCATCAAAAGTGGATGGTTTAAGTTTTTGGAATTCTCCCTGCAATTCCTTTTTATTTCTGGAATGATGTCCAGATGCTTCCCCACCCTCAGACCCTTTTGAGTTGGTTTCAACCTCTTTCCTCTTTCTTCCATGGTATTCACTTTCGTTACTAGACCTTGAGGTTAACTCTTTGATCAACCTCTCTTGCTCTTCACTGGGTTGTAACAATCATTCATTGCCAGTTCTCAACTGAACCAATTCTCGTTGCATATCTCTTATCATGTCAAACAATTGAGCATTTTTATCTGGTGGATTTCCCGCACCCACCAGATCAATGTAAAAATATCCTTATTCATTCATAATAACAGTTGTATTGTTTCTGCACTTAAATATCTAGACACAAAAATAAATTAGTAAGCATATTCTGTAAATATTTTTTTTTTCTTATAATTTACAACATCATATTTTTGGGTTTTTCTATGTGGTCACACATAGGCTTAGTGTTTCCAACATGGGCTCTGATACCATTTCTAACAACTCTACTTACCCAATTTTTTATTTATTTATATCGTTCTACTCATTTTGCTTCCACTTTCTTAGTTTACTTATGTCCCTTAATTATTTTCTTCTGTTAATACATTGTCCCTTACAGAAACTCATTCAAGGATATTCTTTCCTTCTTTAGAAATTTAATGATGTTGTCTCCTATTGCATCACTAGGAATTTTTTTCGTAACCACTTATTCCTAGAATCTGAATTGAAATTCTACTCATAAACATGGTATTATTATACTTATTTTAAAGTATATAATTTCAAAATGCTCACACAACATTAACACCTATAGTTAGAGCTTTATACAACTCTCTAAACATTTCCATGTATTACTATATGCATACATCCACTTTAACCGAAATTTACCATTAACTTTTCCTCCTAAATATATATACACTATCATATTTTTCAGATATATGATTTTGACATGTATTTGGTTTCCCATATTGTAAGTATATACATTGTATTATCTCTAAGTCTATAAGACTCTTTTAGAGATTGTATATGTGTATGTTAATTCAATGGAGGAATTCAATTTAACTTTTATGTATGGTTAGATTTTGCTAGGGTTTTCCTTTTTCTGTGTTTATAAGGGTGAGTATTAACCTTGGTTCGTTTCTCTACTCGAGCCTTCAGTTCTCACTTTCATTCTTGTTTTGCTATCGAGTGGTTTCTCTGCTCGACCTTCGAGTGTTAATGGCATCGCGCCGCCTCTGTGGCCCTCCATTTGTGATACTCCGAGGTAAGATAAATTTTCTCTGCACCTGTGAGCTATTTCTTCTTTGTATTATGGTGCCGGATCATGTATGAGGTCATTTTGATTTCTCTTTCACGATACCGTGGTTTTTTTTTTTTTCTACTCAGTAGAATTTCATCATTCTACTTCGTCCTTTAACATTCTTATTTCTCAGTACGCCTGTCCCGAACCGAATATCCACCTCTCCTGATGGTGGAACGTATGAGCAGGCGACGTTCTCTACGTTTCCTACCTCCTATTGTTTCCTACAATGAATATAAGTTGGAATGGACTTGTTATCCACGATTGGAAATTTTCCCAGGTACGATTTCTCCTCGGCCCTGAGAATTTCTCTTTGCATTAAATTCGTTTAATTATCTCGTTAGACTTGCTAATTTATGTCGTGTTTTGGTTATGGCCTGCCGAAATTCAGATTGAAATCCTTACGGTCGTTCATATCATAGGTAATAAATAATATTTTTTTTGGTTTCAATATCGTTCCTTCCACAGTTACGATTTCCCTTCTTTTTGTTGATATAGCGACTACTGATCTCTTTACACCATTCATCACGTTAATTCTACACAGGTAATTACTGGTTTCCGGCTTCGTCTACACATTCCCTACGAGTTCGTGCGTTGTTCCCTTGGATCATTTATAATTATTTCTCATGGATACAAGTCGGTATTCCCTTCGGCTAAGGGTGCATTCGTCACCATACGACTCGTTTTGTAGTTTGACTTGTGTCAATCCATGGATGACGTCTCTGAATCCAAAGGGATTCATATCATTGTTCTAAAATTTCTTTTTCAAATTTTCACTGGACTTTATATATTTTAACGTTGGTAAAAACTTGCCTATATGCTGGCGATATGAACCTTCTTTCATGCTATAATTATTTCCTATTGATTTATTTCCATTTGGGTACTGCTGTGTACAATTTTTCGATTCGATAGTTTAGACCCTACATATTCGGGAGTGGGAGTCATTCCTACGGTCGTTACTTGGTTAAATTTTGAACTCTCTCTTTCTCTCCATACCAAAATTTACACTCTTCAGTATAGACTTTGTTTTTCCAATAGTATATGGCTTTGTTAAAGTCATACTTTTAATGCTCCTGTACTATTTCATTCGCTTCTATTTTGAGGATTGGTATAACTCCCGCTCTTTAAATTTTGTTGATGGGAATGATTATATAAAATTTCAGTCATCATCTCCATATATATTTTTTTTTGTTGGAAATTATTTCTGTGTATATAATGGATTTTCATGTCTAATAAACCATGTTCATTAATACTGTAACTCCAAGTATGTTACATGATTTTGTTTTCCATACAGGTAGTTGTACTACATATTGAGTATACATATGTATGGAAATTTTAGAATAAATGAAATTCTGTGGTTGACTTTATAATTACACTCGTAACATATTCATATTATTATTATTATTTTTTCTTTGGCTTCAATATATTCTAACTATTCCTGGTACTATATATTGTTTTTTTTCTTTTGCTTTATCTCTGTTTCACATTTTTCCTTTTATAATCCAATTAAAGATATATATATAGTTGCTACCTAGTTGCCTTTTTCAATAGTTAGAATTTAATTTATGAAACAGAAGTAGATTAAAGTTAATTTAAAATCATCCTTGAGAAATATGTATTCTCAGATTTAAACCAGTTATGGTTTAGAGATTCTGATGAATTCTTTCGCATCGCTATGATTCCTACAACTATACAGAAATTGAAGGCAAATGCTGCTAAGATTTCTGTTAAATGTATGGAATGTTATCACACACAGCATTCACAGAAAATACTTTCACATTACAGGGAATATAAACTTACACCTACAAAGAAAATATTTTCACATTTCAGGCAATATAAACTTACACTTGCACCTTATAACAGGAGAAAAATATAACTGAACTGTGCATACCACTTCAGCAGATGACCAATCCACCCAACCTTAGAATTCGTTTCTCTCCAGAATTCACCCCCGAGCTAAGATCCCTCCTTCCACAGATCAACCTCTAATCTGTTTAGGAGCAGCTTATTTAAGCTGTTATTCCCCAAAGCCTGTTTCTAATTCTGCGTCCAGAATATCAGGATGCTTTTCTTCCTGTTTGCCTAGGCTTCCCATTTTATGGAATTTTTAAAGCTGCTTTATGCTTTTCCCATCTTTTTACCTCTTCCCAACTACTCTCCACATCATTGGGGAAACTAGATTTTCCTCAAAATCAAATTTAGAAATTCTTTCAAGGATTTTTGAAAGATTGTGGGGAAAGTATTTGCTTTTTTCCATCCTCATGGATTTAGCAAGTGATCTCATAATTCTCATTTTGGTCAATCTGCACAAAGTCATTTTATTCATTTTCTCAATTTAAATATTTAATTACATCCACAAAATACTTATCCTTTGGGGTCCACTCCCCTTAGGATTAAAGTTCAATTGTCTAGTTTTAAATTTCAAATGCATAAACTAGGGGTGTTACATATTCACCCTCTGAAAGCAAACACTATCCTCGGTGTTGTTATTTAACTACTAGAGTTCATTTTTCAGACAAAAATGGATATCTTTCCATCATTTCAGCTTCTCTTTCTCAGGTAGCTTCTTCAGCAGTAAAGTGCTTCCACTACACTTTTACTCTTGCTACCGTTCTATTCCTCAATTCAATTTCTTCCCGCTCCAAGATTTGAAGCGGTTCTGGCAGAAACTCCCCTTCCGGTTCCACCTGTACCACATTCCAATCCACTATGTGAGAAGCATCATGTATATATCTTTTTAATAATGAAACATGAAACACATCATGAACTCTAACATGGGGTGGTAAGGCCAGCTTGTAAGCCACCGGTCCCACCCTTTCTAATACTTCAAAAGGACCACAATATCTAGGAGCTAGTTTTGCACAACTTCCCGCATAAAGTGTGCTCTTTTTGGGTTTAATACGCAAGTACACATGCTCCCCCACTTTGAATTCTCTATGCACTCTTTTCTTATCAGCATAATTTTTCTGGCGATCTTGTGTTGTCTTGATGTTTCTTTGTATCTATTTAAAAATTCTTTCCATCTCTTGTAAAGCATCTTGTCCCAACATTAGTTTATCTTCGGGTTGGCTCCAGCTCAAAGGAGTACGACACTTTCTTCCATACAGTGCCTGAAATGGACTCATCTTGATGGAGGATTGGTAGTTGTTATTATAAGCAAATTCAACTAAATGCAAGTAGTCTTCCCATTTTGATGGCCTGTCCATCACATACATTCTCAGCATATCCTCCAATATCTGATTAGTTCTCTCTATCTACCCATTGGTCTGAGGGTGATAGGCAGTACTAAAATTCAACTTAGTGCCCATACCTCCAAATATCCCTTTCCAAAAAGCGGTTGTGAACTTAACATCTCGATCTGAAAAAATCACCTTTGGGACCCCATGTAATCTTACTATCTCTTTTAGAAACACATATGCTACTTGGGCTGTCCCAAAAGTAGACTTCACTGGTATAAAATGTGCATCTTTTGTTAAAGTGTCTACTACCACCATCACTGAATCATGTTGGTATTTAGTTTTGGGTAGCCCTGTTATAAAATCTATAGAAACTGTGTCCCATTTTCATTCTGCAATCAGCAAAGGGTTTAGAAGACCAGCAGGATGTTGATGTTCAGCTTTAACTAGTTGACACTCCATGCATCTAGCTAGGTATTCTGCCACATCTCTTTTCATTCCTAGCGAAAACAACTTCTTTTTCGAAGCTGTTAACAATTTATGATATCCAGGATGCCCTGCATATGGTTGTTTGTGATATTCATCTAAAATCTCCCTTTTTACAGCTTCTACATTGGGGATATACAATCTAATTTTGTAGTAGACCAGTCCTTTTTTATTTTGAGTAAAATCATTTTTCTCCTTATTTAGTAGTTTCACCAGTAGTGTTTCATAATTTGGATCTTGGTTTGCTTCCTTTTTCACCAATT
The DNA here is from genome assembly GCA_034641835.2 of Pinus albicaulis. NCBI lineage: Eukaryota > Viridiplantae > Streptophyta > Pinopsida > Pinales > Pinaceae > Pinus > Pinus albicaulis. The sequence continues at coordinate 609,943,083 of CM076578.1, forward strand.
CTTCTACATCGATCTGGGCACTACTTCCAATGTTGTTTATATTCTAACAAGCATTTCTGCTCAATGCATCAGCAATTTTATTTTGTTTCTCCTTGATATGTTTTATGTCCATGTTGAACTCACTTAGAAAAGACAACCATCTGGCTTGTCTCGCATTCAAATCAGTTTGGGAAAACAAATATTTGAGACTGATATGATTAGTCATCAAGGTAACTTTTTTCCCGAGGAGATAGTGTCGCCACATCTTCAAGGCATGAATGATAGCAGCTAACTCTAAATCATAGGCACTATAGTTCTGTTCATGTATCTTCAGCTTCCTAGATTCATATGCAATGACTGAATTTTCCTGCAAAAGAACTCCTCCCAACCCCTCTCTACAGGCATCCGTACATACTACAAATTCTTTATCAGGATCTGCAATCTTCAGTATAGGGGCTGTAGTAAGTTTTAGTTTTAATTGGTCAAAACTATTTTGGCATTTTTCATTCCACTCAAATTTGACACCCTTCCTTTTTAATGATGTTATGGGATGTGCTATAGCAAAAAATCTCTCCACAAATCTGCGATAATAGCCTGCAATCCCCATGAATGACCTCACTGCTGAAACATCAGTTGGGACGGGCCATTCTTTAATGGCTTTTATCTTTTTAGGGTCAACAACCAGCCCTTGTTCAGAAATAATATGACCCAAGTATTGGATCTTGTCTTTATAAAATTCACACTTGCTGAACTTGGCATATAACTGGTTTTCCTTCAAAGTTTGCAATACTATCCTCAAATGTTCTTTATATTCCTCCTCACTGTTTGAGTAGACTAAAATATCGTCTATGAACACAAGTACAAATCTATCCAAGTACTTGTTTAACACACTGTTCATTAGGCACATAAATGTGGCAGGGGCATTTGTCAAACCAAAAGGTAGGACTACAAATTCGTAGTGACCATACCTGGTTCGAAAAGCTATTTTGCTGATGTCTTCTTCTTTTATTCTGAGTTGCTGATAACCAGTCCTTAAATCAATCTTCGAAAATACTGAAGCTCCTCTCACTTGGTCAAAAAGATCATCAATTCTAGGTAAAGGGTATCTATTCTTAATGGTCAACTTATTCAATTGACGATAATCAATGCACATCCGAAAGGTTCCATCTTTCTTTTTCACGAACAGTACCGGTGCTCCCCAAGGAGACACACTCGGTCTGATATAACCTTTATCTAATAGTTCTTGCAATTGCATTTTCAGTTCCATAAGTTCAGGGGGACCCATTTGATAAGGGGCTCGGGAGACAGGTGTTTCTCCCGGCACCAGATTGATTGAGAAGTCAATCTCTCTTTTGGGGGGAAGATGAGGGATTTCATCTTGAAAGACTTCCTTAAATTCTCTTACTACTGGTACAACATCCAGCAATTCTTCTTCAGTTTTCTGTTCTGTTTCTTCCACATGTATTGCATAAACTTGGTATCCTTTTCTAGCGGTTCGTTTTAATTGCAGTGCTGATATTTGTCTTACAGAGATAGGTTTTGGCTTTCCCTTGAGAATAAAAGGTTTCCCTTCTTCATCTACACAATGCAGGGTCTTGTACCAACAGTTCATCATAGCCTTCTTCTTTTCCAACCAGTCCATTCCTATCAGCAAGTCATATGAACCTAAGGGCAGAATGTTCAAATTTACTTCTGTTCGGAAATCATTTAATTTAATTTCTGTTCGGGGCAACTTATGTGTTACCTTCCTCTTGGTTCCAGTGGCCAGCTGAACCAACCATGACTGCTGAAATTTTTCAGTTTTAAGATTACATTTTTCTACAATTTTTGGACTAAGGTAACTCAAAGAAGCACTTGGATCCATCAAAACTGTAATAGATTGGTCAGAAATCTTACCCTCCAATTCAACCATGGTAGCTTGATGTTCTGCTTGTCGATTTTCCAAGGTTGCACTGATGGTTGGTATATTTCTGGCTATGTCACTTACTGTGGTAGCTTCTCGATCTCTCATAATCATCTAAATTTTTCGATGGGGACAATCCCTCAGAAGATGGGGTTCTCCACAGCCCCAACATTTCAAGGGTTCCTTCATTTTAACTATACTTTCCTTTTTATTGTCTCCATATATTTGTTTTGAAGCCACTTGGGATTGAGAAGTTTGACTTTCTTTAGGTTTATTAAACTTTTTCCGCTGATGGTCCCTGCCAAAGTTCTTCAGATACGCTGATTTCGGTTTCTTTCCCTTGAACTCACCCTTATTTAGCCAGCCTTTTCCCTTCTCAACCTTTCCTTTAAACTGCTGATAGCATAATCTCGCTTTCCTCACTGCCTCGTCCATAGTTTTTGGGTTATCAAACTCGATCTTCTCTTTATACACAACAGGCAAACAGCTCAGAAACCTTTGTACCTTTGCCTTCTCTTCCCTAATATGAGGGACATATCTCAACATATTCGTAAACTTAGTGACAAACTCGTCGATAGTGAGTTGTCCCAGTCTAAGTTCATGAAATTCCTTGGCTTTATCATCATAGTAACGTTCATTTAGATAGCGGTTTTTGAACTTAACCTGGAAATCTTCCCAAGTAACTGTTTTATCATCAATGGCATGAACCATTTTTGTCTCCTCCCACCCTTACCTTGTAGCTGGTAAACAACTAATCTGGCCTTCAGATTACTTTCATATTCATATACCTGGAAGTATTTAATCATGTTCAGCAACTAAGCTTCCACATCTTCCTCCTTCTCCCCATCATAGGAGGGAGGTTTGATCTTTCGGAATTCCCCATGTAATTCCTTTTTCTGCTTATACTGATGCCTAACAGCATCATCATCCTTAGACTCATCAGTCTTCCTCTTTCCGGAACCTTCGCCTTCTTGGCTGTTTCGTGAAGTTAGCTCTCTGATGAGCTTTTCCTACTCCTTACTGGCTGATGACAACTTGTCATTCTGGCTTCTCAGCTCAGCCAATTCTCGTTGCAACCTGTGCAACATAGCCATCACCGGAGCGTTGGGATCTGGTGTACTATACTCATCATGCAGATCCACATAAATTTCTTCACCTTCTGCCATTCCAGCACCACTGTACACTACACAACACAGATCAGTAAAATTTGAAAAAAAAAAATTCCACAATACTCATTTATATAGGGAACACACAACAACAGTGAGCACAATGAAAACAACCCAGTTTGATAACTTGGGCTCCTATACCATTTGTAACATCCCTCACTTCTCCATGAATTTCTTTTTTATTTTTTATTTTTATTTTTTATTTATTTATTTATTTTCTGAAATCATCAACACCTCTGGACTGAAGAACTCAGTTCTGTTCCCTAATCAATACCAGGGTATTCAGAGTTGCCTTTCTAATTTGATTCCAATACTCTTTTGCACTAAACATAATTCCTATGGTTAACATGCTTATCATTTTCTAGATTGGGGTTATGAACTATTGAATTTTAATCCTTACATATTCCCTTTTATTTCTTATATACCAATATTCACCACATATAAACACATGTATATCGTCCACCAAATAAAATTTAGATATCTCTATAACCATGTAATTTCCATCATCTATATTTAATATATACCACCTTTATATAACGATCACAATGGTTATATATGCGATGATGCGTTTTCATTTGATTTGAGCTATCCTTTACTTTGGTTTTTGTTGTAAGGGATTTACGTATTTAATTATTCTTGTCATGATAGTACTTCTAAAACCGAATGAGGTGTGATTCTCCATATGGCATTGTGATCTAAGTAGGACTTATAACTTTATCGTTTCCATTAATGCGTTGATATGGAGTACATCTTCGGTACTGTATCGTATCTCTGTTGATGATATCGAAGTTGCGTCGCCTTGATAACCTTCTGATTCTTGTACGCAGAATTTAACTTTATGCGTTTATGCGTATACACCAACTCAGGATTTTATATATTTTATAGCCCTAGAATTTACGGCTTTGATTGTATATTAAATAGTTTGACGTACTGGTACGTTTGGCGTGTATGGAACTAGTATTGAGATCCCACCGTCACATTGTCGACGATCCGTGTGAGAGTCTCGCGGTGTATGCCAGTTGTATGGTTAGATTTTGCTAGGGTTTTCATTTTTCTGTGTTTATAAGGGTGAGTATTAACCTTGGTTCATTTCTCTACTCGAGCCTTCAGTTCTCACTTTAATTCTTGTTTTGCTATTGAGTGGTTTCTCTGCTCGACCTCCGAGCGTTAATGGCATCGCACCGGCTCTGTGGCCCTCCATTTGTGATACTCCGAGGTAAGATAAGTTTTATCTACACCTATGAGTTATTTCTTCTTTTTATTATGGTGCCGGATTATGTATCAAGTCGTTTTGATTTCTCTTTCACGATACCCTGGTTTTTTTTTTCTTTTTCTACTCAGTATAATTTCATCATTCTACTTCGTCCTTTAACATTCTTATTTCTCAGTACGCCTGTCCCGAACCGAATATCCACCTCTCCTAATGGTGGAACGTATGATCAGGTGACGTTCTCTATGTTTCCTACCTCCTATTGTTTCCTGCGATGAATATAAGTTGGAATGGACTTGTTATCCACGATTGGAAATTTTCCCAGGTACGATTTCTCCTTGGCCTTAAGAATTTCTCTTTGCATTAACTTCATTTAATTATCTCGTCAGACTTGCTAATTTATGTCGTGTTTCGGTTATGGCCTGTCGAAATTCAGATTGAAATCCTTACGGTCGTTCATATCATAGGTAATAAATAAATTTTGTCTTGGTTTCAATATCGCTCCTTCCACAGTTATGATTTCCCTTCTTTTGGTTGATATAGTGACTACTGACCTCTTCACACCATCCATCACATTATTTCTACATAGGTAATTACTGGTTTCCGGCTTCGTCTACACATTCCCTACAAGTTCGTGCGTTGTTCCTTTGGAGCATTTATAATTATTTCTCATGGATACATGTCGGTATTCCCTTCGGCTAAGGGTGCATTCGTCGCCATACGACTCGTTTTGCAGTTTGACTTGTGTCAGTCCATGGATGACGTCTCTAAATCCAAAGGGATTCATATCATTGTTCTAAAATTTCTTTTTCAAATTTTCACTGGACTTTATATATTTTAACATTGGTAAAAAATTGCCTATTGCTGGCGATATGAACCTTCTTTCATGCTATAATTATTTCCTATTGATTTCTTTCCATTTGGGTACTGCTGTGTACAATTTTTCGGTTCGATAGTTCAGACCCTACATATTCGAGAGTGGGAGTCATTCCTACGGTCGTTACTTGGTTAAATTTTGAACTCTCTCTTTCTCGCGGGACCAAAATTTACACTCTTCAATATAGAATTTGTTTTTCCAATAGTATATGGCTTTGTTAAAGTCATACTTTTAATGCTCCTATACTATTTCATTCGCTTCTGTTTTGAGGATTGGTATAACTCCCGCTATTTAAATTTTGTTGATGGGAATTATTATATAAAATTTCAGTCATCATCTCCCTATATTTTTTTTTTTGTTGGAAATTATTTCTGTGTATATAATGGATTTTCATGTCTAATAAACCATGTTCATTAATACTGTAACTCCAAGTATGTTACATGCTTTTGTTTTCCATACAGGTAGCTGTACTACATATTGAGTATACATATGTATGGAAATTTTAGAATAAATGAAATTCTGTGGTTGACTTTATAATTACACTGGTAACATATTCAGATTATTATTATTTTTTTTCTTTGGCTTCAATATATTCTAACTATTCCTGGTACTATATATTGTTTTTTTTCTTCTCCTTTATCTCTCTTTCACATTTTTCTTTTTATAATCCAATTAAAGATATATATATAGTTGCTACCTAGTTGCCTTTTTCAATAGTTAGAATTTAATCTATGAAACAGAAGCATATTAAAGTTAATTTAAAATCATCCTTGAGAAATATGTATTCTTAGATTTAAACTAGTTATGGTTTAGAGATTCTGATGAATTCTTTCCCATCGTTGTGATTCGTACAACTATACAGAAATTGAAGGCAAATGCTACTAAGATTTCTGTTAAATGTATGGAATGTTATCACACACAGCATTAACAGAAAATACTTTCACATTACAGGGAATATAAACTTACACCTACACATAAAATATTTTCACATTTCGGGAAATATAAACTTACACCTACACCTTATAACAGGAGAAAAATATAACTGAACTGTGCATACCACTTCAGCAGATGACCAATCCACCCAACCTTAGAATTCGTTTCTCTCCAGAATTCACCCCCGAGCTAAGATCCCTCCTTCCACAAATCAACCTCTAATCTGTTTAGGAGCAGCTTATTTAAGCTGTTATTCCTCAAAGCCTGTTTCTAATTCTGCGTCCAGAATATCAGGATGCTTTTCTTCCTGTTTGCCTAGGCTTCCCATTTTAGGGAATTTTTAAAGCTGCTTTTCCCAGCTTTCTACCTCTTCCCAACTACTCTCCACATCATTGGGGAAACTATATTTTCCTCAAAATCAAATTTAGAAATTCTTTCAAGGATTTTTGAAAGATTGTGGGGAAAGTATTTGCCTTTATCCATCCTCATGGATTTAGCAAGTGATCTCATAATTATCATTTTGGTCAATCTGCACAAAGTCATTTTATTTATTTTCTCAATTTAAATATTTAATTACATCCACAAAATACTTATCCTTTGGGGTCCACTCCCCTTAGGATTAAATTTCAATTGTCTAGTTTTAAATTTCAAACGCATAAACTAGGGGTGTTACTTATTCACCCTCTGAAAGCAAGCACCATCCTTGATGTTGTTATTTAACTACTAGAGTTCATTTTTCAAACAAAAATGGATATCTTTCCATCATTTTAGCTTCTCTTTCCCAGGTATCTTCTTCAGCAGTAAAGTGCTTCCACTGCACTTTTACTCTTGCTACCATTCTGTTCCTCAATTCAATTTCTTCCCGCTCCAAGATTTGAAGCGGTTCTGGCAGAAACTCCCCTTCTGGTTCCACCTGTACCACATTCCAATCCACTATGTGAGAAGCATCATGTATATATATTTTTAATAATGAAACATGAAACACATCATGAACTCTAACATGGGGTGGTAAGTGTAGAGCTATAAAAAGGGTCTCTTTCACCTCTAATTACCTCACATTAATATGTCAATCCGGGAGCGTTTTGTTATTACAAAGAGTGACTCAATCCGAGGCTATCATTTGTCAGAGTAATGCTAGTAGTACAGTGCTTAAGAAATACAAGAGTAAACGGATGCTTGTCTATAACTAAATTACTTCAAAGAATAAATCACACACTCAGAAAACTCAACAGCTTATCAGTCAAGGGTTCGGCAGTGATAACCCATCCCTTCGGAAACTGATAGAAAGGAAACTAGAGCATGGACCATGAGCCTGGGAGCTAGACAGTGACTGCCACTGCTCACTACAGCCTTAGATCATCTCTCACACCAAACCAACAACTGCAAGTAAATGGAACAGCAAAGCGAATAAAGGATTGAACAACAATTCTGGAATGGAACAACAACTCTAAAATGGAACAGCAATTGAATAACTAAGTCTCGCGGGTTATAATCAAGCTTAACCTATTAACTCAAATACTCTCATTGCAATCTAATAACATTCTTCTACTTCTAAAGGCAATTCACACAAATCATATTAATGGAACAGCAACAACGATTAATGAATTATGGAACAATACTGATTCATTAGAAACGCACACAACACGAACGTTAATATGACAACTCTGTAACATAACAGTAAGAACATGTAATGAACTCTTGAAAGGATTAATAACTTAATGCGGAGTCAACACACGATTCTATCTGCAAAAACTTCAATGATTCAATCTTTAACAGAGCATGTAATATGAACTTGTAAAACATACCAGATTAACAAATAACAATGATAAACAAACCACACAGAAGTAAATTCGTAATGGTACAGAAGCAAGTGTCCTTCGAGGCCGGGCCCTTAGCCTCCAAGGATACACCGCTTGAAGTTAATCCAGTCGCAGAGATGAAATGATCACCAAACTTTCATTAATGCATCGGTCAAAAATACATTGAACCAGTCTTCAACGAAACTTAATAATCAAAGCTGATGTTTTACAGAAATTACATAAAAGCGTATTCTTCATCTCTATATCTATCTCTCTATTAAACTAACAGTGCTATCTCTTTATATAAAGACGACGGCGGAGATGTCCAAGTGACAAGGTAAATAAAGCAGCGATCCCTCAGGATCGAAGATCCTGAGGGATTCGCCAAACTGTTAACTCTTCATCCTATCTTTTCTTTTGCGCTGAGCTGGTGTCTTCTCCTTCTTTTCCGAGCCGATTTGCTTGGATCTGTTTCTCTTTGTTTGCGTTCGGTTCTCGTCCAGAGAGACAGCAGTTATCTTGACTTTGTCTTTTCCTTTGGAACGGAAATCCCTTGTTTTCTCCTTTTCCTGTATAGAAAATAACCATTATCAGTGGCTAAGTCTTGTATATCGATTCTCACATGTTTTGTTATGGTTACTTATTAATTCCCAAATTCATGACACAAAAAGGTTCACAAATTCTATTAAAAAGCCACTGAAATAATGATCAAAAGCATACCCTTTTAGTACTCCACACACCCCCCTACTTACCTTGTTTCATGTCCTCATGAAAACATTGTAGTTGACATGTAATGCAGTGAGAGAGTATGCTGGAGAAGGAGTCTCATGCGGAGGCCTACAACCATGTTGAGTGATTAGATAGTCAAAGAACTGACCTGTTTGTCCCTCAGGCATATCATACAGGGCCTGGTATCCGGGTGCAGGGTGCCAAATAATTGGAGTGCGAAATCTATACCCTAACCAGGATGATCCTGCTTTCAGAATGGTCTCGCCATAGAGGTTCAAACGGTCGGCAGCTAACTCAAAGTTCTCATACTTAAATGGTTCTATGAGCTGGATGTGTGGATCAGAGATTCGATATCGAAATTTGGCTGCATTAATGGCCAAGTCTTTGATAGAAAGAAAATACTCTAAACTCTCTTGAATGAGTGCCTCATGCATAGGTCCTAATGTTTCAATGGCACCAGGAGCTGTTATAAGATTTCTATGAACTTTCCACAACTGTACTGGGTTCCTAGGCTCAGCTCTAACCCGTAAATCTAGACCATTTTCCTGACCCTGGAAAGTATCATAGGCTTTGAGCCACTTAATCTGATTAGCCCCGAATAAAATGAATGCTTGGAATTGGATGTCTCCAATGAAAGGGCCAGGGTTTAATTCAGTCTCCTGACTTAGCACAAGGTCGTGCAAATAAAGTTCACACAACAACCTCTGGACTTTCACTCCATAATGTTTACAGCAGTCTATAAAGTCATTGACAGTGTTAATTTGTATTGGGGTGCCTGCTTTAACAGCTTTTATTTTTAATTGTAAGTATCGTTCTAATAAAAATAGAGCATAGTTTTTAGCAGGGGCCCTACATGCTAGAACATCATTGTATAAAGAACACAAGTCATTCATCTGTTTGATAACAGTATCTAGTCTACTGGTTACCTGTGCAACTTCCTCTTGTTCCTTTTTCCAGCCTTCAAAGGCCTGGCTTTTGGATTGACTGACGTCCCTTAGTTGCTGCTGTAACTCTTCATATTTTTCTCGGGGAACCGTTTGCTCTCTAAGCTGTTCGGCTTCTTGCTGGGCTTGCTTCACCATCTTATGCATGGTTTTTGTTTTCGGATCTTTCTGCCATAGGTCAGTGGAGGCCGGGAGTTTTACCTGAACTTTCTTATTATGATGTTTGGAGTTCAGAACCCTTATTACCCCTGAGGGTGGTGCCTCTGTCTGAATTTGTTTGTCACTGACCCTTGTATCATCCTTTTATGTTTTAACGCGAACACCCGTCTGTTCCTCGGCATCAATTGGAACGGCAGCTGGATTCTCAGTAGGGTTTTGAACAGCAGACCGCTTGTTGGCCTTCTTTTTCCTCCCTCCGGTCTTTCTTATCTTCTGGTTCTTTTTCAGAATCCTAATTTTTTGTCTGAGCTGGGTTATCGTATTCAACAATTTATTCCGTTCCTTCCGCAACTTTTTAATTTCCAGTATTTCCTTCGAAGGAACAGCAGTCTGTCTGCTGCGGACTGGATCATGACTGGTTTCTAAATCTTCCTCTTGGGGTTCTTCTTCACTGCTCTGCTCTGGCTGTTCTGGAGTAGGGACCTCGACTGGTTTTGTCTCTTCCTGAGCAAATGCTGTTTCTTCTCCTACTCCCTCTAGATTTTCCTCTTGTGACATGGGAACAGATTGTTCCCGTTCAGTATTTTCCTCCTCTTCATCATGAACAGGAATGTTCTCTTCCTGGGGTTTTTCGTGGGGGCCCTCTGAACTAGAAGGTTGACCATACTTACTCATATTGGCTAGGACTGCGGCCAAGTCATCGTCTCCCAGTAGGTCTTGTAATGGGCTATCTTCCTGCTGTCCCATTTCTTCCTCCTGTTCAGTTTCTGCTTCTATTTCTGTTCTCGAAGGCTCGGCTGCTTCTTCTTCGGGTTGCTCATCTTCAATTATCACTGGTTGGCTGGTGCTTCCCTGAAGCTTTTCCAGCCTTCCTCTTATCCGAGCCAACCGGGCTGATTTTCTGGGCTTATTTATGCTTCCTCTCATCTGAGCTAACCGAGCTGATTTTCTGGGTTCCTCTGGTTGCTCGGGTGAATCAATGGCATGCTTACGCTTTGCCGATTCTTGATGTAACTCTGGTTGTTCTGATGTACTAGCAACATGTTCTCCACGTTTTTCTGGACACTCCGGTGTGCTTATAGAATGTCTGCGTTTTGGGGATGGTTCTGTCAATCCCCCCTCAATTTGTGCAATCAACTCTTCCCAGCTGCTCTGCTGCTGGTTGAGACCATAACTAACAACTAGTCGTATCAACCCATGATGACTAACGATTGATTCTACGTGTTGTGCCTTTTTCATACTTTGTGCAGCATCATGCAGTAAGGAGTTCAGGAGTGCGGGTAAATTCACAGAGCATCTCTGCTTTAAAACAGCTAAAAGTTTAAGGTGTCATGGTCTTACCACGTCTTTTCTTCCTTCGCAAGTAATATAACTCTGCACCGTTCTTGCTAGCTCCATCCAGGGTTCACCTAGGGTTGCTGGCAGAACTCCCTTCCCTTTAATTGTCAAATTCTGGCCTTCGTCCTGAAACAGTTCCATGACCTTCTGTAATCGTTCCTTTTTTAATGTCCATACCGGTCCGGTGGCTGGTAGTCCTGAAACTTCTGCAATTATGTCATCAGTAACCGCTATCCGCTTCCCTCTTACTATGGAGTGATCATCTTGTAGGTTCTGTAAGAATTCCATCGCCACTGTTTCGTTGGACTCCTGTAGGCGATTGAAATAATTCAACCATCCTGCTCTTTCCAGGATCTCCCGGGCAGCAGCAGATATCGTCAACTGTTGAGGCTCGCTTCGAATTTCTCTTCCTCCCATAGTTTCACTGTAGATTCTAAATGGAACGGCAACTACGTTTTCTGTATGAAACACAGAGAGGGTGATAATCGCAAGGTTTCGAAAAAACACAGAGTATGCAACAGTGCAACAGAAAGTAACTTGTGACAAAAATAGAAATGCCATGCCGTTAAAACATGCCAAACCGTCGTATGCTAGCTTTCCCGAATGGTGAGCTGACACGTAATTCAGGGAATTATGAGGTTAACCTCCCCCCCCCGCAATGTGAGAGGATGTCCCAGCCGGCAAATAAAGGAGCGGCACCCGGTCTGCAATCAAGTCAGAAAGGAACAGCATATGGAATTATGCCATGTTGAAAAGGACAACGAATTACCGAAATCGAGGTGGATAATTGATCGCATATTATATAAGAGGCTGCTGTGTTATGATTTGAGGCTGATGGATAGGACATGTATCGTACTTGCCAATCTCAAGTGGTCATGGTCACTTTCGTTGCCATGATTGGTAATGATAAATATTCATGCGATATATAAATTGGGAAATGACATATGATTAGTTGCTCGGATATAAGAAACAAAAGAGTATTAGTATCTTACCTATTGGTGTAAGAAAGGTGACTTCAATACCATTAACAGTGCTCTGCTGCCAACAGGTGTCCATAACCTTGGCAGAGTTGTTTTTTTACCCTCGGAACCATAATCCTTTGTGTATACTTAGGAATGTTGTTATGTCAAAATGTAGACCATTATGCTGGCTTGGTGACCGGTTAACCATAATGCCATTCACGAGGAAGGAGCGAAACGTGGGCAGGTCGGCTCGTAATGAGACCTCCTGTTCCAAGGTTTGTTTATTTGATATACCTTTTGGACCATATCCCTGGTGTGGTGGCCAGAATGGGAATGCCACTTCACTTCCATCCTCATGATCATGGTAGGTTGGCTCTCAATGAGACCCCCTATCCTGCATTTGTCAGTTCACATACTTTTTTTTTCTCATAGAATACTTTTCCTTATTTATACACAAAGGGTGGTTCAACACTCCTTAAGAGTAGGAATGGTGGAAGAAGTCTTATTATCTCAATAGGAGGATATAAACTCTTTGCTCTTATTCCCAAGTACTAATAAAATTTTTTTAAGGGAATCAGCATGATAAAGATAACCAATCAGGGCAAAATTAGTAAAACCATGTCAACAAAAGGTAAGAGATAAGTATGTCCTTCCATTTGTCCTCTTACTAATGCAGAGCCTTATAGATATAGCGATTTATGGTTTGCAGATTTCGGTATGTTGTGATTTTATATGTCATTGCACAAATACATAGCTGTATCTTAAAGACTAGAAAGAAGACGGGCAAGAAGCATCCTCAATTTAGATCAGCCAAAGAATAAGTTGTTTCACAAGGAGAGCAGAAGTATGCGAGTGGTGTTCCTTTGAAAAAGAAACAATGACAGATGATAAAGAAAACAACAAAAATGCAAATGCCGTTCCTTTGGGAAAGAGGAACAGCAAAAATAAAAATATTATAAAAACACTCAAAATGCCCTTCCTTTGAAAAAGGAACAACAGCAATAAAAGAACGTTGTTTCTTTGAAGACAAAGAACAGTGGTAACCAAAAAGAACAGCGGAAAATGTAATAATGCCGTTCCTTTGAAAAAGGAACAGCAGAGATCCCGAATGCTGTTCCTTTAGAAAAGGAACAACAAAATAAGCAAAAACCAACATATAGAAAAAAAACACGCATATGCTATTAGAAAAGAAAAAATCAAACTCTGTAAAAGAAAAGGAACAGCAAAAAAAATGACAAGAAAATATTTAATTCAAACTTATGTACAAGAACCACTCAAAAAAAACAAGAACTTATGTACAAATTGCAAAAAGAAATGAACCCTTAATGAATTACAGGTGAGGAAGATTTCTCTTCCTCTCCTAAGATCTCCATATCAGTGTCTCGGCGTAGCTGCTGGCAGAAGAATTCCCGAGTGAGTGGTTTACGATAGAGACGGACTCGGTGGCCATTTACTTTGAATGCATATCCAGAACCGTCAATGGTGATTAGAGTAAGGGTTCCGTTGTCATGTACCTTCTGGATTTCGTATGGTCCCAACCATCGAGTCTGAAGTTTTCCAGGGAAGTCCTGAAACCGAGAATCGTATAACAAAGCCCAGTCTCCCTCGTGGAAGACTTTGTTCTTGATGAGCACATCATGCCATTTGGCTCGCTGCTGTTGAATCAATGCTGTATTTTGTAGTGCAGAGAGCCGAATTTCGTCTAATTCATTGATCTGATGTAGTCGATTGAGTTGTGCCTCACTTAGATCTAGGCCAACTTCCTGTGCTGTCCGTAATGTTTGGATTTCGAATTCTATGGGAAAAATGGGTTGTTTTCCAAACACTAATTGATAAGGTGAGTAACCGGTGGTGCTCCTCCATGTGGTTCGATAGGCCCAGAGTGCTTCAGGTAGTCGGGTAGCCCAATCACGCCTATGTGATGCAATGGTTTTCGTTAGGATTGATTCTATTATCTTATTGCTACTTTCTACCTGCCCATTCGCTTGTGGGTGATATGGAGTAGTGATCTTATGCTGGACATGATAATTGTTAAGTGTTGCAGCTAATTTATGCCCAACGAATTGTGGTCCTCCATCTGTAATTATTTCCCTAGGAAGGCTATAACGAACAAATAGAAGGAACAGGAACTGTATGACAGAGTCCTCTGTGGCTCTTGGCAATGCTTCTGCCTCAACCCATTTGGTGACATATTCTGTTGCCACCAAAATATATGTTTTCTGATTTGATGAGGGGTTGATGGGTCCAACGAAATCAAGAGCCCACCGTTCGAATGGTTCGATGACTAACTGTGGTTTCAGAGGCATCTCATCAGCTTGACCAGGTCGTCCTGCTCGCTGGCAGCTATCACAGGCTTGGACAAACTTCTTTGCATCTTTGAAGATCGTAGGCCAGTAATATCCTATCTGCAATACTTTATGTCCGGTTCTACGCTCAGCGAAGTGCCCCCCACACGGTCCATCGTGACAGGCTTTTAGGATGTCAAAGATTTCATCCTCTCTAACACATCGCCTTATATGCATGTCTGCTCCTGTGTGAAACAAATAGCCTCCAATCCACGAAAATCGAGAACTTTTCTGAATGACCTGCTTGCGCTCATTCGGAGTTAAATGTTTTGGTAATTTACCTACTGCGAGGTAGTTGGCAACATCAGCATACCAGGGTGTTTTAACGGCAACAGCAAACAGGTGCTCATCCGGAAATTGATCTTCAACTGCTGCTGCATCGCTGGATTTTGGTATTCTCGAAAGAAAATCGGCTACAGGGTTTTCTTTGCCAGGGCGGTCCTTGATTGTGATGTCGAATTCCTGCAATAAGATTAACCATCGAGTTACTCTGGCATTTGTGACAGGCTTATTTGCTAAATATTTTATAGCAGAATGGTTTGTATACAAGATAACAGGGTAGCCTGTAATATAATGTCTAAATTTATTGACGGCATGTATTACAGCTAGGAATTCTTTTTCAGTAACAGTGTAATTCAATTCAGCAGGGGATAAATTCTTGCTAATGTAATAGATGGCATATGGTTTTTTATCCTCTTCCTGCCCAAGGACTGCGCTAATGGCTGTATCTGAGGCATCAGATGATATCTGGAATGGTAGGTCCCAGTTTGGTCCTCGAAGGACTGGGGCTGTGGATACCAGCTTCTTTAGATCCTCGAAAGCACGGTCACATTTGTATGTCCAAAGAAAATCAACGTTACCAGTTAGTGCATATAACGGAGCAGCAATGTGCGAATAATGCTCTATGAATCGTCTATAATAACCGGAAAATCCAAGAAAGCTGCGTACCTCTGTTTGAGTAGTAGGAGTGGGAATAAGCAAAAGTATTTGGATTTTGGCCGGGTCTACCTGAATGCCAGCTGCTGAGACATAATGTCCTAGGATAAGTCCTTCAGTCATCATCAAGAAACATTTTTCATTGCTTAAGCAAAGCCTGGTGACAATGCAGCGTTGTAAGACTTTCTCTAGGGTGTCTAGAGCTGGATCGAAATCATCTCCATATGGTGTAAAATCATCCATGTAAACTTCAAGTCCATCATTTATTAAATCTGCAAAAATGCTAAGGATGGCCCTTTGAAATGTGGCAGGAGCATTACATAGGCCAAAAGGTAGAACTCGATAGGCAAATGTTCCCCAGGGACAAGTAAAGGTAGTTTTATCCTGGTCTTCAGGGGCAATCTGAATCTGAGTGTATCCACTAAAGCCATCCAGGAAAGAAAAGAACTTCTTCCCTGCTAAAGTATCCAATACTTGATCTATGAAAGGAAGAGGAAAATGATCTTTTTGTGTTGCCTTGTTTAGTTTCCTATAATCCACACAAATTCTCCATTTCCCATTCTTCTTTGGTACTACCACAAGTGGAGAGACCCATTTACTATCAGAAATAGGGTAGATAAAATTCACATCTAAAAGCTTCTGAAGTTCAGTTTTTACGACATCTTTTAGATGGGGGTTAAGTCTCCTTTGCGGCTGACGCACAGGTCTGGCATCCTTTTTTATATAAATGTGGTGTGTACATAACTGGGGATCGATTCCTTTCATATCAGGGTAGTCCCATGCAAATGCTTCTTGATATTTTGTTAACAGATGGATGAGCTTTGTTTCTTGTTCAGGTGTGAGATTAGCATTGATGTTTAAAGTTTTCCCCGGTGCAATTTCCATAGTTTTACTATTTGCAACAGAAGTAACAGGTATCGTTTGGTCATGAATATCTTTCAGGGGATCTTCTTCCAATTCATTATCAAATGATGCTTCTATCATGTGACACTGTGTGCGAGGTTCAGTTTGAGTAATGAAATTATTAATGGCATCGTCTTCTGTTTGATCTTTGAAATCGAGTGCCTCTTGTATAGTTAATGGAGATCTAATGTTATCAGTAAGGTATGATACAGGGTGTTTATTAGTTTTAATCATTGTGACACTTGGCTGCGCTGGAGGATATAGAACTAAATTTTTGCTATTCGGTCCTCTGGTTATGGTCATATTTCCCTGCCGACAGCCAATGTAGGCATCGGCGGTGGCAAGCCAAGGCCTACCTAAAATTAGCGGATGTCCATCAAGTCGGGTTTTTGGATTAATTATCAGGAAATCGGTTGGATACTCCCAGGATTCTACAGAGACCATGACATCATGTAGAGTACCCTCTGGTCTAACCACAGATCGGTTAGCCAATTCTAATAGAGTGGAGGTGGGTTCTACAGATGTAATGCCGAGCTTTTGGCAAGTTGTGGTTGTTAAAATATTAATTGCAGCCCCTAGATCAACTAAGGCATTAGACAGGGTCTGACCATAAATTTGAACAGTTATAATTGGGTTCCCGGGGTCTTCATATTTAAGGAGTGTTTCTCTTCCAGACAATAGGTCAGATAAGGTACCGACTACTTGGACTCTTGGATTATTTGTTATATTCCTCCTTGGTTTCTTTATGCACAATTCTTTTATAGTTTTGGCGTATATGGGAATGTCTTGAATGGCTTGGAGGAATGGAATTTTTATGTACAGATTTTGTAATTCTCCCAGAATGTCAAAGTCGGGATATTGTATGGATCGAGGTATGGCTAATCGTTCTGGGAACGGAGGAGAGGATGTGGTTGCTTGATTATGAGTTTGTTGCTTATTTACATCCTCCTGTTGTGACTGATGTTCTCTGGGTAACTGATCTTCAATATAAACTGTTTTATCTCCCTCAGTTTCAATTATACGTCCAGATCTTAACTGAAGGTCATTGCACTCCCTCAAGTCAGGTCCTGTTTCTGGTGATTCTATGATTTGGATAGATTGGACCTGTCTGTTATTTGGATTGGGATCGGGTTGGGCTAGGAGTTGCGGTCTCAGGTTAGACTGGGGATTTTGTTGTAAAGCTGGCAGAGTAGGTTGAGGGAGCGGAATAGTTCCAGCTAGGTGGTACATCGGTCTTTGCCAGCTTGTCTGCCGGGGTGAACTTTGTGAAGTAGAGGGAGTCCACTGTGAAGGGTATGGGCCATTTTGCCAATATGGTGGAGTATAAGGGAAATTCGGCCAACCAGTTTGGCTTATTTGATTCGGCCATGGATTTGAAGAAGGAAACGATTGTGGTGACCAGTTTGTAAATGGGGGTTGAGATTGATTTTGCCACATACCATATTGTTGAGCATTATATTGTGGGTTTTGAAAGAAAGAGGTTGGGTCCGGAAACATACCAGGTTGTCTCGGCTGCCACGGGCAGTGCTGGTTGATCGAATTCACCGATTCTGGTTCCTCTTCTGCTTCCTTATATACCGCTTTCAATCCAGGAAGTGAGGGGCAGCTCTCCGTAAGGTGATCTTTTGTACAGATGGCGCATGTTTGGACTTTATCCAATGGACACTCCTTGCGGCTATGTTTTTTTCTGCATCGGGGGCAGAAGATTGCCAAATTCTGTTCTACCTCCAGCTGCTTCTGTTTAGCCTGCACAATATCAAGTTGTGTAGTTAGTGTCCCCATAATATCAGTTTTAAAATTTTCTAATAAATTTCCAATTTCTGCACGTGTTACTCAATCTGCTGATACTTTGTTATCTCTTGCAAACCGATCATATTCTGTCGGTTTTATTCTTGTGCTGCCTCTCGAACTCCTGATACATAAGTCAAGGATGTCAGTAAAATTCTCTTGATAAATATCCCCTTTGCCCATAATGTTTAATGTTTCAATCCATTGTTCCTTCATGCCTCTCATTAATGCAGTCTTTAACACATTATCAGGTAAAGGTAGTGATGCATAAGGAGATCTTTGTAGATTATACTGAAAACGTTCCACATACTCCTCTAATGTTTCATTTGGTCTGGCTGTCATTTGAAATATTTCGTCTTTTAATTCTCTAGACCTACAATAATCCTGGTATTTCTTTAAGAAGGATTATTTCATTTGATCCCAATTGTTGATGACCCCGCCACCTAGCCCCATAAACCATCTTAAAGCAGCCCCTTTCAATGTAGAGGGAAATAATTTCAATTTTTGGGGATCGGTGGTGTAATCGTACCCCCTACATAACACATCGAATTCGAATAAGAATGCATCCGGATCTTCTAATGTGAGTCCGTGAAATGTAGGGATATGCTGAAGAGGGATAGCTTTCATAGGTGCATTTGCTGCAGAATCCACTATAGGATATTGTAATGTAGAGGTTTGAGTATTTGGCTGGTTTTGAGCGTTTGGTTGGTTTTGAGCCATGGGATCGAATATATGCCAGTAACCTTCTGGGATATCTAGGAGGGTATTCCTAGGTTGAGTGGGAACGGTTTTGACAGGGATCTTTTTAATAGCGCTTCCTTTATCTGGAATAATGGGAATACCAGGTGTCTGAGGAGATTGAGTTCCTTCACCAATGATTTTCGCAGCACTCCCCTTATCTGGGCTATCTAATGGCTGATTCGTTTCAATAGGGGATTTTGGTTCCTTGGTTTCCCCTGTTTCTCCTTCTCCCTCACAAAAGTTACTAGAGTTCCCTTCCTGCAATAATTCTGGAGTAGAATTTTCAATTTCTTGAAAGTCCTGCTCTTCAGTTTGACTATGCACCTCAGCGCAGGCTACAGATGGTGATCCTGTGGCCTGAAGGGAACTAGTAGGTGGCTTAGAAATGTTTTTATTGAGGCCTACTGATGGCTGAGATTCTGTTTTCTTATAGATTTCGTCTATAAAGGTCGTTCGGCCAAGGGTCACCGGCCCCTTAGCTTTTTCAGGCTTGGATGGGGGTTTGATATTCTTTTCTGGTCTTTTCTGCTTAGTCATGCACTCAAAAAAAATGAACTACCAACTTCTATTCAAACAAGCAAAAAACAAATCTGTTAGGAAAGCGGATAGTGGAGCAGGTCTTTTACATGCTCCGCACGTAGGTTCTTACCTTCCGTTTTTAGGATCCAACTCCTCCCTAGCACGCTCGTACACTACTCTGAAAAATACAAATGGCTACACTCTTTCCCCGGCAACGGCGCCAAAATGTAGAGCTATAAAAAGGGTCTCTTTCACCTCTAATTACCTCACATTAATATGTCAATCCGGGAGCGTTTTGTTATTACAAAGAGTGACTCAATCCGAGGCTATCATTTGTCAGAGTAATGCTAGTAGTACAGTGCTTAAGAAATACAAGAGTAAACAGATGCTTGTCTATAACTAAATTACTTCAAAGAATAAATCACATACTCAGAAAACTCAACAGTTTATCAGTCAAGGGTGCGGCGGTGATAACCCATCCCTTAAGAAACTGATGGAAAGGAAACTAGAGCATAGACCATGAGCCTGGGAGCTAGACAGTGACTGCCACTGCTCACTACAGCCTTAGATCATCTCTCACACCAAACCAACAACTGTAAGGAAATGGAACAGCAAAGCGAATAAAGGATTGAACAGCAATTCTGGAATGGAACAACAACTCTAAAATGGAACAGCAATTGAATAACTAAGTCCCGCGGGTTGTAACCAAACTTAATCTATTCAAATACTCTCTTTGCAATCGAATAAAATTCTTTTGCTTCTAAAGGAAATTCACACAAATCATATTAATGGAACAGCAACAACGATTAATGAATTACGGAACAATACTGATTCATTAGAAACGCACACAACACGAACGTTAATATGACAGCTCTGTAACATAACAGTAAGAACATGTAATGAACTCTTAAAAGGATTGATAACTTAATGTGGAGTCAACACACGATTCTATCTGCAAAAACTTCAATGATTCAATCTTTAACAGAGCATGTAATATGAACTTGTAAAACATACCAAATTAACAAATAACAATGATAAACAAACCACACAGAAGTAAAGCCGTAATGGTACAGAAGCAAGTGTGCTTCGGGGCCGGGCCCTTAGCCTCCAAGGATACACCGCTTGAAGTTAATCCAGTAACAAAGATGAAATAATCACCAAACTTCCATTAATGCATCGGTCAAAAATACATTGAACCAGTTCTCAACGAAACTTAATAATCAACGCTGATGTTTTACAGAAATTACATAAAAGCGTATTCTATCTCTCCATATATATTAAACTAACAGTGCTGTCTCTTTTTATAAAGACGACGGCGGGGATATCCAAGCAACAAGATAAATAAAGCAGCGATCCCTCAGGATCTTCGATCCTGAGGGATTCGCCAAACTGTTAACTCTTCATCCTGTCTTTTCTTTTGCGCTGAGCTGGTGTCCTCTCCTTCTTTTCCGAGCCGATTTGCTTTGATCTGTTTCTCTTTGTTTGCGTTCGGTTCTCGTCCAGAGAGACAACAGTTATCTTGACTTTGTCTTTCCCTTTGGAACGACAATCCCTTGTTTTCTCCTTTTCCTGTATAGAAAATAACCATTATTAGTGGCTAAGTCTTGTATATCGATTCTCACATGTTTTGTTATGGTTACTTATTAATTCCCAAATTCATGACACAAAAAGGTTCACAAATTCTATTAAAAAGCCACTGAAATAATGATCAAAAGCATACCTTTTTAGTACTCCACAGTAAGGCCAGCTTGTAAGCCACCGGTCCCACCCTTTCTAATACTTCAAAAGGACCACAATATCTAGGAGCTACTTTTGCACAACTTCCCGCATAAAGTGTGCTCTTTTTGGGTTTAATACGCAAGTACACATGCTCCCCCACTTTGAATTCTCGATGCACTCTTTTCTTATCAGCATAATTTTTCTGGCGATCTTGTGCTGTCTTTATGTTTCTTTGTATATGTTTAAAAATTGTTTCCATCTCTTGTAAAGCATCTGGTCTCAACATTAGTTTATCTTTGGGTTGGCTCCAGATCAAAGGAGTACGACACTTTCTTCCATACAGTGCCTCAAATGGACTCATCTTGATGGAGGATTGGTAGCTGTTATTATAAGCAAATTCAGCTAAATGCAATTAGTCTTCCCATTTTGATGGCCTATCCATCACATACATTCTCAGCATATCCTCCAAAATCTGATTAGTTCTCTTTGTCTGCCCATCGGTGTGAGGGTGATAGGCAGTACTAAAATTCAACTTAGTGCCCATACCTCCAAATAGCCCTTTCCAAAAAGCGGTTGTGAACTTAACATCTCGATTTGAAACAATCACCTTTGGGACCCCATGTAATCTTACTATCTCTTTCAGAAACACATCTGCTACTTGGGCT
The DNA here is from genome assembly GCA_034641835.2 of Pinus albicaulis. Lineage (NCBI taxonomy): Eukaryota > Viridiplantae > Streptophyta > Pinopsida > Pinales > Pinaceae > Pinus > Pinus albicaulis. Next base: position 609,964,698 of record CM076578.1, read on the forward strand.
GTCCCAAAAGTAGACTTCACTGGTATAAAATGTGCAGATTTTATTAAAGTGTCTACTACTACCATCACTTAATCATGTTGGTATTTTGTTTTGGGTAGCCCTGTTATAAAATCTATAGAAACTGTGTCCCATTTCCATTCTGCAATTGGCAAAGGGTTAGAAGACCAGCAGGATGTTGATGTTCAGCTTTAACTATTTGACACTCCATGCATCTAGCTAGGTATTCTGCCACATCTCTTTTCATTCCTGGCCAAAACAACTTCTTTTTCAAAGATGTTAACAATTTCTGATATGTAGGATGCCCTGCATATGGTTGTTTGTGATATTCATCTAAAATCTCCCTTTTTACATTTTCTACATTGGGGATATACAATCTATTTTTGTAGCAGACTAGTCCTTTTTGATTTTGAGTAAAATCAGTTTTCTCCTTCTTTAGTAGTTTCACCAGTAGTGTTTCATAATTTGGATCTTGGTTTGCTGCCTTTTTCACCAATTCTTCTACATCGATCTGGGCACTACTTCCAATGTTGTTTATATTCTAACAAGCATTTCTTCTCAATGCATCAACAATTTTATTTTCTTTCCCCTTGATATGTTTTATGTCCATGTCGAAATCACTTAGAAAAGACAACCATCTGGCTTGTCTCGCATTCAAATCAGATTGGGAAAAGAAATATTTGAGACTAATATGATCAGTCATCAAGGTATTTTTTTTCCTGAGGAGATAGTGTCACCACATCTTCAAGGCATGAATGACAGCAGCTAACTCTAAATCATAGGCACTATAGTTTTGTTCATGTATCTTCAACTTCCTAGATTCATATGCAATGACTGAAATTTCCTGCAAAAGAACTCCTCCCAACCCCTCTCTACAGGCATCCATACATACTACAAATTCTTTATCAGGATCTGCAATCTTCAGTATAGGGGCTGTAGTAAGTTTTAGTTTTAATTGGTCAAAACTGTTTTGGCATTTTTCAGTCCACTCAAATTTGACACCCTTCCTTTGTAATGAAGTTATGGGATGTGCTATAGTAGAAAATTTCTCCACAACTCTGCGATAATAGCCTGCAATCCCCATGAATGACCTCACTGCTGAAACATCAATTGGGACAAGCCATTCTTTAATGGCTTTTATCTTTTCAGGGTCAATAGCCAACCCTTCTTCAGAAAAAATATGACTCAAGTATTGGATCTTGTCTTTATAAAATTCACACTTGCTGAACTTGGCATATAACTGGTTTTCCTTCAAAGTTTGCAATACTATCCTCAAATGTTCTTTATGTTCCTCATCACTATTTGAGTAGACTAAAATATCGTCTATGAACACAAGTACAAGTTTATACAAGTACTTGTTTAACACACTGTTAATTAGGCACATAAATGTGGTAGGGGCATTTGTCAGACCAAAAGGTAGGACTACAAATTCGTAGTGACCATACCTGGTTCGAAAAGATGTTTTGCTGATGTCTTCTTCTTTGATTCTGAGCTGCTGATAACCAGTCCTTAAATCAATCTTCGAAAATATTGAAGCTCCTCTCACTTGGTCAAAAAGATCATCAATTCTAGGTAAAGGGTATCTATTCTTAATGGTCAACTTATTCAATTGAAAATAATCAATGCACATCCGAAAGGTTCCATCTTTATTTTTCACGAACAGTACCAGTGCTCCCCAAGGAGACACACTCAGTCTGATATAACCTTTATCTAACAGTTCTTGCAATTTCATTTTCAGTTCCACAAGTTCAGGGGGACTCATTCGATAAGGGGCTCGGGAGACAAGTGTTGCTCCAGGCACCAGATTGATTGAGAAGTCAATCTCTCTTTTGGGGGGAAGATGAGGGATTTTATATGGAAAGACTTCCTTAAACTCTCTTACTACTGGTACAACATCCAACAATTCTTCTTCAATTTTATGTTCTGTTTCTTCCACATGTACTGCATAAACTTGGTATCCTTTTCTAGTGGTTCGTTTTAATTGCAGTGCTGATATTTGTCTTACAGAGATAGGTTTTGGCTTTCCCTTGAGAATAAAAGGTTTCCCTTCTTCATCTACACAATGTAGGGTCTTGTGCCAACAGTTCATCATAGCCCTCTTCTTTTCCAACCAGTCCATTCCTATCAGCAAGTCATATGAACCTAAGGGCAGAATGTTCAAATTTACTTCTGTTCGAAAATCATTTAATTTAATTTCTATTCGGGGAAACTTATGTGTTACCTTCCTCTTGGTTCTAGTGGCCAGCTGAACCAACCATGACTGCTAAAATTTTTCAGTTTTAAGATTACATTTTTCTACAATTTTTGGACTAAGGTAACTCAAAGAAGCACTCGGATCAATCAAAACTGTAATAGATTGGTTAGAAATCTTACCCTCCATTTCAAACATGGTAGCTTGATGTTCTGCTTGTCGATTTTCCAAGGCTGCACTGATGGTTCGTATATTTCTGGCTATGTCACTTACTGTGGTAGCTTCTCGATCTCTCATAATCATCTGAATGTTTCGATGGGGACAATCCCTCAGAAGATGGGGTTCTCCAAAGCCCCAACATTTCAAGGGTTCCTTCATTTTGACTGTACTTTCATTTTTATTGTCTCCATCTATTTGTTTTGAAGCCACTTGGGATTGAGCAGTTTGACTTTCTTTAGGTTTATTAAACTTTTTCCACTGATGGTCCCTGCCAAAGTTCTTCAGATACGCTGATTTCGGTTTCTTTCCCTTGAACTCACCCTTGTTTAGCCAACCTTTTCCCTGCTCAGCCTTTCCTTTAAACTGCTGATAGCATAATCTCGCTTTCCTCACTGCCTCGTCCATAATTTTTGGGTTATCAAACTCGATCTTCTCTTTATACACAACAGGCAAACAATTCAGAAACCTTTGTACCTTTGCCTTCTCTTCCCTAATATAAGGGACATATCTCAACAGATTCGTAAACTCAGTGACAAACTCATCGATAGTGAGTTGTCTCAGTCTAAGTTCATGAAATTCCTTGGCTTTATCATCATAGTAACGTTAATTTAGATTGCGGTTTTTGAACTTAACATGGAAATATTCCCAAGTAACTGTTTTTTCATCAATGGCATGAACCATTTTTGTCTCCTCCCACCACAAGGTAGCCTTACCTTGTAGCTGGTAAACAGCTAATCTAGCCTTCAGATTACTTTCATATTCATAGACCCGGAAGTATTTAATCATGTTCAGCAACCAAGCTTCCGCATCTTCCTCCTTCTCCCCATCATAGTAGGGAGGTTTGATCTTTCTGAATTCCCCCTATAATTCCTTTTTCTGCTTATACTGATGCCTAACAGCATCATCATCCTCAGACTCATCAGTCTTCCTCTTTTCGGAACCTTCGCCTTCTTGGTTGTTTCGTGAAGCTAGCTCTCTGATGAGTTTTTCCTGCTCCTTACTAGCTGATGACAACTTGTCATTCTGGCTTCTCAGCTCATCCAATTCTCGTTGCAACCTGTGCAACATAGCCATCACCGGAGCGTTGGGATCTGGTGTACTATACTCATCATGCAAATCCACATAAATTTCTTCACCTTCTGCCATTCCAGCAACACTCTACACTACACAACACAGATCAGTAAAATTTGAAAAAAAAAAATTTCCACAATACTCATTTATACAGGGAACACACAGCAACAATGAGCACAATGACAACAACCCAGTTTGATAACTTGGGCTCCGATACCATTTGTAACATCCCTCACTTCTCCATGAATTTTCTTTTTTTTTTTTCCTGAAATCATCAACACCTCTGGACTAAAGAACTCAGTTATGTTCGCTAATCAATACCAGGGTATTCAGAGTTGCCTTTCTAATTTGATTCCAATACTCTTTTGCACTAAAAATAATTCCTATGGTTAACATGCTTATCATTTTCTAGATTGGGGTTATGAACTATTGAATTTTAATCCTTACATATTCCCTTTTATTTCTTATATACCAATATTCACCACATATAAACACATGTATATCGTCCACCAAATAAAATTTAGATATCTCTATAACCATGTAATTTCCATCATCTATATTTAATATAGACCACCTTTATATAACGATCACAATGGTTATATATGCGATGATGCGTTTTCATTTGATTTGAGCTATCCTTTACTTTGGTTTTTATTGTAAGGGATTTACGTATTTAATTATTCTTGTCATGATAGTACTTCTAAAACCGAATGAGATGTGATTCTCCATATGGCATTGTGATCTAAGTAGGACTTATAACTTTATCGTTTCCATTAATGCATTGATATGGAGTACATCTTCGGTACTGTATCGTATCTCTGTTGATGATCTCAAAGTTGCATCGCCTTGATAACCTTCTGATTATTGTACACGGAATTTAACAAATGCGTTTATGCGTATACACCAACTCGAGATTTAATATATTTTATAGCCCTGGAATTTACGGCTTTGATTGTATATTAAATAGTTTGACGTACTGGTACGTTTGGCGTGTATGGAACTAGTATTGAGATCCCACCGTCACATTGTTGACGATCCATGTGAGAGTCTCGCGATGTATGCTAGCTGTATGGTTATATTTTTCTAGGGTTTTCCTTTTTCTATGTTTATAAGGGTGATTATTAACCTTGGTTCGTTTCTCTACTCGAGCCTTCAGCTCTCACTTTCATTCTTGTTTTGCTATCGAGTGGTTTCTCTGCTCAACCTTCGAGCGTTAATGGCATCGCACCGGCTCTATGGCCCTCCATTTGTGATACTCCGAGGTAAGATAAGTTTTCTCTGCACCTGTGAGTTATTTCTTCTTTGTATCAATGTGACGGATCATGTGTCAGGTCGTTTTGATTTCTCTTTCACGATACCCTAGTTTTTTTTTTTTTTCTACTCAGTAGAATTTCATCATTCTACTTTGTCCTTTAACATTCTTATTTATCAGTACGCCTGTCCCGAACCAAATATCCACCTCTCCTGATGGTGGAACATATGGGCAGGCGACGTTCTCTACGTTTCCTACCTCTTATTGTTTCCTGCGATGAATATAAGTTGGAATGGACTTGTTATCCACGATTGGAAATTTTCCCAGGTACGATTTCTCCTCGGCCCTAAGAATTTCTCTTTGCATTAACTTCGTTTAATTATCTCGTCAGACTTGCTAATTTATGTCCTGTTTCGGTTATGGCCTGTCAAAATTCAGATTGAAATCCTTACGGTCGTTCATATCATAGGTAATAAATAAATTGTGTTTTGGTTTCAATATCATTCCTTCCATAGTTACGATTTCCCTTCTTTTTGTTGATATAGCGACTACTGACCTCTTGAAACCATCCATCACATTATTTCTACACAGGTAATTACTGGTTTCCGGCTTCGTCTACGCATTCGCTGCGAGTTCGTGCGTTTTTCCTTTGGAGCATTTATAATTATTTCTCATGGATACAGGTCGATATTCCCTTCGACTAAGGGTGCATTCGTCGCCATACGACTCGTTTTGCAGTTTGACTTGTGTCAGTCCATGGATGACGTCTCTGAATCCAAAGGGATTCATATCATTGTTCTAAAATTTATTTTTCAAATTTTCACTGGACTTTATATATTTTAAAATTGGTAAAAAATTGTCTATATGCTGGCGATATGAACCTTATTTCATGCTATAATTATTTCCTATTGATTTATTTCCATTTGGGTACTGCTGTGTACAATTTCTCGGTTTGATAGTTCAGACCCTACATATTCGGGAGTGGGAGTCATTCCTACGGTCGTTACTTGGTTAAATTTTGAACTCTCTCTTTCTCTCGGGGCCAAAATTTACACTCTTCAATATAGACTTTGTTTTTCCAATAGTATATGGCTTTGTTAAAGTCACTTTTAATACTCCTGTACTATTTCATTCGCTTCTATTTTGAGGATTGGTATAACTCCCGCTATTTAAATTTTGTTGATGGGAATGATTATATAAAATTTCAGTCATCATCTCCCTATATTTTTTTTTTGTTGGAAATTATTTCTGTGTATATAATGGATTCTCATGTCTAATAAACCATGTTCATTAATACTGTAACTCCAAGTATGTTACATGCTTTTGTTTTCCATACAGGTAATTGTACTACATATTGAGTATACATATGTAAGGCAATTTTAGAATAAATGAAATTCTGTGGTTGACTTTATAATTACACTGGTAACATATTCAGATTATTATTATTTTTTTTCTTTGGCTTCAATATATTCTAACTATTCCTGGTACTATATATTGTTTTCTTTCTTCTGCTTTATCTCTCTTTCACTTTTTTCTTTTTATAATCCAATTAAAGATATATATATATATAGTTGCTACCTAGTTGCCTTTTTCAATAGTTAGAATTTAATTTATGAAACATAAGCATATTAAAGTTAATTTAAAATCATCCTTGAGAAATATGTATTCTCAGATTTAAACCAGTTATGGTTTAGAGATTCTGATGAATTCTTTCGCATCGCTGTGATTCCTACAACTATACAGAAATTGAAGGCAAATGCTGCTAATATTTCTGTTAAATGTATGGAATGTTATCACACACAGCATTCACAGAAAATTCTTTGACATTACAGGGAATATAAACTTACACCTACACAGAAAATATTTTCACATTTCAGGCAATATAAACTTACACCTACACCTTATAACAGGAGAAAAATATAACTGAACTGTGCATACCACTTCAGCAGATGACCAATCCACCCAACCTTAGAATTCGTTTCTCTCAAGAATTCACCCCCGACCTAAGATCCCTCCTTCCACAGATCAACCTCTAATCTGTTTAGGAGCAGCTTATTTAAGTTGTTACTCCCCAAAGCTTGTTTCTAATTCTGCGTCCAAAATATCAAGATGCTTTTCTTCCTATTTGCCTAGGCTTCCCATTTTAGGGAATTTTTAAAGCTGCTTTATTCTTTTCCCAACTTTTTACCTCTTCCCAACTACTCTCCACATCATTGGGGAAACTAGATTTTCCTCAAAATCAAATTTAGAAATTCTTTCAAGGATTTTTGAAAGATTGTGGGGAAATTATTTTCCTTTATCCATCCTCGTGGATTTAGCAAGTGATCTCATAATTCTCATTTTGGTCAATCTGCACAAAGTCATTTTATTCATTTTCTCAATTTAAATATTTAATTACATCCACAAAATACTTATCCTTTGGGGTCCACTCCCCTTAGGATTAAAGTTCGATTGTCTAGTTTTAAATTTCAAACGCATAAACTAGGGGTGTTACACTTGAAATCAAATCTACAAATCATGTCTATCAAATAGAGATGGATGTAGCGTTTTTCCTATCAGGGTCTCAATCCGCGCACTATCATGTGAAGCATGGGAAACCTGTACACAATGCACATGTAATTTAACATTAAAATTTTATGTTTTAAAAATGAGTGAGAATATATATAGAACTTCATGTAAAAAAAAAATATAAAAAAAAATTCATGCAATACCTCATGAGGTTCCCTCTCCATTTGTTCACCTGCTACAAGTGCCCCCCCATGGGAACATCTGCAATGGTAAAATGTACAATATACATGTACAGTTCTATATATATATATATATATATATATATATATATTTCAAATGAAAATGCATGTGTACATATATAAACTTATTTTCAATAATATTAAAAAAAAAGTTAGACAACTTGTTCAAATGGTGGAAATGGTGTGGATGTTCCTATCTCCGTCGCTAGATTCTGTGGATTAAAGAAATATTCTATAGGAACCTAAATTCAAAAAATTTAAAATAACTCAAGATATAGATATATATATCTCAATTTTTAATGGAACTTTTTGAGGTGGAATATATATATATATATATATATATATATATATATATATATATATATATATATATATATATATATATATATATATATATATATATATATATATAACTTAAACATAAATTTTAAAAGTGAATAATTGTCCATACTTGTGGCACATCTCCTAAGGAAGTAGAAGGTACATCTCCCAAGTAATAAGAAGGTACCGCCATCCCAAAAACATCAGGCGGAATCAGAATTTGTTAAGACATTTTATCATTATATATACATACATGTACATGTGTGCACAATTATTTATTTTAAAAATATCACTTAAAAAACACTAACATTTGCCAACATATCTTGATGGTGAGACCCATCTGCATTGTTTGAACCATAGGTCCCGAACGTGATATTAACATTTTCGTCACTCATGATGCGTGACAACTACAAATGGTGTTTTAACATATACTGATACATTTTTGTTAGATTAATGTACATACAAATAAATGTATACATGTACATACACATGTATTTATTACAAATTGTACACATGTATACATGTTAAAATAATTGAACCCTAAGGTCATTAACACATACCATTCCCATGCCCTCTTTCTCATGAAGAATTAGGTCTTGAAAACCATTGCGATAATTTTTTGCATATATTCGGAGATCTTCAACATTCATGTTGTCAATCTCTTGATCTGTACAATACAATAAATTGGCAGGTGCATTTTCACGTGCTCTTTGTTGATTTAGACAAACATCGACTCCACCTAATCCACTGTAAACATTGTCGATCATGACATCCCTTGCTTCTCGACTTGTTTAAGAAGTTTCATCCATCTTTGATTGTAGAGTTTTGACCTGAACAGGTCGACTCACCAATGGCAGCTTAGGGCAAGGCAACTCCACATCTCGCTTAGTGCACTTACGGTCATACAATCGACCTTTCCCCAAACCAAAAAATTCTGACGGAAGGTCATTGTAGTTGGGTTTCATATCCAAAAAAACTCTGCGTAAAACAATTGTCCAAAATAAACAGGAACCTCATCATTCCATGGGAGCCTTTCATAGGCCGCAAGGTGCCTATCATACAAATAGTGAGCTATATTTGGGTCCTTGAAATATTGCACCTTCAACATTTTTCTTTTTGGCCCTTCCTTGAAATTAAACATTGATTTCGCCATATTTTTTGCAACTCTTTGTTTTACATACTCCCATTTATTGGGACTAATTACTGTTTCCTTTCTCTTTCTCATCACTTCTACAAATGTATCAGTCATTGGCCCAATATTTTTGTACACGTTTACAATTTCTCCCAATGAATGTGTAACTATTTCAAGGCTTTGTCGAATCTCAGCAGGTAGAGTCAAAGCCACACAATCTCTCCGCAATTTTGCATGAAGTTTTTCACACCTTTGTAAGGTGCATTGCACCATGTTTGTTTCCCATGGTATATCAGAAATTTCGGTTGGATAAGTTGTGGACAGTAGAAAACCTTCTTCTGGAATGTAGTGTTCTGCCTTGTGTCTATTTTGACCAATATTTGGAATATTTTTAGCCTCTGCATTAATATATATGAAATTTTGTATATTAGAAAAAACACATGTAAACAAATTTGTAAAAATTTAGTGAAAAAAATATTGAAATTGATGGCAACCTCGACGTGGTTGGTTAGCGTATTCTCCACCCTGAAACTATTGAGACCCAGAACGACCCTGCTAAGAACCAGCACCACCAGCCATTGATTGGTCTTTGGGGGAATAAATATCACCACCTTCATGCAACCTGCTACCACTCATTGATGGCCCTCTAAGGGTATTTGAACCACCACCAACCTCTCGAGATGAGAGAGAAGCTTCATAAACAAATACAAATTTATAATCAATTGAAAAATACATTCATGTGTACATATAAATAAATGTACATATTCATTGATTAAATTACATGAACCATACCACGACTGGGTGAACCATGGGCATGCTCCATGGATGGAATAAAGACCCTTCTCTTCTTAGCTCCTAAAAATAAAAAAATGAAACTTATTAACAACTAATTTAACTCACAAAGTTAATAAAAAATCAATTCCATGTGTACACACATGTATGGATATTTAAGATTATATTTAAATACCATGAACATCCCTCGATCCCTGATCCCCCATATGGAATTCCGTTGATCTTCGCCATTCATCCTCCATGATATATATATCTATTGGTGGACATTTACACGAAATAAATTTCAGAAAATTAATGTAATTTAGTGTACACCAATTATGTAGAACACAACTTTCAAAGCACTAATTGATGTGTGAAACTCAATTTAAGAAAAAAATAAATTATAAAAATGATAAGTTCACCAAATTGCGCTTTACATGGTGGGAGCACGCTTGGTATAAAATTGAAAAAAACACATGGTGATTAAAAAAGAAGTGAAACTGCATTTAAACAAACTCCATTTAAACAATTTTTTTTTGAAGTCCCCGCATTTTAATTTTATAAAAATGTGAAGTTCACCACTTGTTGCAAATGTGAAGTTCACCAAGTTACGCTTTACATGGTGTGGTGGAGCACACTTGGTATATAATTGAAAAAATAACATGGTCATTAAAAAAGACGCATTTATAAGTACACAACACACACATATCAAAGATATGTTACAATGTCCATCAATAAATTTTGAAGGAGAGTGTTTCAACACTAATTCATATTTGAGAGATGAATCTTGAATTTTTGAAGAAGAGAATCTCAAAACCAATTCATATTTGAGAGATGAATCTTGCATTGGCATTGATCTATATAATTCTAATTCATCTTTGATAGATGAATCATGAATTGGCATTGCCCCACGCAATAGATCAACAAACATCTTGTTCACATTTGTACAATGCCTTATACTATAAAATTGAAATTGGCTAACAATATTGTTTGCTATTCCATGAAGTTTTTTTAGCCTCTCCTTCTTAACTTGGCACACGCCATTCATATGGTTTTACACAAGTTCAGAATTGGTGAAAAATACAATTCCATTTGATCCATACTCCATCGTTGTTCCCAAGCCTTCTATCAATCCAATATAATATGCCTCGTTGTTTTTTGTTCTTCCCGATATATTAATTTTCCTTTGGACGAATTTCTTAGTCGCAATATTGGAAAGCACATATGTAATCATTGCTTTCCCTGGATTGGGATAGCAAGAAACTTCTATGCATAATTTCCATTTTTCAACCATATTTAATGGTTTTATTATCCTTGAAAAAAAAATTCAATAAAAAATATATATATGACATGGGAGAAATGACACAAGATCATGAGGTAAATGAAATGTGCATGGTTTATCTTAAAGTTTTACTTAAAAAGTTTATGGTCTAGAATTCACATCTAAAATTAATCGGAGGAAGCCTTTAGTTTGTGGGAGAAATGATACAAGTACACCGTTTACCTTAAAGTGGTTGTGTTTTATGGATATTAAAATGAAGAACTTCTATTTAGATCTATTCTAGAGATTGACTGTAGGGCCATTTACTAGATATGTCACCTTTCATAAAAGATGAGATCCGGAGGTTACCTGGCCCTTTACAAACTCTGCCTATAGAACTTGTAGAAGTTAAGAAATTTACATTGACAAATTTAGTTGTGAGAAATTTACATTGACAACATATAGAGATTCAACTAGGCTTGTGAAAAGTACAAGTGGACAATGTATAATTCTACTTGGAAGAGTATTTGGTTTAATGGTTAATCAAGAAAGAGTCGTTACTTTCTCTATCTAGAGTATAAGTGGAATACATAGTAGTTACTTATTTTTTAGTGTTTTGGATGAAATGGGTTCTACAAGATATTAAGGTAAATTTCTTTTTGAGTGAGTAGAAGTGGAATGTACATAGTAGTTACTTCTTTTTGAGTGTTTTGGAAGAAATGGGCTCTATAAGATATTAAGGTAAATTTATTTTTGAGTGAGTAGAAGTGGAATGTACATTGTAGTTACTTATTTTTTAGTGTTTTGGATGAAATTGGCTCTACAATATATTAAGGTAAATTTATTTTTGAGTGTTTTGGATGAAATGGGCTCTACAAGATATTAAGGTAAATCTATATATCTATTAAGTGTTTCAATAGAAGTGTAATCATAATTTCAAAAATAAAATATTCTAGTTCCTTAATTCACTATTTACATATCATCATAAAGTAGCACTTCCTCACACAAAAAGTCTTTGAGAAAATAGTGAAGATGGAATACATACCCACAAAGCCTCTTGTCAGAGAAGCATTTGAATATATGTGAGAAACAAATTAGGAATAGTTCTTGTAAATTATCTTGTTATAGAACCATTTGAACATGTGAGAAAAAAATAGGGATAGTTCTTGTAAATTATTGTCACTTATATGACTTCAAAAGAAGAGCCTATGAAATTGAGTGCAATATCTATGTGCGAGAGAACACAATATCTAAGGGGGAGAATACAATATATTTGACTTCAAAATAAGAGCCTATGAAATTGAGTGCAATATCTATGTGGGAGAGTACATAATATATAAAACAAGAAAAATACATACATGGTTAAATAAAAGAGTAAATAAAACAAAGATTACTAAATACATAAACAACATCATGTAGACTGAAGGAATGGAAAGAAAGATAACAGAGGGACCATCAAAATTGAGTGCAATATCTATATGATCAAGTGTCAATAATTTGAAGTAGTCAAGAAAGATAACAAAGGACCATCAAAATTGAGTTCAATATCTATATGATATCTATATGATCAAGTGTCAATAATTTGAAGTAAAGAAAGATAACAAAATACCATCAAAATTGAGCGCAATATCTATGTGGGAGAGTACAGAATATCTAAGGGGGAGAATACAATATAAGGAAGGAATAAAAAGAGTAACAAGAAGCATATGATTGTGTCGATAATTTGAAGTAGTTAATAAATATAACAAAGGACCATCATCAAATTGAAATTGAAAGATCAAGTAGTCTTCATCATGAAGAAGAAGCATTAACTAGGTTCATCATTTAAAGGGTTCATTTTTTAATGAAAAAATTTATGAATAATATGGAATGAATCATTGTACATTATGATAAATTTTGTATTTTAATGACATTTGATCTATGAATAAAAAATAAAATGGGATCATCTCTTCATATATATATATGTGTGTGTGTAAGAGAGAAATAAAAAGCAAAGTTAATTCCACCAAGCCTAAAGGAGCATGTCCTAATACATAAAATTATGTCCTAATACATTAAATTATGTTTGGTTTCTATAAGAATTAATCACGAAGAGTCATGAGATCCACATTTCGACCATAATATTCGCAAGTTAAAGGAGCATGTCCTAATACATTATTATGTTTGGTTTCCATCATACTATTTATAAGTTCTATATGAATATATGTAGTCTAATAACTATACAGTATAGCCCATATAACATGTAACGACCTTTGACAGTATGAGCAAAGAGTCAAAAAACAAAGAGGCCTATTCATCAAGGTAAGCAACATAATATCGAAAGTGAAACAATGACACCACTGAACATATGTGAATTTAGATATTAAATTGACATTTATTGCAAATGACATGTGCATGGTTTATCTTAAAGTTTGACTTCAAAATTTTATAGTAGAATTCACATCTAAAATTAACGGGAGGAAGCCTTTAGTTTGTGGGAGAAATGACACATGTACATAGTTTACCTTAAAGTGGTTGTGTTTTATGGATATTAACATGAAGAACTTCTATTTAGATCTATTCCAGAGATTAACTATTTGGGAATTTACTAGATATGTCACCTTTCATAAAAGATAAGATCCAGAGCCTACCTGGCCCTTTACAGACTCTGCCTATAGAACTTGTAGAAGTTAAGAAATTTACATTGACAAATTTACTTGTGAGAAATTTACATTGACAACATATAGAGATTCAACTAGGCTTGTGAAAAGTACAAGTGGACAATGTATAATTCTACTTAGAAGAGTCTTTGGTTTAATGGTTAAGTAAGAAAGAGTCGTTACTTTCTCTATCTAGAGTAGAAGTGGAATACATAGTAGTTACTTCTTTTTGAGTGTTTTGGATGAAATGGGTTCTACAAGATATTAAGGTAAATTTATTTTTGAGTGAGTGGAAGTGGAATGTACATAGTAGTTACTTCTTTTTGAGTGTTTTGGATGAAATGGGCTCTACAAGATATTAAGGTAAATTTCTTTTTGATTGAGTAGAAGTGGAATGTACATAGTAGTTACTTCTTTTTTAGTGTTTTGGATGAAATGGGCTCTACAAGATATTAAGGTAAATTTATTTTGAGTGTTTTGGATGAAATGGGCTCTACAATATATTAAAGTAAATTTATTTTGAGTGCTTTGGATGAAATGGGCTCTACAAGATATTAAGGTAAGGTAAATTTCTTTTTGAGTGTTTTGGATGGAATGGGCTCTACAAGATATTAAGGTAAATCTATATATCTATTAAGTTTTTCAATAGTGTAATAATAATTTCAAAAATAAAATATTCTACATCCTTCAATCACTATTTAAATATCATCATAAAGTACCACTTCCTCACACAAAAAGTCTTTGAGAAAATAGTGAAGATGGAATACATACCCACAAAGCCTTTTGCTAGAGAAGCATTTGAATATATGTGAGAAACAAATTAGGAATAGTTATTGTAAATTATCTTGTTAGAGAACCATTTGAACATGTGAGAAACAAATTAGGGATAGTTCTTGTAAATTATTGTCACTTATTTGACTTCAAAAGAAGATCCTACAAAATTGAGTGCAATATCTATGTGGGAGAGTACACAATATCTAAGGGGGAGAATACAATATATTTGACTTCAAAATAAGAGCCTATGAAATTGAGTGCAATATCTATGTGGGAGAGTACATAATATATAAGGGGAATTATACATATAAGGAAGGAATAAAAAGAGTAACAAAAAGCATATGATTGTGTCAATAATTTGAAGTAGTCAAGAAAGATAACAAAGGACCATCAAAATTGAGTGCAATATCTATATGAGCAAGTGTCAATAATTTGAGGTATTCAAGAAAGATAACAAAGGAGCAATATCTATATGATTGTGTTAATAATTTGATAATTTGAAGTACTCAAGAAAGATAACAAAGGACCATCAAAATTGAGTGCAATATCTATGTGGGAGAGTACACAATATCTAGGGGGGGAATAAAATATAAGGAAGGAATAAAAAAAGTAACAAAAAACATATGATTGTGTCAATAATTTGAAGTAGTCAAGAAAGATAACAAAGGACCATCATCAAATTCAAATTGAAAGGTCAAGTAGTCTTCTTCATGAAGAAGAAGCATTAACTAGGTTCATCATTTAAAGGGTTCATTTTTTAATGAAAAAATTTATGAAAAATATGGAATGAATCATTCTACATTATGATAAATCTTGTATTTAAATGACATTTGATTTATGAATAAAAAATAAAATGGGATCATCTCTTCATATATATATGTGTGTGTAAAAGAGAAATAAAAAGCAAAGGTAATTCCACCAAACCTAAAGGAGCATGTCCGAATACATTAAATTATGTTTGGTTTCTAGAAGCATTAATCATGAAGATTCATGAGATCCACATTTCGACCATACTATTTGCAAGTTAAAGGAGCATTTCTTAATACATTATTATGTTTGGTTTCTAGAAGAATTAATCATGAAGAGTCATGAGATCCACATTTCCATCATACTATTTGCAAGTTCACATTTCCATCATGCTATTTGCAAGTTCTATATGAAGATATGTAGTTTAATAACTAATTCGCAAGTTGTGATGTCCTAATACATTATTATGTTTGGTTTCCATCATACTATTTGCAAGTTTTATATGAAGATATGTTGTCTAATAACTATACAGTATATCCCATATAACATATAACGGCCTTTGACAGTATGATAAAAGAGCCAGAAAACATAGAGGCCTCCCAGCAGAGTTCCACCTGTTCATCAAGGTAAGCAAGATAATATCGGAAGTGAAACAGTGACACCACTAAACATATGTGAATTTAGAATGATTTCAACTCTTTTTTCAAAGGAGAAAAGACCTTGTTTCATATATTGATAACAATTCATATACAAAATCCTCTTGATATGCCCATAATAGATTATCAAGTATAAAAGATCAGATTCTGTCTCATACAGAAATACATTACAACAATATAAAAGATAATATGTAGTCACATATAAAAGTCAATATCTAGTCACATTACAGAAATACATTAGAGTAGTATAAAAGACAATATGTAGCCACATTACAGTAGTAGATCATTCTAGTTCAATCATTCCAGTGTTGAGGAATCGAGAGAAGGCTCAGTAATGGCATAAGCTTAACAGTGGTGGTAAAATTCCATGCACAAGGCGAGAATCAGCTAGAGCAGATGAAATTGATGGATCCACAGGAATAGTAACAACTACAGCAACTGAATGCATATCATACTACCAGAAATTCAACATACACCTTAAAATAAAAGGTAATGAAATTTAAAGCATAATTAATAGCATAGATGCTTTGTTTGGAATTTTGGGGTTTCTTGTTCCCACTTGGTTGTAAAGACAAAATTTCTATAGCAATGAATTCCTTGACTTCTACATGACACCAATAAACTCAAATTAAAACCAAGAATTCCAAAAGCCGCATTTTTTGTAACAGTCCAAAGTTAAAATAGAAAAGGAAATCCCTATATACGCAAGTGAACCCCCAAATCTAATGGACTCCCCTGAAGCCCAGGGTTACTTCTTACACGTGGAAGGGAAGTGGAGTGCGATTCAGGGCCGCAAGAGAGGGGGGCTTACATGGCAGCGCCGATCAGAAAAAGAGTGGACAACAGTCTAGTGAGGCTTCTTCTAGCAAGGTGGTAGCCACCAAGTGGTGGAGAACCAGAAGAGGAGATCGAGAAGCAGCTTTTCCCTAGAACTTGTGATTCAAGAGAGGTCACAAAGTGGAAATTTTATGTTTCAACGAGTTTTTTTTCATTTCAACACGGTTCTTTTTTCAAAACTTCCCTCAAATATGTGGGACTAACTTAGACATCCAGGCATCATCTTAACAAGAAATAAATTAGTGATAGTAAAGTTGTCGAAAACAATTTATAGGAAAAAAAAGAATATTTTGGACTTGGCATGACATGCACTAGGCTTAATTAGTACTAATGGAACATGTTCATTGTCAACATAATTGTTAAAGAATAATTCATACAGATCTGAATGTATCATGTTGCGTAACATATGTTTAAGAGGAGGAGGAGAAATACCTGGTAGTTCGCTCGTTTGACGTTGCCGTAGATAATCACCAACAGAGCGGACGGAAGCAATCCCAGACTAGCAGCAGTGCCACAATAATTCAATGAACAGAACAAAAACACAAAAACACGCAAATAAACAGAGCGAAGAAACACAGACACAGGAAACAATTGAACTTCGCGGGCGATATATTTATAAGAACTAGTTCGGTTGAACTATTTTAAGAGTAAAAGTTTGGCCGAACTTTTGTTGCCAGTTTTCCCATCTTCGGAAAAAATTATGTTTTCCCACACCGTCAGTGTGACGTCAATCTAAACGGAAGAACGATTTTGGCCAAAATTTCTCATAAAGTTCAGCCGAACTATCTAATAGTTCGACCGAACTGATTACGAATTTCGGCCAAACTATTTCCAAAAAGAAAAATTTGCCCCCGATTCTCACAAAAGTGTAACCCAACTTCACATTTCCGTCCTCATGTTAGTCATTATAATTGACTGTCTGGTTCGGCATGGAAAATTTAAGGTCAATTTTACTCTTATGAATGTCTTGGTGTAATTTATTAAACGTGTTTCCCAAATTTTATTTTACCTCTTCACTGATATCAATTTTCGTTTGGGGTTTTTCCACAATAATACTTAGTCATGCTTCCCTCAGCCCATACAAATTCCATTTTTGGCCTCTGGCTTGATTGCACATGAATTTCTTATTTGCTTTTCCCACTGTGAAAATTTGGGGATGATTTACGTTTTCAGTGGGAAGACAATAATGATAAATGTAAATTCATTTCCCAGACTTAGATAATTTTGTAGTCTAAATTTTGTATCAATTTTTCTTCTTCTGGTGATTACACTTCTGACGTTCCTTCTTGTCCATTTCAAACCACAAAGGTTGGACAAATCTAAATTTGACCTTTCATAAATAAAATTTTCCGATTTCCTTTACATTCCATTCATGCAGGGTTACCAGGAAATCATCTATTTCCCTTTTTGGAATGAATATTGATTGTATATACAAAATCTCTAAATTCAAGTTTTCCATTTTAATTACAACTTACAACAATGCTAATACGAACTTCAATTTTCTTCCGCATTTCACTATAAAGAAATTTACTCTATCATTACCATATACAATGTGTCTATATTCTCTGCGTGCAACAAAGTTGTGTTAATGTCTTGACTTTGTATTTGTTAAATTTACAAAGAATCGATCTCTCTATGTTCAGTTAATGAAATGCATATTTTAATTTGATTATATATGTATTATATTCAATCCTTGCTTATATTTTTGTTTATATATTCATTCTTTCTATATTGTCTTATAATTCACCGTTTATAAATTTATAGAAAATGTTCAGAATAATGATTAACAATTCCATATATCTAAATACTTCTGTTGTGAAATCAATGGATAATTGATAACTTCAGAGATTAAAAAACTATTTTATTTCACAGGAAAAATCCCTCTTTTCCTGCTTCCATACTCTTCATGATTTTACCTCAAATACCTAGTATAGATTTTCCAGTCCAATCTCAGGTATTTCATTTTCTATAATTTCTATAATATTACAGAATCAAATTTCCTTTCAATTTCACCATACTGACTTGTATGTTCGATTTTCTTATTTCATGGACAGATGAAACTTCACCACCTTATACTTGGCTAACAAGGTATGTTTATATGTTTAATAATATTGGCAATTTAACAATATTTTGTCTACTTGCTTTTAGATTAGATTTGATATGAATCTAACCCATCTCTGTGTAGGTTTTTGGTACAGGTACTCCACCTTCATAGTTTACACCATCCTTAATTCAATTAATTTTCGCAAAAGAATTGACCATAGATTTTATTTCATCTATTTACAAGTTGGTCGCTACCATGTACATAATTCAACCCTCTGAATTTAATGATATTTTATCAATGTACATATATAAATTTTGTAATTAATATCAGTATTATTTGACCTTTATTCAATATTAATTTGACAGTAATAACTAATATTTTTCATGGACATTGAAATATTTTCCTTGTCATCTTTGTTAGACGAACTTAAATCCTGGAACCAATTCTGAACATGAATTAGAATTTATTTATTATGTACAAAATTCATATTTGTATATGAATAATTCATGGTTAATTGATTCTAAGTCCATATTGTATCATGAATTTATATTGGTTTATCTATGCATATTACCTCTCTATGTATACTAGTTTTTCAAGGTACTTTCCCATTATATTGTTGGTCGAGTTACATATATTTTCAAGTTTATGAATTTTTGTAGTATGAGTTTAAGTACATAATTTGTACAAAATATTTCCTTCTTTATTGAATATTATAAATCCCATAATTCTACTTCCTCTTGTTTACCGAATTTGCTAGGCATTTCTATTATGGATTACCATGTTTCTCTTAACATCTTAGAATATATTTAATCCTAATGATGTATTTTATGCTTCAAATATATTAACTATCATAAACCAAAGAATAGATTTAAACCCTTCTTATTGGGTTTAGACATTCTGATTGTTGGTTACTTAATTTAACTAGTATATGTAACTATACATAAACTATAACTATACGAGCTATAGTTATATTTCAATTAAATACATTAGACACCTTATTCTCAAAAATAAAATAATTTTTCCCACAGATTTATAATTCAAGATATAGAGTATTCATCTAACTCATAACTAAATCCTATGAAATTTTAATCAATCATAATCATAATAAATAATTTAACAACTGTGCATACCAATTATGATAAAGCATATTTTCCACCCAACCTTGAGCTTTCATCCACATCTCCCCCCGAGCCGAGACCAATTCCTCCAAAGTGTAGACAACCTCTTGTATACCTAGGAATGGCTTATTTAAGTCTACTCTTCCACATTATGTTTCCACAACTGTGTCCAGTTAAATCAGGATGTTGTTTTCCTTTAGCCTAGGCTTTCCTTTTGTTTTTTCCACAAAAGCTCTTTAAAACTAGATTTTTCCTCTTTCTAGTTTTAATTCACCTCTTCTCAGTAACTTTCCACTTTACTGAGGTATCTTTTATAATTTTATCTCCAATCTAATACATTTATTTTTATTTTATTTTCTCCAAGGATTTTTGGAGATTTTGGGAAAGTCTTTGGATTTAATTCCATCCTCATGGATTTGAAATCCTGGTCTCCAATTTGCTCTAGTATTTTCATAATAATTAAAATTCCACATTTATTATTTAAAAAAAAATATGTCCACACATATTGTTTTCCTTTTGGTCCACTTAAAGTTTAGGATTTTCAACTATCTAAATAAAAAAAAAATAGGGATATTACATAGATATAAACTATTAATGAATGAAGAACTATTTTGGCTAATATCTGACTCTAGAATGCATCTGTTGTTCGCTTTATGATCATTTTTGCATGTTATTTCTGATTCTTGTGTTGTCTATATTCAAATCGATGGCGCAATTGTTTCTTCCTTTTAGATGAATAATTATTAACTGGATCTAGTACTTTTGGGCTCTAATACTATGTGTTAAGGGTTATTATAGGGATTGTGGACTTTGTTTTAACATGTGCTCAAGATATTTTGTATAATTCACCTAAATATATCTGGTTAGGGTTTTCTGGTTAGGGCTTATATTGCGGAGGTCTATTCATGGTTTTTCTATATCTAAAGGAACCAAATCATTTAATTCTCTATGAGGGTGTGGAAAGCTGGTTCCAGCACCCCCCATACTGCTTCAGGTGAGACTCTGAAAAAAATGATTCCGTTTTCGGGTTTCTGCATTAAAAGCCTCCCAAACAGAAATGCAGATAGTGAAAGTGGAGTTTGAACAACAAATTGCGACATTGTAGGCTAACTTTCAACTTGAGACTCTGCCGAAGGTGCGCGTTCAGCAGGCCATCCTAGTACAAGAAATTTCTGAGAGAATTTCAGCTAACGTCGACAAGGGCTCAACATTACTTGAGACAACCATGGGATTATGGACCTATGTGCAAAAATACACACTTGTCAAAAATATGAATCAGGAGCTGTGCTCTGAGGAGCAGGCATTTAATGACCTACATTAGTTCTTTGATACTTTCATTCCTACCGAGCACATGGCCCACGTGCAGACCACTTAGGTTCTATGATATAAGGTTAAGGAGCTCTGCCGAAAGAAGAAAATTTTCACTGACCATATGAGGTGATGGGTGGAAGAGGCAATCAAGTTGTCTCGGGATATGGATGTAGTAATTAGAACCTAAATTAGACCCTACGGAGTGTCAATCTAGTGGCAGAAGGACTTACATCACAAATGGTGATAGATACCATGCAGAGCACTGCAGATCTGAGTGTAGCAGTCTTGGAACCCTTTACTACTACCATTGAATAACTACATAATAATATGAAAAACCAGTGCTGTTGTGACTCAAGATGAGTCATGAGATTTTGTTGGGGGCCTATTGGAGCAGGGTCCCCTAGGACCGAACTTGGATATATTTTTGATATATTTTTGTAAATATTTTGTAAGTTTTGTCATGCGTAGCACAAGTCAAGGAGTTTTGAGGCGGTTCAAAGCCCCTTATGAGTTGTAATGGATCAAAAGGGTAGAACTAGGGGCCATAAATGACGGTTTGCAGACCTTCGATGAGTGTAGGCTAAAATTATAAATAGGAGTCTAGATCAAGTTGATAAAGGGGGTTAATGTTATTGATGAGAGATCTGACTGTATTTTTATATTATAACAGATTTGTCTGGGTTAAAAGGCTCTTGCTGGCTGCGTGCGCGGAGACCTTAGTCCTGCTATGTGCGGAATCCACTGGTTGTGTGAGTGGGTGTATTGAAGGTTTTGTAAGGCAGGTCTGAACTATTAATGAATGAAGAAATGTTTTGGCTGATATGTGAGTTCGGAATGCAATTTTTATTTGCTTTATGATCGTTTTCACGTGTTATTTCTGGTTCTTGTGTTATTTGTATTCAGATCGATTTCACAATTATTTCTGGATTTAGATGAATAATTATTGATTGGATCTAGTATTTTTTAGCTCTAATACTATGTGTTAAGGGTTATTACAGGGATTGTGGACTCTGTTTTAACATGCATAGAAGATATTATGTATAATTGACCTAAATCTATCTAGTTAGGGATTTCTGGTTAGGGACTATATTTCAGAGGTATGTTCATGGTTGTTCTAGATCTAAATGAACCGACATGATTTGATTCTCTCTTAGGGTGTGGAAAACTAGTTCCAACACCCCCCCATACTGCTTCGAGTGAGACTCTAACTTGTGCAAGTAGGTCACTACCGAAAGGGGCAGTCATAAGAAAGTTTTGTTGGTTAACCTCAACTCCGAACCTGGGTTAGGACCCCTCAAGCCAACATGGCTATTAACTGTATAATTTTCATTCACCATATCACACTATACCCTAAGTTTATAAGTGATCTAAAATGGGTTCATAAAGAGACAACCATGGTTATATTAAAATATATTGCATGAGAGCAAGATAATGGGGAAAATCAGGCCTTGAAAGAGAATGCAATTGAATATCTCCCTAACCATAAGCAGTAAGGAAAGTATTAAATAAAAATATTGGTATGTGACAAGTGGTATCAGAACCCAAGTTAAATACTAGGCCTAGTATGGACCCGCAGAGGTTGAAAATTTATGTTGTTTGCAAAATAATTTTTACTTTTATATTTATTTTTATGCCAAATATGTTCGGTGGAATTATTATTCTAAATATTTATTTGTTTCAGATATAAGGAAAAAAAGACTTACAACAATCATCATGTTATATAGGGAAGAGTTGTATGTGGAACTGGGGGAGGGGGATACTCCTCCATATCCAAACTCCCAGATTTTGGGAATGATTATGAGTTTGTAGCAAGAGCTACTTTAGTTAAGAAATAATAATGAACAGTTGCTACAAGCCAACAATTAAAAAGAGCGATTGATAAGGGATCCAACATTTGGATCCAGTCACCAAGAGGGGAGGAGGAAAAACTAAAAAGAAAATAGGTTGAGACAAACTCAAAAAAGTCTAAGAGTGAAGAAGAGTATGGAAAGGCAGACTCCAAGTCTAAGAAAAGGTAGAAGGAGTTGCAGGGAGAGTTTCTCAAGATAAAATCTCCTACCTTTGATGGGGAAAGAGAGGAGGATGCAAAAGCCTGGTTCCTGAATATGGTTAAGTATTTTAAGATATACGAGTATTGAAGTAACCTGAAAACACAACTGGAAGTTTACCAATTGTAGGGTAAAGCTAGACTATGGTAGGAAGAGACCAAAATCATACATTTTCTCGATGAGAATACATTCTCATGCGAGGAATTCCAGCATAATTTTAAATCACGATACCTTATTAAAAGGTACTATGATGACCATGCCAAATAATTCCATGAGCTAATATTGGTACAACTCACCATAGATTAATTTGTGACATAATTCACAAACTTAATTTTCTGTGTACCGTACATAAGAGAAGAAAAATAGAAGTTTCAAAGGTTTCTAAATTGTCTTCCTATGATATATAAAGAAGAATTGAGTTCGACAACCCAAAGACTATGGATGAAGCTGTTAGAAAGGCCTTACTGTGCTATCAACAGTTCAAGGGTCAAAATGATAATTCTAAAACATGGGAGAATAAATAAAAAAGGATGCCTGGAACAAGCACAAAAATACCTAAACCAGCCTATCTCAAGAATTTCAGTTGAGATCACCAGAGAAAGAAATTTAATAAAGGTGGGGAAAATCAGCCAGCACAATAACATATAGGGTCCAAGCCCATGGAAGTTAACAGAAAGAGGGATGCAGGGGGAAATCAAAGGAGCCACTGAAATTCTAGGGATGTGGATAGCCTCACCTAGTACGTGATTATCAACACAACCCCCGTGCCATTCATAATATTCAAGTGGTACACGAGGCAACCATAGTGAACTATGTTGCTAGAAGAATTCCATGAATCAACACATCATTAGAAGATCGATAGGCTGAACATTAATTGACAATGATTGAAATCGAAGGTATCATTACCAACCAACCTGTATCTGTTTAGATTGATCCCTGAGCTATTTTAAGTTGTATTAGTACACAACTAATGGAGAGGTGTAAATTGCAGACATAATTTTTTTAGCACTCTTGGCTAGTGCAATTGGCTATAGGAAACAAATGGAAGGTAACTCGTAAATTAAATAAGTACCCTGTAAACTTAAATGGGTATCATACAGACCTAAACTTGAATATCCTTCCTTTATGATCTTATGCCATATTGGTCAGCATGGATGCGTTGTAACATCAGAAGGTGGTAATAAACTACGTAGAAAAAATAGTGAATTACACAACTTAGCAGGGACAGAATTTTGTAATAAGACAAAAACCAAAACCTGTGTCTTCCTGATAAAATTTTGCACTACAATTGAAATAGATAGCATGGAAGGGCTATCAATTTTACATGGTTTAGGTGGAAGAGTTAGAACAAAAAAAAAGGAATGCTACTGTAGAAAATCTTCCTGTAATCAGAGACTTTCAATATGTATTTCCTGAGGAAATTACTCAACCACACCCTCACAGAAATATAGATTTATCTATTGAGTTGGTGTCGGGAGCCACCCCATTTTCGTGATCCCCCTATAGAATGAGTACACTAGTTCTACTAGAGTTATAATTTCAATTGCAAGAACTGCTAAACAAAGGCTATAACATACCAAGTGTGTCCCCATGGTGAGCCCCAGTGCTATTTGTCAAAAAAAAATGGTACCCTTAGGATGTTCATTGATTATATACCATTGAAAAAGATAACCATAAAAAAATAGAACCCCCTACTACGAATAGATGATTTGTTTGACCAAGTGAGGGGAGCTACCGTGTTTTGAAAATTTGATTTGTGAACTGGTTATCACCAACTTCCCATAAAGTAAAAATACATTCACAAGACATGCTTCAAAACTCGATATGGATATTATGAGTTCGTTGTATTACCTTTTGGTTTCACTAACACCCCTACTACTTTCATGTGTCCAATGAATAACATCCTTTACAAATATCTTGATAAATTTATGTTATTTTTCATAGATTACATCCTGGTGTATTCTAATTGTGAAGAAAAACACTAGGAACCCCTTCGAGTAGTGTTGCAATCACTAAGAGAACAAAAAATGTATGAAAAACTCAGCAAGTGTGAGTTTTATAAGCTAATGATTTCATATTTGGGACATGTTATCTTCAAGGAGGGGTTGGCAATAGACCTGGAAAGGGTACAAGAAATTTTAAATTGGTTGGTACCCAAATATGTAACAATAATCCATTCATTCATGGGGATTTCAGGGTATTACCACATATTTATGGAAGGCTTTTCCACATTATCTTATACCCTTATTTCCATTAAGAAAAGGGTGTGAAATTTGAATGGACAACCAAGTGTCAGGAAAGCTTTAAGAAGCTAAAAAAAATATTGACAACAACCCCTATCCTAAAAAATATAGATCCAGCTAAATTATTTATGGTCTGCACCGATGTATGTATAGAAGGACTAGGAGGAGTGTTTTAACAAGGAAATGCTGTAATAACTTATGAATCTAGAAAATTGAAAAAACATGCGCAAAACTATACAGTTTATGATTTAGAATTAGTTGTTGTCATACATGTGTTGAAAATGTGGAGAAATTATTTGTTGGGTAAACATTCTGTATTATTGACTGACCATATTAGCATGAAATACTTCTTTAGTGAGTGATATTTGAATGCAAGAAAAGCTAGATGGTTATATTTCCTTAGCGAATTTGACATGGAAATAAAAAATATTAAGGGAAAAGAAAAGAAAATTCTTGATGCCTTATGTAGACACTCCCATCTATTATTAGCTAACATGGGTAGCGGTGTCAAGACAAATTTCGAAGAGTAGGTTTAGGAAGCCCTGACACAATATCCTCGGTATTTGGAACTACAACTAAAAGTACAAAAGAAAGGGATTTTGGGGTATATGAATTAAATCAGAAGGAATTAGTTTTTTATCACAAAAGGCTATATATTCCTAACGTAATTGACTTGAAATAGATGATAATGGATGAATACCATAAGAGACCTTACTCAGGCCATCTAGGCTACCAAAATATGGTGAAAATATTACGGAGAAACTGGTTTTTGCCAGGAATGAAGAAGGATACAAGAGATAATTTGGAAGAATTTTTATAGTGTCAACAAGTAAAAGTGGAACATCAACAACTTGTCATATTGTTAAATCCAATGCCGATAATAGAATGGAAGTGGGAAGTAATATCCATGGATTTTATAATGGGGTTACCACAAATAAGTACCAACATGACTCCATTATGGTGGTCGTGGACACACTAACCAAGGTTGCACATTTTATTCCTGTGCAATCTACCTTTGGGACAACTCAAGTGGCCATTGTTTTTATGAAGGAAATGTTCATGCTTCATGGGATACCAAATATGATAATCTCTGAGAGTGATGCAAAGTTTACCTCAACCTTATAGAATTTTTTTTTTGGAGGAATGGGGACAAAACATAATTTTAGCACATCATACCATCCCTAGACAGATGGAAAAACTAAAAGAACAAATAAAGTACTAGAGGAAATGATTCGGATGTATGTGATGGATAGGCCAACAAGGTGGGAGGATTTTCTGCACTTAGAAGACTTTAAATATAACAATAGTTATCAAGCCTCTATAAATATGAGTTTGTTTGAGGCTTTATATAGAAGAAAGTGTCATAACCCACTTAGATAGTGCCAACCAAAGGTAAAACTAGTCCTTGTACCAGAGGCATTACATGAGATGGAACAAACAGTACGCAAAATTCAGCAAAATCCCAATACTGATAGAAAAGTTACGCAAACAAAAAAATGACACAAATAATTTAATGTTGGGGATCATGTCTACTTGAGGTTTAAACCCTGTAAGAGTACCCTAAATACCAACAATTGTGGCAAGTTAGCGCCCTCATTCTGTGGGCCCTTTGAAATTTTCGATTGAGTTCGTCAAGTAGTGTACCAATTGGCTCTACCTAGTCATGTTAAAATAAATAATGATTTTTATATATCATTATTGAATAAATATTTTCATGACCCTTCTCACGTGGTTGACGGGAATTTAATGCAGGTGGAACTAGAAGGGGACTTTCTTCCAAAACCACTTCGTATCTTGGGTTAGGAATCAACTGTGCTCTAGAATAGAACCGTCATTCGGGTGAAGGTGTAGTGGAAGCACTTTATTCTTGAGGAGGCTACATGGGAGTGAGAGGATAGCATGAAATAAGCTTATCCAATGGTATTCAAGGAATGGATAGCTATATTCTAACACTGAGGATGGTGTTTTTGTTTTAGAGGGGGACTTTGTAGTATCCCATATTTTCAGTTCATTATGTTTTAAGTTTAATTTTTATAGATAGGAAAAATACTATGTGGACCTATGAAACATTCTTAATGTTGCAGGAATTATTTTATTTTAATAATATTGACTGAGAAAAATGCATACTAAATTGGAAAAGGCAGAGTATAAGGAGATCAAAAATTCTTATCCAGGTGGATAGGATGGAATTTTTACACTTTCCAAAATCACCCAGAAAAAATAAAACCCTTGGGAAGAAATAAATTAATTAAAATTAAAATTAGATTGGAGAAAAGTATCTAATAATACCCCAGTGAGGAGGAAACTGCATTGGGAAGGGGTATAAAAAGCAAGCTTTAGGGAAGAAAAAAAAACTTTGTGAAAAAAACAAAAGAAAACCCTAGGGTATGGGAAACAATAGCCAAGAATAACGGGACGTTGTTATGGAAACTATGATGGGGAAAATTTTCTTAAAGGTGCCTTCACCAGAATGACAAGTGGTTGTTAGTTCTATGGTGAAAATGTCTCTTCTTGGGGGAGAGCTTGGTGGAGGAACCTGATGGATTGGAGGAAAATTCATCTTTTCCATATTAGTATGATTCTCTCCAATAGTTACTCTCTTTTATATATTGATTATAAATTTTTATTGTATATCTACTAACTACAAATTCTAGATTTAAATCGAAATGAATTGGTATGCACTTCAAGGAATTAGTATAGATTTATAATTAAGTATAAAAGGTTATGAGTATAGAGGGAATGTTAGTTGAACTTAGATTCTAATATGAGATAAAAATTACGCACGATACCTACACTTGATGAAAACTAGTAACCATGCAGGTCGAACAATGTTATCTAAATTTTGTTTATATTCTATACACCAAGAAGGATTTCCTAATCAACGAAAAATTACGGCTAATTCTGACAGAACCTGTCAAGATCTGATTGCTAAATGTAACTCTGATGTAACCAACCTTAATATTTAAGTGAATTCAAATGGTGAAAATAATGATGTTATTGATATTTTATTAAAGGTCAAGCAAGATACTCGGTTATTAAAATAAGAAAAAAAAAATATAGGGAATTTTATTTTCATTAGCAGTGTATAGCTTACAATGCCTTAAGTTAATAAATGAAGGTAACGTAGAACAAAAGAGGAAATCTGGAGGGTTTCTAGTTAGGTATATTCCTGTGGAGGATAGTCTAAGTATGCGACATGAGTGGGATATGAATTAGAAATTATTGTATTAAGTAAAATCCTAAAAACATAATTAATCTTATGTTCGGAGCACCCAGTACATGTAGTATGATAGAGGCCTAGAAGGATTTCAATTTTAACCATGACCAAACTTGCAAATGTTCAGAAAAAAATTGTATTATCACACTATTTTATTCATAATGGAAATTGAAAAATTGTACAAAGAGTATGAGAATTAAAAAATGCATACTAAAAATCACAAAACTGTATAAATAGTGTGCTTATTAAAACATTCATAATGGAAATCACAAAACTGTACTGAGGGTATGCGTATTAAAATAGAGGAAAAAAATTGAATTTATCGTCACGAATTTCCTATATACTCGGAAAAGTATAAATTCATAAACAATAATAACTACAATATTCCTATTCTGGCATAATATCAATAACATGTGAAATGACCATTAATACCAGTAAACGAGTGACAGAAAAATTTCCAATGTGCATATAGGGAAAATGGCATAATATAAGGAATAGAAGAATTCTATTAAAAACATAGTTTCATTTATAATAGTAAGAACATAAAATTCAGCTTCTCAAATAAGTTCCAAAAACCCTAGAGGGTGAATTTCTAAGTGTGGTATTTAACAAATATTACATCTACTTTTAAAAGTATCTAGCAGACTTCAAGCGAGGTTTTAATAACTAATTCCTTATGTCTAGTGTCTATTAAGAACCAAACACGAGACCATCGAATCTAACTGTTTGAGTCTCACATCAATGAAAATAAAGGCACTAGAATAACTTGCTACTTCTAAGGTTATCCATAGCACCACGAAACCAACCTGGATGTAGAGAACCCAAAATTAGTAGGCAACTGAGATTTTAATCCTAGGCGAAAAAAAAACAAGTTAGGCTCACGGGTACCTCCACAAGCACAAGCACAACCAGATTAAAATGCAAAAAAGAAAAGGGATATAGGTGTTGACCGCCTCCATGAGGCAGGGAAACTTCTATTGAACTTGGTCCCTGGTGAGCCTCTTACCTTGGTTCAGGAGTTGTATAGCTTTCACAACCTGATACATTTGGATATTCAGTTAGTGAGTGTTCTTGATATGCGTGTCCATGATTCGATCAATGATGGCTTGCTCGATGAATTATGGATTTAACTTCGTTGGTGTGAGTTGTTCTACAATCTTAGATGTGCCTAGTAATGGTGGAAGCTATGGTCGAAGGTGGTCCACATTGAACACTGGGTCCAGGCCAAGGAATGGTGGAATGATGAGCTTGAAATAATTGTCCCCTACAACACTGGTGAAGGTGTATGACCCATATAAGAGTGGCCAAAGCTTACGGTGGGGCGAAAAGAGGAGCTCCTTCTGCAAATGTAGCCAAACTTTGTATCCCACATTGAAACTGTGTGGCACCTGATACTGATCTTGTCGCTACTTGTACTCAACATTGGCTTTGTCAATTATGTCATGGAATTTCCAGCGAATGTGCTGGATTCGATCAATGAACTTGTTAGCCTAAGTAGCTACAAATGATATGACGACATCAAGGGGACGTAGTGGCTGGAATCCAAACCCCAAATGAAAAGGGCTATGGCCAGTTGAGCTATGGAGAGATTTTTTGTAGCTGTGCTGGACATATTGGAGGTTTTCATCCCATGTGTAAGCATGCTTCGAGTTATACATGCTCATAATGTGTATGATCATCCTGTTGACCACATTTTTTTGGCCATTATTTTGGAGGTGGAAATTTGTGGACTTAGTGAGCCTGGTATCCAACATCAACCAGAGACTTCACCAAAATGTACTTAGAACCTCCTGCCCCGATATAAGATAATGGACGATGGGATCCAAAACTGTACCCATAGTCATTCAAAGAAGAGCTTAGCAGTGGCTTCTATTGCGATACTATTCTTGCAGACCGCTAAAATGACCATCTTAGAGAATGTGTCGACGAACATGAAAACATAGTTGTTTCCATGCTTAGTCAAAGGGAGGCCCAACATGTAATCCATGGAGATGGATTCCCAAGGTCGATTAGGAGTGGGTAGAGGAGTATATATGCCTCGATTATTGATATTCATTTTTGAAATGGCACAAGTAGTGCACGATCCGATGTACTTCCCAACATCATGTCGAAGGTTCAGCCAATAAAAATAGCTTTGTAGCACTGTAACTGTTTTCTTTGCTCTGAAGTTTCCAGTGACCGGACTTTAGTGCACCTCTCAAATCATCTTGGCACGCTCACTTGTAGGAACACAGAGGTTTCCTAGGTTACATAATAGTTTATCTTGGAGGTGAAAATTTGGAACTTGCTTGCCTTCCAGGAGTGTTTGGTATGTGTTGTCGTAGTCTATATCACTCTTGTACATATGCAGCCCATATGAAGTCTTGTCCCCAAAAGAGTTGTGCACAATGGAAATCGCCATGACCAATGGTCGGCTGAGAGATTTTACAACATTATTGGTGTTTCCCTTCTTGTACTTGATGTTCAAGTGGCACTATTGCAGGTATGTGGACCATTTCTGATGGCGATCGTTCTACAAATTCCCTTATGTCTGTATGAACTACAAGGGTTGGTGGTCTGTATGGATGACCATTTCCTTGCCCATAATATAATGCGTCCATTGTGGGCAAGCCTACGGAATGGAATACATCTCTTTCTCATAGGTGGGATACTTTTTGAATGTGTCTAAATGTTTCTCACTATGATATGCCACTGGATGCCCCTGTTGAGTAACAACTAAACCAATAACATAGTTGGAAGCATTAGTATCATTCTCAAATGGTTGTTTCAGGTCTAGTAATGTGAGCACTGGTGGGGAGAAGAGGTGATGCTTCAACATGGATAACACCTTTTATGGGATTCAAACCGAAATAAATTTTCTTTCGCTCCGCCCTTAGTGACTTGGCTCAAATTCTGAGTGATATGAGAGAACCCAAACATGAACCTGTCGTAGAAATCAGAAAGACCCACAAATCTGTTGAGATCCATTAGTGTGGTTGTGGCTCGCCAATCCTAAATCACTTATATATTGGCTGGGTCCACATGCACACCCTTATCATGAATGATGTACCCTAGATATTGAACGCGGGTCATACCAAAAGTTATTTTTCAAAATTGGCGCATAACTTGTGTTGTCGCAGAGTTTGGAGGACTTATCGAATATGGCGGATGTATTGTTCTCAACTTTGGTTGAATACCAGGATTTCATCCAAATACACCACCACAAATGAGTTTGTGAACGGTCGCAAGTTGTCTTCCATCAACCTCATGAAGGTTGTGTGGGTATTCGTCAAATTGAAAGGCATGACTAACCATTCAAAAAAGCCCTCCTTGTATTTGAAGATAATCTTCCTCACATTAGAGGGTTCAATTGGTACCTGGAAATACTCAAACTTCAAGTCAATCTTGCTGAAATATTTGGCCCCCTTGAGCTGGTAAAAAAGGTCATCAATCCGTGGGATTGGATGCCTATTTCAGACAGTGATCTTGTTTAGTGCCTGATAGTCAATACCAAGTCTCCAAGTCCTGTCTTTCCTTTTGACCAAAACGATTGGGCTCCCACAGGGTGATGAAATTGTCTTGATGTTCCCTTTCTACAACAGCTCCTAGATCGGTCCATTGGGAAGTGGTACACATAGGGTCATATTAATGGGGTACTTGACCTGACAGTGTATAGGTACACCTGTGGGTGAGGTGAAGATTTCCTTTTACTCCTCCATGACCTTCTCCATTTTTTGTTGTCGTGTGGAGGAACCATGTCTGAAGGTAGTGGCCACAATATTCTTATTTCCATGAGGGCAAATCATAAGGAAAAAAAATTTCCAGGTCTGGGAAATGAGCTTACTGCATTTCTTCATAGTGATCAAAGATATGGAAGTAGGTATTGCTACCTTTGGTATACTGCACAACTTATTTCCCAAAGTAATAATAATAGTGTGAGGCCTAGACTCATACACAACATGTCGCTTCCACAATCATTTTTGGCCTAGTAATACATCAAAAACTTCAAGAGGATAAAAATCACATAGGACCTCATCTTTTAAGGGCTGCATGTTGTAGGGAAGGCGACACTAGTGGCTGACGCGGATATCTCATCCTTGGTGAAGCCACCTGATGATGTACGAATGTGGGTGTGTTGTGGTTGGTAGGCCTAGTCACTTCGCTACCTCTTCTTTAATTAGGTTATTTTGGCTTCCATTGTTGACAATGAGCTGCACTAGAGAACTCTGCACCCACATCCTAGAGTGGAAGAGTTGGTCCCCCTCATTTGGATTTTCAAGCTCATCCTTCTAGATCTTGGTGGTGGCAAGAGTGGCATTGGGCTCCGCATCAATAATCAGCTTCCATTTGTGATTCCCCTTGTCAGTTTCCAACTAAGAGTCAGAGAATTCATCTGATTCGGAAGCCTTTAGCTCAGACACCAGTGACTTCTTGGCCCGACACAAACTTGTGTTATGACTGAGAATCTTATAGAACTCACGCCACTTTCCCGTGTCCTTATTTATCTTTGTGGTGTTTTTATTTTCTTATGGCTTCAACATGTTGTCCACATTCCCCTCACATTGGCTTTGTCCTTTGTTCTATGGTTTGGGGGCGCCTTTTCCTCGCTTCAGATTCACATATCTAAAGTCTCGCTTCTTCTGTCTAAATTTTTTCTTGATCTTGGTAGCATATCAGTATGTTGTACTGAGCAAGGAGATGTCAAGGAACATCATTTCCTCATGAATGTATCTGTGCAAAAAATTGCAGTACTAAAAAGCTAGATGTTTCTTCGAAACTTTGATACGCAACTTTGTGCGCAGGGTATGCAATAGATTTTCCAGCTAATGCACATATTGATCCCTTTTTGCTGCAACTAATTCCATTATATGTACATATCCTCATATTTTCCCATGAGGTAATATTGTTCCTTGATGGAATCTCAAAAAGAATTCCAAGTGAGTTCTGCTAAAAAAAAGTCACGGATCTCTCTTGTCTCTCTATTCACAACAAGTTTCCCATCAATCCTTGACATGGGGGTTGGATTTGAGGAGCGCAAATTTAATTTTTTCCCTATTGGAAAAATCATGAACTCAGATATATCCCTCCAACAAATTTAACCATATCTCTCTCACATATTCATCTATATGGCCTTCAAATATGGGAATGTCAAAGTTGACTTGTACCTTGAAGGATCTGGGCAAATTTGTCCATCGTCATGTTCCTTTGTCGCTCGAGGTATTCTTCGAGAAATATTTGAAAGGATTTCCTACTCCCTCATATTTTTTTTATTCTGCCATAGTAGGCCATCAAGGATTGTGAGGTTGGTCTTGCAAAGTTTCAACGAGTTCGATCCCTAGCCCCTGATACCATGGCCTCGTTGGGGACATGTAAAGAAAACAAGGAAAGATTAGACTACGTTGATACCACTGATTTGAACATAGATATGAACAAAATAGAATACAAATACAACCATAAACACAAAGATGCAGAAAAAATAACACTTCATTTCATTAATATGAAAGAACTAAATTATGCCTACAAAGAGAATGGAAATAAACTACCTCGAGTGATGGTAGTTTATCTATAAGAAGAGATGTGGCAGATACATACCTTTGAATGGTGTTACAATGAGGCTTAGTGTCCTTTTGAGAAATAATGAGAAACCCTAAACATCTAGAAACCTAACTGTAGGAGATGAAGCACCAAAAACTTGTGGGCCCCATTGGGTTAAGTTGGATCGTCAATTTCCAAGGGTCGTAACTTTTCCATACGATATCTGTTTGACTATCACAATACATCATTTAGAAGATCTCAATGAGGCTGAAAGAAAATGAGGAATTTTTTTTGGGACTTTTTAGGTCTCTCTGTTTTTCCTCAAAACATCTTTTAGTCCCTCAAAACTGCTCTGAAAGTTTGGGACTTAAAAAATGCCAAAAATAGTGAAGTGTGCTACAATTAAGGAAAGTGGGAAACTGAAAGAAAAAATGGTTGGGGTCCAAGTGGAATAAGCAGGTGGTCACTAATACCCCTAGATTAGTTATCTTTTTAACTAAATCATTAATTAAAAAAATATCATATGAACAACTTTCATGTAAAATTAATTACTTTTTTTAAACATATGATATTGATAAGCCATGATATCAACCCATAGTATAATCTTCTACATGATTTTTTAAATGTATATATTAATACATATTTGTATTCATTTTATAATTATTAATAGTAATAAAATAATAATTGAGTAAGCTTTATTTCAAAGTATTTTGCAACCCACCAATTTATATTTATAAACATATATACCAAGTAATTAATATATATATATATATATATATATATATATATATATATATATATATATATATATATATTTCTCTTCTCACTTTTAATTTGTAGGATCATGTTTCATCGTTGCTTAAATAACTCGACATAAATTATTAATGAAAGGTATATCTAAATAATGATAAAATTAAGTTTTTTTTTTGTTATTTTTTGATATTAATATTGATATTGATAGTAGCATTGTTATAATTTAAAATAGAAATATATTTTATTTTCATTTCAGTAAATTTAGTTTTTAATGAACTTAAACTTCTTTCATGCCTATGCCTATTATTGTGAGTGATTATTTTTAAAATTAAAAATAGATTTTCTTTCAAAAAAAAATAATAAAATAAATTTAGAAATGTAAAAGTAAATAATACTTATATAGCTTATATTATTTAGTTTAATTAAAAATTATCAAACTAAAAATTATTCTAAAACACACTCCATCAATATAAATATAAATATATATATATATATATATATATATATATATATATATATATATATATATATATATATATATATATATATATAATTTAACGGAAATTATTTACAAAAACCACATCATCCAAACACAGAACCCGACCAACTTAGATAAACCTCGAGCTTCGAAATTTCATCTATTTTTATCCCAACAGAACTGGTGTTCCTTCTGCCCTTTTCTGAAAATGCCAGATGAAGTATATATCTATGTGTAAGTAAAAAAACAAAAAAACAATTAAGTATATTAGATAATTATATTGTTAATTAATATATACAGTATAAATATATTTAATAAATAAAGCAAGAAAAAATTAATAATGTTAATTTATATAAGCCAATTTTAATGGAGCGTTTGAAGCACTAGATGTGACGTTCTGAGTATGGGGATAAGTTTTTTTATACAAGCTGTTGTAACATCTTTTGAGAGGAGAGTCTTACATGATGTTCGTGTATAATGAGATTTGATCTTTTTCAGTAGTTCTGTAGATTTATGGTAAATATAGAATTATATTGTTTTTAATAAAAATAATTATATATAATATAAATTAATTTTTAAAATAATATTATGTTTATTTGAAAATTAAAATTTTAAAATTTTAATTTAGTTATTAGTAATTATTAAATGGATGATAGGAATCAATTTTATATGGAAATACTTTAGTAGTGAAATCAAAAATTGATATTTATCTCGAAAAAAGATATGTTTATGTCCATTTTTTAATTGAATTATTAATTAAAATATCACATCAACAAGAAAATAATTATATTTTCTTAAGATATATAATAATCAGTGTATTAACTCATAGTATAATTTTGTTATATATATTTTTTAAATGTATATATATTTATTTCATATATTTATTATTCTATAATTATTAATAGTAATAAAATTATTATTTAATAATTTTTTCCCAAAATATTTTACATCCCATAAATTTATATTTATAAACATTTATATCTATTTAATATATATTAATAAAACCTCAGGTAATAAATAATATAACATTATCACTATTGAAATTAAAGTAACTTTAAACCAAGGAAAAAATAGAGAAATGTATAAATGTATAGATCTAAGGTTACCAATAATATTTATTAAATTAGTAAAGTTGAATCTGAATATTGAAAAGAAAGTTTGTGTATAATTTTTCGTCAATATCTTTTTCTTCTCACTTTTAAGTTGCGCGGACCATGTTTCAGAAATGCTCAAGTAACTCGAGTTGAATTATTAATGGGAATTATGCATCAATAATGATAATTATTATTATTATTATTATTAAAAATAGATATATGTATATATTAAATTTTTATTTTAATTAAATTTATTTTTAAATAATTCTATAAATGCATATTATTTTTTTGTGATTATTTTTAAAATTAAAAATAATTTTATTTTTGAATAAAAATATAATAAAGTTATTTGTATAATATTAAATTTTCATTTTAATCAAATTTTCTTTTAATTATTTTTAAAATGATTTTTTTTTAATTTTTTAATAAAATTATTTAAATAACAAAATTGAAAAAAAAAATCAATGGTTGTTTGTTTAATAAAAATGGTTAAACCAAAAATTATATTCCAACACATTTAGTTAAATCATTTTTTATTTATCTATTGGAGTTTATTTACAAAAACCACATTGTCTATTCACATTTACAAAACAACTAACATTACAAAAACCTCAAACTTCAAATTTTTATTTCATTCCGTCCAGACAGAAATGTGTTATCAATAATTGCATACTTCTGTTCCTTCTTTCATATTTTAAAAATGTCCAAATTAAATATATATTAACAAAAATAATAATTACAATAATAATAATATATCTATATATGTGAATAAACAAAAAAAATTAATTATAATATTTAATAATATTATTAATAAATATATAATTTAGGAAAATCTTTAATAAATAAAATACCAAAATTTTAAAAATATTAATTTATATAAGCTAACAGTATTGAACGATTTACTGCTATGCTGTTACTCTCTGAACTAAATTATGAACAACTGTCGACTACAATATATACCCATGTTAATAATACTATTTTTTTTCGTATTATTATTAAGAGGTAAATAACGTGTTGCTTTCTAAAAAAGAAATTATTTGAAACTACTTCAAATATTGAATCGGCGGATTACTAGAAATCCCCAATTATATCTAAAATTTCCTCTCCGTAACGAGGAAGAAGACGACAATGTGCCTAGCAGTTCAAAAGTTACATATAAAGACTAAAATATAAGCCCTTCAGGCCATAGAGGAAAATTGAAAGAGATGGAGAAATAACGATAGAAATAGAAAGAGATTAAATAAAGGGTCTAAATAGTAGATGCGACCTTGTGAGTCTCGGAATATCAATTCTTTATGTATTATTTGTTGTCACATTTTTTTGAGAGGAGAGTTATATTTTTTATGAGAGTTTTCTAGTGTAGAATGAGATTTGATTTTTCTCATTTCTTATATTTATTATTTATTATTTATTATGGTTAAGATGAGTTTATATGTTTTTTAATTAAAAAAATATGTATAATATTAATTAATTTTTATAATAATACTACTTTCTATTTCAGAAAAAAAAATAAAATTTAAAATTTATTTATTAATAATTATTAAATAGATAATAAGAATTTATTTTTATGTAATATTTTATATTATTCGTAGTAGTAGTGAAATTAGAAATTAAGATTTATCTCAAAAATTAATATATCTTTACTACCTTTTTAATTAAATCATTAATTAAAATAATATCATATAAATAAGCCTCGTATAAAATAAGTCGTGATATTACCATATCAATATAATTCATATATTTATTTATTTATATATAATTATTAATAGTAACAAAGATATAATTTAGTAATTTTCATACCAAAATGCCTTACATCCCCTAAATTTATATTTATAAAAATTTACCCACTATTTAATATATAAATTAAAATTAAAATAATAAATAATATAACACTATCAATATTAAAATAGTAAAATAACTTGAAATCAATGTACTTTTTTTTTTAGATCTTTCACTCCTCACTCTTAAGTAGTGGGGATCATGTTTCAGAAATGTTTCAAGTTACTCTAGATAATCCCTAGGAAGTAATCCAAATAATGATAACGTCAAGTTTTTTGTTGTTTTTTTTTATATTGATATTGACATTGTTATCATTTAAAATATAAATAAATTAAATTTTTATTTTTTAAAATTTAACTTGAACGCCTTTTGATGAATATGATTGTGTGTGATTATTTTAAAATTAAAAATATTTTTTTAATAAAAATATAATAAAGTGA
The DNA here is from genome assembly GCA_034641835.2 of Pinus albicaulis. Classification (NCBI taxonomy): domain Eukaryota; kingdom Viridiplantae; phylum Streptophyta; class Pinopsida; order Pinales; family Pinaceae; genus Pinus; species Pinus albicaulis. The sequence goes on from CM076578.1 coordinate 610,003,352, forward strand.
TTGGAATAAAAGAATCTTGAAAAATATAATAAAGGTATTAAATAAAACAATTTCCATGAAAAAGCAATGGTTGTATTGTTTAGTTTGATTAAAGATTATCAAACTAAAGATTATTTTCAAAAACATTCACTTAAATGCTTTCTCTGTTCTTTTTTAAATTTAGTGAAAATTATTCACAAAAACCACATCAGCTATAAACAAAACCAGACCATTTTTTTTCAAATTTAATGGAGATTATTCACAAAAACCACATCGGCCATGCACAGAACCAGACAACATCAGATAAACTTCAAAATTCAAAATTTCGTTTGTTTCCATCCAAATAGAGTTTCTCGGTAATTTTTTACTTAGGCTCCAATTGCCTATTTTGAAAATGGAAGTGAAGCATACATAAAAAATAATTTGCAAAAACTAAAACGATGTGGTAACCGTTATTTTGAATATGCTACTAGAACTTAAAAGTATATATCAAAATTCTTGAAAAACTAGAGCCATGTCGAGCCATTTAAAGATCAATAAACGATAAAAACTTATAAAATAGCAGAACCAATCGCAATGTATTTGAATGATATAGAAGTCTTTGGCATAACCTTCAGAATATCATCGACTGTTAATAATTTTCTCCAACCAGCATCAAATTCGTGATTCATTTCCATAGCTTAATTATTCGGTGATGTAATGAACTGAAACCCAATATCAACGCTTAACAGAAAGAAAAGAATTTATAGATTGTTCAACAAATATTAGGATTAAGGGGTGAACGTTTTCACAGTTAGATATATAATGTATGTAAGAAGCTTAGTGTTAAATAGTTAGATAGGAAGAGTGCAAGTGTTAGATAGTTAGATAGAAAGAGTGCAAATGATCAGAGAGAATTTAGCTGTTAAAAATTCAAAGAAGTAGGTGGAAGTCAAAATTAACAGTTAATTATTTTTCCCAAAGGCTAATTTTGACTTTCAGTTAAATTTTTCAATTTTTAAGAGTCAGATTCTGTTTTATATATTCTTTCAGCATTTGCACTCTTCCTATCTAATACTAAGCTTCAGCTTCTTTTCCTAAAAATGAGTGAAGTGTTCACCCTAAATGTCCAACTAATCAATCAAATATCAAGACTATTTCTTGCCAGAGAATCTAAAATACATAATAATATTCACCGTCCTTGAGAATTGAGTATCATGTGAAGATACCAACCACGTATACTAGGAAAGCCATGAAGCTATGACGTAACATATAACCGTTTAACATGAATCCTGGTTAATGATTGTAACAAGAAAGAAGTAAAATTATTAAACAATATATATTCTTTAATTAAATTAGCTTCTTGAAATGCATATAAACTTAACGCACATGAAGATACCAACCACGTATACCATGAAGCTATAACATAACGTATAACCGTTTAACATGAATCCGGGTTAATGACTGTAACAAGAAGGAAGTAAAATTATTAAACAACATATATTCTTTAATGATATAAGCTTCTTGAAATGCATATAAACTTTAACACACGTGATATTTAAATTTGTACAGAAGCTTATTGAAATTAATATCATTGTATTAATCCAAGAAGCTTATTGAAATTAATATCATTATATTTAAATTTGTGAAGCAGCGTCCAAAGCAAACGCGCTTTGACGAGGATTGAAGAATTTCTACATAGGTATCATGTATTTTTAATAAAGCTAATGGGCATGCGCAATTTATTATATTTTCGATCAAGCAATAAATAAAATTTGAATGTCTTTTTCGGATGCAATAACATATCAATCAATTTACCATGACCTCAAAGTAAATGTGGAAATTTTTTTGACCAAGAAGAATTGCGGCTGTTGAAGTCTACAAACTGTTCGCTCTAAATGCTTCAAGCAAGCAATTTTCGTACAGAGTTTTACCATCATGTTCAACATCGGAGCCCATGTCTGGAAAGACAGAGTAAAGAATTAATAATCTCTAAAATAAATGAAGGAGTGGGGTGAAAATTCATCAATTAATATTTCCCTGAAAAAATGACATGAAGCATAAAGCGTTACCTTCCCCAATTATCTTTTTTATAGCAAACCGGGATTGCCATAGAAGATTTACCCTAACAGTCGTCCGAAGCTTTTCATTAATCTCAATGATAGAAAATCTTAAATATTTTTCATCCCACATCTGATATATGACCAGATTCCCATTTACAGCCATGAACTTTGATCTGTACGCATTTTCATGAAAACTGCTGTCAATCCCTTCTAACATAAGCCAAACATCCTGCTCCGGATCATAAGCCCTGATGGATAGTTGAAGTATTTCACGTTGGCCACACTCACGGTGACAAGTAATTAACATGTTTTGGACAACAGCTGCCCTAGTGCAACCCCACCAAGATTTGATCAAATTCTCTGAAACGTTTGTCCAAGAATTAGTCACCGTGTCAAATGCAATTGCGGTACGAGGTCCTCGTAGAATTATATTTTTTCCCAAAACAGCAGATGTCTGTAGTGGGCAAAGACCTCTGTCAAGAGCTTCGATTACGACTTGACAGGTCGCTTTCGGCGTCCACATCCTAGTAGACGGATCGTACACTTCACCCCAATCACCCATTTCAACATCGCAGCCGCCAAACAAATAGATTTTTCCATCGACAGTGACAGCAACCGAATCCGTCCTGGGCACTGCAGTACTGCTTTTCGTATCAGACCAGTCATTCAAGAGTGGATCGAAGAAATGAACAGAGCTAGAGACAAATGCGCCGCTTGTACCACCTATAATGTACAGCTTATTATCCAGGACTGAACTCGCATTGTCGGTGTAGCTATCCATAGGATAATTTGGCAGTAGCACTTTCTTTTTCTTCTTTATGTCAAGAGCATACACTAATTGCGTCTCAAATATATCTTCGTTTGAAAACCTTGCGTACACCCAGTAACATGAACTATCGCTCAGAATGCCTGCAAAATGTTTCTTGCTGACCGTTCTGAATTTTGAGCGACATAGAAATGCAGGTCTGGTAAACCGGGACAAAGAACGACATAGAAATGTAGGACTGGTAAACCATGATAAACCTCGCGAATCAGACACATCATCCTTGCCAATAATAATTGGACGGGAGGTGTAGATTCCCATTTTACCACCGAGTTTTGCCTAAAAGACTTAGAGAACAGTCTGCAGCGAAGTGTATATTGTTATCGTTTGCAAATGGCTTCGGTCGCTCTCATTACAAACTTTTATGACATTGACAAACTATCCGTTTAAAACGGTTGAAGATTTAAAATACATTGCGGTGACGTTTTTGTACAACTTCTCCGTGCCGAACACATGCATGGGATTACCAACTATTTCAAGCATAGCCTCTTTAAGTGAAGCTTCCGAGATAATACTCTCTTTTTTTTTTCAGCAAAAAAAAGCACTTCTTATCATTTATATTAATAAAAGATGAAGTTCATTTACATATATCTTCCTGTCCATAAAAGATAAAGTTCATTAGCATATTTCTTTTTTTTCCTAGAGATCTTTTTGTTCCTTTTGGTTACATATTGTTCTTCCCTTGACATTTCAAATATACATGTTAAATATGAATCCTTCCTATTTCAAAAAAATAACTTCCCTTATTCAAAAATGACCATTCCTATTACAAAACGAATAACTTCCCTTATTCCAAAATGACCAATCTATATATGTTTCTTTTAGAGTGATACTTCCCTTATTCCAAAATGACCAATTTATATATGTTTCTTTTGGAGTGATGGTCTCTCCCTCTTTTCCCCTACAAAATCTAGACTAAAACCTTGTGCTTGTGCCACTTACTTTTCTTCAAACTTTATAAAAATGTACTCCATACATGTTGACTCGTTGTACAACTATGTTCTCTATATTCAAAGAAGTAAACCTTGTTTATCCAAAAATTGTTATAGTTAAAGGAAAATTGAATATCCTTAAATGAAAATAACACTGTCATTTTGATGGTGATATTATTTTCAAAGATGGCATAATGGATCATACTTGGAAGAACATTTAGGCCTCTCTTAGATAGGAGGTGAGCAACCGAATGTCTATAGACTTGTTCAAAGTGAATGTTTTTTGTTTTTATGCAGTCAGTGCTCCATATATATGCAGGAACGCAACAAAATATACATATAACCATAAATACAAAGATGTGGTGGAAATAACACTTCATTTGATTAATATCAAAGAAATGAAATTTGTTTACAGACATGATGGAAATAAACTAACTAGGGCTCTGGTAGTTTATCTTTGAGAAGAGATGTGGTGGCTACAGGCCTTTGAACTGTTTATTATTGAGAAACAATGGAAGTCCCTAAACATATAAAAACTTAACCCTAGGAGATGAAGCGCCAAAACTATGGGCCCTATTAGGTAAATTGGTACATCAACTTCCCAACGACGTAATTTTGGCATACGAACTTCGTTTCACGCATACAATACCTTGTTAGAAAGATCTATTTGAGGACTACAAATTTTGATGTCAACAACATGGAAGTTTCTCCCATGTTGCTCCAGGTTTTCCCAAAAAAATGTCGTTTAGGGCCTCAAAAAGGCTCTGGAAGTTAAAGACCTGAAAAAATGCTAAAAATAGTAAATTGTGCTACAACTAAGGAAACTGAAAAACTGAAAGAAACAATGGTGGGGCCCCAAGTGGAATAGGCATGTGGCCACCAATATCCACCTGGATAATTCCTCCCCCCTTAGGAAGTAATGGTCCCCATTGCATTGAGTTCCTCCATGAGATGAGGAAACGTCTGCTAAAATTGGTCCTTGGTGAACCACTTGCCTTGGTGCAATATTTGGCCAGCTTTGACAAACTGATACAGTTGGATCTTCTGCTGGTGAGTGTTCTTGATTTGCATGTCCATGATACAATCTATGGTGGTATGTTCCATGCAGTCTGGGTTTAACTCTGTTGGTGTGAGCTATTCTGCACTGTCGGAGGTGTCCAATAGAGGTGGGAAGTAGGGCCGAAGGTAGTCCACATTGAATACTGGAAGCAGACCAAGGAAATGTGGAATACTGATCTCGAAGGCATTCGGCCCTACAACCTTGGTGATGGTGTGTGTCCCATATCAGAGTGGGTGAAGCTTGCGGTGGGGTCAAGTGAGGCACTCTTTCTGCAAATGTAGCCACACTTTATCACCCACCTGGAATTTGTGTGGCACCTAATGTTGATCATGTCATTTCTTGTACTTAGCATTTGCTCTGTCGAATATGTTATGAACATGTTGGTGGATGTGTTGAATGCACTGAATTAAGTTGTTTGCTTTGTTAGCTTCAGACTGGACATGAGCTGAATCGACCACAGTAGTTGCAAATGGCATGGCTATGTCAATGGGACATAGTGGTTGGAATCCCAAGCCCACTTGAAAGGGGTTGTGATCGATTGAGCTGTGGACAGCTCGGTTATAAATGTATTGTAAATAGGGAAGTCTCTTATCCCATGTGCCTGGATGCTTTGAATCGTACATGTGCATAATGTGTACAATCATCTTGTTGATGACCTTTGTCTCACCATCAGTTTGGGGATGGAAAGCTCTGGACTTGGTGAGCTTGGTGTCAAACATTGAATGGAGCCTCAACCAAAATGTGTTGAGGAACCTGCTGTCCCGATATGAGAAGATAGACTATAGGATACAAAAGTGTACCCACACTCATTCAAAGAAGAGTTTAGCAGTGGCTTCTGCTATGATAATCTTCCTGCAGGCAGCCATAATGGACATCTTCGAGAATCTGTCGACAACCACGAAAACACAATCATTTACATGCTTAGTAGAAGGAAGGCCCGACATGTAATCCATGGAGATGGATTCCCAAGGTCGACTAAGGGTAGGTAGCAGAGTATAGAGGCCTTGGTTCTTGATGGAAAGTTTTCCAATGGCGCAAGTAGTGCAAGATCTAATGTACTTCTCGAAATCCTATTAAAGGTTCAGCCAATAGAAATACTTCTGCGGTACTGCCATTGTTTTCTCGACCTCGAAATTCCCAATGAATCGACAGTAGTGCGCTTCCCAAATCATCTTAGCACACTCACTTGAAGGAACACAAAGGTGTCCCATGTGACATAGTAGTGCATATTAGAGGTGAAATTTTCAAACGTGCATACCCTCCAAGATTGTCTTGTATGTGTGGCCGAATTCGAGATCGCTCTTGTAGAGAAGTGGCCAATCAAAAGTCTTGTGCCCACAAGAGTTAAGAATGGTGGTTAGCACTATGATCGGTGTTCTATTGAGGTAGTCTGCAACATTATTAGTTCTTCCCTTCTTGTACTTGTTGTTGAAATGAAACTGTTGTAGATATGTGGACCACTTGTGATGGCGATCGTTCTGCAAATTCCCTTGTACTTGTATGAACTGTAGTGGTTGGTGGTCTATGTGGATGACCGTTTCCTTCCCCAAAATGTAATGCTTCCATTGTCAGTAAGCCTGCACAATGGAATACATTTCTTTTTCATAAGTGGGATACTTGCAGACTGTGTCACACAATGTATCACTGTGATATGCCACCAGATGCCCCTATTGAGTAAGAACTGCCCCAATAGCTGTAGGTTTTAACCCTGAACAGAAATTATCTAGACACGAATCTTATAATAGAAAATAAACAATAGTGAGAGCATAAAACATAAAACAGATAAACACAAAGATTTTCCCCTGGATCCCAAATCGGGACGACCAGCTTGATTTTTCATTATGTTCCTGTTAGTGTTACAACACATATATACATGCTGAAGCATACATAAACCCCAATCCATTAACCCTGGATTAGAACATAACCGTAGTTCCCTTGACAAGATCTACAAAATACCAGGGGCCGAAAACCATCGTACCCCAAAACCATGTGCAAAATCATGCACAAAACATGGGTGGGTCCGCCTATGAGTGGGTCCGCACACCAAACAAATTTTGACCGCGGCACTGCCCCGGACCCCAACAGTCGGGGATGCCTCCCCCCTTGTGACCCCCCTGTTGTGCCCGATGCAACGTACAACGCATGGGGCTAATCGTGGAAAGAATATAACACATACCCAACATTCTCCCACTTGTTGTTTTATTTCCACAGGGGGCAACATGAGAGCTTAGTCATTGGGCCAATTTTTCAACACCCATTGTTTCTCTACACCAAGATAACTTCTGTGTGCTCACAGACTTCGTTAATGCATCTGCAACATTCTTCAAAGTGTCCACCTTTACCAGAAACACCCTTTAGCCTCAACCATATCTCTAACAAAGTGATATTAAACATCAATGTGCTTTGTCTTTGAATGGTAAGCAGGGTTCTTAGCCAAAAAAATTGCACTTTGGCTATCACAGTCTATCCTTATAACTTGTTGTACCAACCCCATACTTGAACACAATCTCTGCAACCAAACTGCTTCCTTGCTTGCATGAGTGGATGCTATGTATTCTGCCTTTGTAGTTGAAAGTGCCACTACAGACTGTCTTTTACTCATCCAACTGACTGCACCTCCAAATGGTATAAACACATACCCACTTGTAGATCTTCTTTGCTCCAGATCTCCAGCCCAGTCTGCATCAACAAAACCATGAATGTCCAACATTCTTTCCAATCCTAGTCTTCCCTGGTAGCAGAAGCCATAATCACTAATGCCACGTAAATATCTGAAAACCCGCTTCACTGCTGTCCAGTGCTCCTTTCCTACGTTTGACATAAACCTGCTCAATACTCCCACTGAATGTGAAATGTCTAGTCTAATATAGACCATTTCATACATCAGGCTACCCACTACACTTGCATATGGAACACTAGACATATACTCCTCTTCTTCGTGTGTCTTGAGACACTGTTCAACAGACAACTTTACACCTACAAGAATAGGAACATTCACTGGTTTACTATCCTGCATATTGAACCTCTGCAATATAGTTTCGAAATACTTCCTCTGGTTTAACGAGAGTGTCCTCTTTTCCCGATCTCTCTTAATTTCCATGCCCAAAATATAGTTTGCAGCACCAAGATCCTTCATGTCGAATTTGGAGAACAATTGGGTCTTCAAATATTAGATAATTTCTTTGTCATTTCCAATCAACATATCATCCACATACAAGACCAAATAAATAACAGGGTCACCAATTAATTTAAAATAAACACAGTGATCCTCCGTGCTTCTGGTGAAGCCAAGTGCCCGTATGTAGGTATCAAATTTTTGATACCACATCCTTGGTGATTGTTTTAACCCATACAGAGACTTCTTCAACTTGCACACCAGTTATTTCTTACCCTTCACCATAAATCCTTCAGGTTGCTTCATGTAGATCTCCTCTTCTAGATCCCCGTGAAGAAATGATGTCTTCACATCCATCTATTCCATCTCAAAATCAAATGCAGTAGCAACAGATAAAAGTAATCTAATAGAAGTAACTTTGGCAATAAGAGAAAAAATATCACCAAAATCAATTCCCGGCACCTGGGAATAACCTTTTGCTACCAACCAAGCTTTGTATTTCTCCACCTTTCCTTCTACATTCATCTTCTTTTTAAACACCCATTTGGTCCTGATGGGCTTCCTTCCAGCCGGCAAATCTACCAGATCGCATGCCTCATTTTTGTGCAAGGATGCCATTTCATCAACCATGGCCTCCTTCCAGATTTTTCCATCCTCTGAATCTACTTCATCCCTGACAGTTCTGGGATCATCATCAATTATAATTAAGGCAAAACCTGAACAAAAAACAGATGGACTATACCTTTCTGGTTTCCTTCTTTCCTGAGTTGACCTTCTCACAACTGGAGTTTGTGGCTCTTCCTCTTCTGAGTCTTCTTTTGTTGTAGAGTCCGATTCATCCTCCTTTAGCTCAAACTCTATCTTCTCAGGTTCCTTTGGTAGGACTTCATGTGTAACAAAATCTTTCACCTCACTAAACACCACATATCGGCTGTACACAACCTTCCTTGTTTTTGGGCTCCAAAGCTTGTAACCCTTTAAACCATCCTTATACCCAATAAAGATGCACCTTTCATATTTATTATCCAACTTGGTCCTTTTCTCCTTTGGAACATGTACATATGCATCAAATCCAAATACCCTTAGATGTGAAAGAGAGGGTTTCTTACAGGTCCATACCTCATGTGGAGTCTTATCCTCCAACATTGGTGAAGGTGATCTGTTAACCAGATAGCATGCAGTCTCCACTGCCTCTGCCCAGAATTCTTGTCCTAACCTGGTACCACTGAGCATGCTTCTTGCCTTTTCCATCAACGTCCTGTTCATTCTTTCTGCAACTCCGTTTTGCTGAGGTGTGTATGGAGTAGCCTTCTGCCGTGATATACCACACCTCTTACAGAACTCTTCAAATTCCTTCTTACAGAACTCCCCACCATTATCTGTCCTCGGCGCCTTTATCTTCTTCTCTATCTGGTTTTCCACCAGAGCCTTCAATTATTTAAATCTGTCAAAAACTTCAAATTTCTTCCTCAAGAAATATATCCATGTATTCCTTGAGAATTCATCTATGAATGAAACATAGTACATAGACTTTCCCAGTGATGGAACTGACACGTGTCCAAACACATCACTGTGCACAAGTTCTAATATCTTGTTCTCCCTCTTAGCACCAGAAGGAAAACTCACCTGATTCTGCTTCCCATATACACAATGTTCACAGAAATCGAAATCCAGAGAGAAATTAGACATACCTTCTACCATACCATTTCTATGTAGTATCCGAAGGCCCTTCTCTCCAATATGTCCAAGCCTTTCATGCCATAGCATGGAATTTTCTCCAGAGACAGCTAGGCTTTCCGCCCCACTTTCAGGAACCACATAACTGTTACACCCATCAATAACAGTGCTACCTTGTAGCTTGTACAGAGTTCCAGTTCAAACTCCCCGAATTAATATCAGTGCTCCCTGAACCATCTTGCAGGCATCTTTCTCAAACATTGTTTTTACACCTGCATCATCCATCTTGCTTACAAAAATCAGATTTATGGCCAATGCAAGAATATGCAGAACACCAGGAAGTGTTCTAATCCTTCCACCTTACAGCTTTAGCTTGACCTTTCCACGTCCGACGATTCTGGCCTTCCTATCATCCCCTAGGAAGACATCACCATCATATTTCTCATACTTGCAGAACCACTCCCTATGGAGAGTGAAGTGAAAGGATGCACCTGATTCAATCAACCATGACTCATGATCTACATGTGTATTTGAAGAAGAAGCCAAATACACATCCTCACCTTCATCCGAGGTGGTTTTTGCCTCTGTAGAAGGAGCATCATCAGATCCCTTTCCTTTCTCAGGAGCTTTAGATATGCACTCATTTTTGTAGTGCCCTTCCTTTCCGCATTTCCAGCATACCTTTACAAAATTTCCAGGAGATTTAGATCTCCCTCTAGATTTGGATCTCCCACTCGAAACCTTATTCTTGTTTCTGTTTTGGGACCTTCCTCATACAGATAAGGCATCTCCATTCTGGCCCTCCATATTTCTGCATCTCATTTCCTCCGACAGCAAGGCTGAGACAATGTCATCAAAATTCAAGGTAGTTTTATTGCTACCTATTGCAATAACCATATTGTCCCACGAGTCTGGTAGAGAACACAACAAACTGATGCACTTATCTTCATCTGAGATTTTAATATCAACAAATGACAGATGACTTACCACGGTATTGAAGGCGTTCAGATGCTCTATCACCGAGTCTCCATCCTTCATCCTTAGGTTATAAAATTTTTTCCATAAGACCAACTTATTCACCAGAGACTTAGATTGGTACAAAGTCCCAAGTTTTTCCCACAAATTCTTTGTCATAGCTTCCCCAGATACATTCAACAATACTGAATCTGAGACACACAACCGTATTGTACTCTTAGCCTTTCGATCCAGTTTCTTCCAGTCTTCATCTGACATTGCCGTTGGTTTAGTACTTGGATCTACCGCGATCCACTGATCTTTATCCAGCAGTAGATCCTCCATCTTGATCTTCCACAACTCAAAACTCTGACCATTAAATTTCTCGATCTCTATATTTCCACCGCTCACCATCTTCTTTCACCGCAAGAATCGATCCCGCAGATCTCCCACTGAACAGGGTCTACCTCAGGCCTGAGCAAAAAAACCCTCAACAGCAAAGGCATCCACTTGAAGCCAAAACATCTCTGATACCAAATGTAGGTTTTAACCCTGAACATAAACTATCTAGACACGAATCTTATAATAGAAAATAAACAATAGCAAGAGCATAAAACATAAAACAGATAAACACAGAGATTTTCCCCTGGATCCCAAATCGGGACGACCACCTTGATTTTTCATTATGTTCCTGTTAGTGTTACAACACATATATATACATGCCGAAGCATACATAAACCCCAATCCATTAACCCTAGATTAGAACATAACCGTAGTTCCCTTGACCGGATCTACAAAATACTAGGGGCTGAAAACCATCGTACCCCAAAACCATGTGCAAAATAATGCACAAAACATGGGTGGGTCCGCCTATGAGTGGGTCCGCACACCAAACAAATTTTCGCCATGGCGCTGCCCCGGAACCCAACAGTGGGGGCTACCTCCCCCCTTGTGACCCCCTGCTGCGCCCGGCGCAACAGACAACGCGTGGGGCTAGTCGTTGAAAGAATATAACACATACCCAACAATAGCATAGTCAGAAGCATCTATCTTGATCTAAAATGGTTGTTGCAAGTCTAGTAATGTGAGCACTAGGGCAGATCAGAGGTGATGTTTCAATTCTATGAACGCCTTCTATTAAGATTTTGACAAAAATAATTTTTCTTTCGCTCCTCCCTTGGTGACTTGACTGAAGGGAAAAGTTATATTAGAGAATCCCAACATGAAATTGCAATAGAAATTAGCAAGACTAAGAATGTTTTGAATCTTTGTTAGAGTGGTTGGGGCTGGCCAATCCAGAATTACTTGGATCTTGGTTGGATCCACATGGACCCCCCTCTCATCAATAATGTATCCCAGATACTGAACCTAGTTCATGCACTTCTCCAAATTGGCACACAAATTATGTTTCCATAGTGTTTAAAGGACCTGTCAGATGTGGTGGAGGTGCTCTTCCCATGTTTGGCTGAAGATCAGGATGTCATCCAAGTACACTACTACCAATGAGTTGGTGAATGGCCGCAAGATGTCATCCGTCAACCTCATGAAGGTTGCAGGAACACTCGTTAACCCTAAAGGCATGACCAACCATTTGAAAAGGCCCTCCTTAGCTTTGAAGGCAGTCTTCCATACATCAGAGGGTTTGATTGGTACCTAGTGATACCCAAACATCAAGTCGATCTTGTTGAAATATTTAACCCCTTTGAGTTGGTCCAGGAGGTCATCAATCTGTGGGATAGGGTGGTTATTCCGTACAATGATCTTGTTCAGTGCTCAATAGTTATTATAGAGTCTCCAAGTCCCATCCTTCCTCTGCACCAACATGATCAGGCTCCCACAGGGCGATTAACTCAGCCGGATGTGACCTTTCTACAGCAGCTCCTAAATTTTCCTCTTGATATCATCGTTCTCCATAACAGAGTGTCAATAGATCGTTTTTTTTGGCAGTGACACACCTGGGGTCAGATCCATGGGATGCTTGATCTAGCAGTGTAGAGAAACCCCTATGGGTGAGGTGTAGATGTCCCCGTACTCTTCCATGACCTTGTCCATTTGTTGTTATCATGTGGAGGAGCCCTGTCTAGAGGTCATGGCCACATTATTTTTCTTTCCTTGAGGGCATATCATGAGGTAAACAAATTTCCCGATTTTGGAAATGAGCTTACTGCATTGTTTTGCAGTAACGAAAGAGATAACAATAGGAAGTGGTGCCACTGGTATCCTGTACAACTTATCTCCCAAAGTAATAATAACAATGCGAGGTCGGGACACATACATAGCATGTCGCTTCCATAAGTATGGTTTTCCCAATAATACATCACAAACATCAAGAGGATCAATGTCACATAATACCTCATTTGTGAAGGGATTGATGTTGTAAGTAATACAACAGTGTTAGCTGACGTGGAGATCCCATCGTTGCTGAAGCCACATGATGGTGTATGGTTGTGGGTGTGATGTGGTTAGCAAGCCAAACTATTTCACGACCTCTCTTGAAATGAGGTTCCTTTGGCTCCCAGTCTTGAAAATGAATTGTAGCGAGAAACCCTTTAGCCAAATCTAGGAGTGGAAGAGATCCTCCTCGTCCTCTAGATATTTCGGTTCCTCCTTTTGGATCTTCGTGGTGGCAACGGTGCCATTGGGCTCTACATCAATAATATGTTTCCCTTTGTCGTTCCCCTTGTTGGGTTTTGATACAGAGTCTGAGAATGCATCTGATTCAGAAGCCCTCATATTGACCACCAATGACTGCTTGATGTGACACTCACTTGTGTTGTGAGTGGCGCTCTTATGAAACTCACACCACTTTCCCACGTCATTCTTAAGCTCCGCAGTGTTTTTATTTTCTTGCGGATTTGGCAGGTTGTCTTGGGATGCCATGCCTTGGATTTTTCCTTTGTTCTGTGGTTTGGGGGAAACTTTCCCTTGCTTTTGATGCACAGATCCAAAGTCTCGCTTCTTCTGTTTGAATTTATGCTCAATCTTGGTCACATACTGGTATGTCGTACCAAGCGAGGAGATGTCGAGGAACTCCATTTCCTCGTGAATGTATCTATGCAGACGATTGCGGTACTTTAGTGCTGAATGTTTCTTTGAATCTTTGATACCCAACTTTGTGCTCATAGTATGGGACATATTCGTCAGCTCATGCACATCTTGATTCCTTTGTTGCCGCAACATAGTCCATTGTATGTACTTGTACTCCTAACTCCCCACTAGATAATATTGTTCCTTGACCGTGTCTTAGAAATAATTCAAAGTGGCTAAGACCGAGAATAGAGAGGGTTCCCCCTCATCCTTTTTCTCACAATAGGTTTCCCCTTAGTCCTTGACATGGGGGGTAGCTTTGACGAGTGAAAAAAATAATCTTCTCCCAGTCGAAAAAGTCATGAAACGAGAAATATCCTTCTAATAGATTCAACCATATATCTACGACGTCTGCATCTCTTTGGCCCTCAAATATGGGAATATGAAAGCTTACTTGTACCTTAAAATGAGTTCTTCCTCTAGAGTGGCCGCTCGATGCAGATGCATCATCGGTGGGTAGTCATTAAAGGATCTGGGAAAATTTATCCATCATGGCGTTCCTTTGTTTTTCGAGGGCCTCCTCGATCAATATTTTTATAGGAGCTCCTACTCCCTCATATTTATTTTCGTTCCCCATGGGTGGTCGTCAAGGTTTGCAAGGTTGATCTCACAAAGGTTCAACCAGATCAAGCCCTAACTCCTCATACCCCGACCTCGTTGGGGAAATGTAAAAAAGGATCAAGAAAGAGCAGATCATTCTGATACCACTGATACATATTTATACAAGAACGCAATATAATACACATACAACCTTAAATACAAATATGCAGCGAAAATAGCACTTAATTTCATTAATATCAAAGAACTGAAATTTGTTTATAGACAGAATGGAAATAAACTAGCTAGGGTGCTTCTAGCTTATCTCTGAGAAGAGATGTGGTTGCTAAAGGCCTTTGAACTATGTTCCAATGAAGCTTGAGGGCCTATTTATTATTAAGAAACAATGGAAAACACTAACATCCATAAACCTAACCCTAGGAGATGAAGCACCAAAATTATGGGCCCCGTTTGGGTAAATTCGTACATCAACTTCCTGTGGACATCACTTTGGAATACGATCTCTATTTGACGCATAAAATACCTCGTTAGCAGAATTTATCCGAGGGCTAAAATTTTTTATGTAAGTGGAAGTAACTTCCATGTTCTCCTGATTTTCCTAAAAAAATGTCGTTTAGGGCCTCAAAATGGCTCCAGAACTTCAAGACCTGAAAAATTGCTAAAAATTGTAAATTGTGCTACAATTAAGGAAACTGAAAAAATGAAAGAAACAATGGTGGGGTCCCAAGTGGAATAGGTAAGTGGAAAGTAATATCCACCTGGATCAGTCAATGAAACCGTTTGAATCTCCTTATACTTGTATGTTATCAATCCCTATCCATTTTTCTGCAGTTAATATTCCCTGTAGTGCTATCACCTTATCTCTATTGTTGGTTTCCTCCCCACCTTCACACCATAACTAATAGAAAAAAACAGGCTTACTCACCAAGTAAACACCACATCCACATTTCCTTTTCCTTCTTGCTTCGTTAAAGAACCCAACTAGGCATCTTTCTGAGATGTCCTTACACCCTATCTCTCTTATTTTCTCCTTCTTCTTTATCAGACATTTTTCATTGAAGAATGAGACTGTTTTGATGAATAAATAAATTCTTGTGTTGAAAAATAGCAGAATTACTACACCACCATATAGACCAGAATATCTAAAGAGGTAAGAAGTGGAAATTTTTTTGTTTTTTGTACCATAATTTAATACAACCCAACACAGATTTGGTTTGCATCCTCATCTAAATATTATATTAATTTAGGACCACTCCTACATGTGGAAAAATTTTGTATATTCCTTTTACCTCCAGATTATCCTTTTTTTTAGTTCCTCCCTAAGATATCGTGTCATTACCATGATAAATTCCAATGCCAGCTTCTCTTAAATGATGGATATATGTCTCTAATTCCACTACACGTATTCCTTCAAGGCCCATTTCCTTCGTGGTTATCCACATTTTTTTTATAGAGATATTATCTTGTCCTATGTAGCACTATTGAAGGGAATAAATTCCCTTATTGTGAACGAGTTCTATTAATAAAGAAGATAGTGAATCGTATCCCATAATTCCCATCATCATATACATGACTACAACTATAAGAAAACTATCCCTCACTTCCCATCATGTAAAATTCATAGGGAAATTTATAGTCTTCATCATACCATTCCAGATTTCTGAAATATTTGATTTCCTTCTAGCCCCACCCCGAATCTAGTGAACAAGAGATTTTCTCGACATGCATTTTTCTCTTATAATGTCGGACCATTGATCGGGCCCATTAATATCCCTCCACATATTTTTTATGACAAGATATTTGTTGAAATTCTCTAAACCCATGAAACCCCAACCTCCATCTTCTATCGGCCAAGTTAACGAGGACCATCTAGCGAGATGGAACTTACACATAAGCTTGCTTCCATACCATTAAAAAATAACCATGATAGAGTTGACCCATCGAATGATCATCCTATGCAACATGAACAGTTGTATCCAAAAGACAAATATTTTTGTAGCACCGATTTTATCATAATCATCCTCCCACCTAGAGATATCATTTTGTCCATCCACCCTGACAATTTTTTCTCAAATTTTAGAACCCACCAGTCCCAATCACTCACCCAATAATTTTTTGGTTTAAGTCTATATCCTAGGTACCTAATACTCAGCTCTATTTTATGCCATGGAATATCAAATAGATTACAATTTTTTCTAATAACTACATCCTCCACACCATCAAAAACTGAATATATTTTTCATTACTCATCATAAGACTTGAAGGATATGAAAATAATTATAAGGACTTATGGCTATGGATCCATTCCCCAACATTTTTCTTTCCCCCTAAACAATAAATGATATAAAAAATACAAATGAGACACATCAATGTCTCTCAATATGTTAATCCCCTTAAACACCCCCTTGACCCTCAGATCCTTCATCTTCAGGCTTAAGAAATCAATGACCAATAAGAAAATTAAAGGGGATAGTGCATACTCATGCCTCAACCCCGTATAAACCCTAAAGAACTGGTTTAAAATCCATTGATGATAACCGTAAAATTGGTTGTCTTGATACATGCCATGATCTAGCTATATTTTTCGGGAGACAAGATAATTTTGATAAAAACCAAACACAAAAACTCCCAATCAATACTCTCGTATGATTTTACCAGTTCCACCTTCATCAAGAAGGTGTTGAAATGCCATGATTTTATGGTGTGTAATAATATTATGTGATAGAAATAGTATCCCGAATTTGATGACCCTTGAAGAAGCCAAATTTGTCCAAAGAAATGAATCTGGAGAGGACCGGTTTTATCCTATCTGCAATGAGCTGAGAAATTATTTTATGCACATAATTACATAGAGAAATAGAGTGATAATTGACAGAGGATCAAGGAACTTCCTTTTTATCTATTAAAGCAATGGAGGAGGCATTATTTTTTCGTCGAAATGAAACCAGCCATGATATTCCTCAGAAACACCAAGGAGATATGCTATCATCATGCCCAAAAACGTTGGAATAAGTCCATGCCCTAGTCATTAGGGTCTGGGATTTTTTATTTAGCGCATTCTATTAAAACCACCAACAATTCCTTCTTGGAGATTGAATTTATGACTATATCATTGTCCTCCCCCAAAAACATATCCAGTACAAGGGAAATAAACTCCTTCTAAAAATTAATTTCATATGGATTTTTCTTATAAAATGAGCTAAAATGTTTTATAGCCTCCTTCTCCAAATATTTTTGTCCTGATATTTTATTCCCATTGTCATCCAAAATAGATATAATAACATTTTCCTTCTTCCTCATGTTTAGGAAAGCATGAAAACATTTGGAGTTCTTATCATGGGCCCCAAGACATAGAGCCATCCTCTTGATTCGGTCATCCTCCTCCCTTGAAGCTATAATTTCCCTCTTTCTACCTTCCAAACCAATAATTTTAGAGTGTTATAACATAGAGAAGTATAGCAGGTCCCAAGGTTCCTTATAGGCCCGAAGAGATTCCCCAATATGTGTCAAATCCTCTACCTCACCCTCCTTTCATTATTTTATCCAAAAACATACATATTTATTTAATCCTTTCAATTTTGCAGTGATATAAGACATCTCATCACCAAGAGTAGGGGATATTTCACACTTCCATACCTCTTGAACCAACTCCTAAGAGATTTTTTCCTTCAACTAGTTGGGATTAAATTTAAATGGGAAATACCTTTGTCCCTCCAATGCTTTCCATGAGATCATGATGGGAATATCATCAGAGATGAAAGAAGGAACAATTTTTTATTGAACCCCCACTAGAAACCTATGCAATTGATGGATAATAAAAATTATATCCAAATGCTTTGAAATAGCATCTGTCCCCAACCTACCATTCATCCAATTTGGCACCAAAGGATCCAATATCACGTTAATAAGAGCCAAGGATTCCATAATTACTTCAAAATAGCCAATTAAAACATCTTCCACAAATTTGTTTCCCCATATTTCCTCTTTTTGCAAAGAGAAATTAATATCACCAACCAAAATCACTGACTCAAGGCCCAAAAACCCCAACCCTGAAACATGATCCTGGAAAAGACTCCTGCCAACATATGGATCATATTAATTGATTAAGCACATAAAAAATTTTAAACCCTTCGTATGCCCCAATAAGATTATGCCTCCACATGAAGAATCATCCCTGAGACCCAATAAATTAGGGTTCCACATCACTCCTAACTCATGTGAGAGACCTACAACATCAGTGGCACATACACAACATTCCAGAAAAATTTACAGGAGACTTTCCCAGGTTTTATCCCAAAGAACCATCATTTCCTAGATAGGAACAAGTGAGGGATTTTGAGTCTCTATAAACTTGCAGAGGGAGCTTATCTTTGTAGCCACTCCCAGACCTTTGATATTCAGAGAATTATGATTATGGGGTAATCCATTGGACATGTATATATTCTCTAAGAGCCCAAAAAAACCCCTTCTTGGTACCATATACATAGATACCATAGACATATCATGGTCTAAAAGACTCATATCCTTTGTCCCATTTGTAGATATTACATGTTCCACAATATCACATCACGAAATATTTTTATAACGCAACCCCTTTTTCTTCCTGAAGGTCATTTTTCTCCTATAGGAGGGAAAATTAACCTCAACAGAATCATATAAAAACGACTATTTTAATTTCAACAGGACAAGATAACGTGAAGCACTAAGAATCTCCTCCAATTCCCCATCCCGAGAAACGCTCATATCCCTCCCAGTCCAGAAGAGGTCATAGGAGAGTGATTCATGCTCCTTAAATTTTTCCCAACCCCAAAGACTCCAAAAGAACCTAGATTAACTAGAGTGGTCATAGACACCCCCCCACACCCATGATCGAGAGGCCCTTTCCCAATTTATTCCCGACCATGGGAAAATTCTAAGAAAAAATAACAGGAATAATAGACAATGAACCCATCCCATCTGTTATCACTCATTATTTTTAACACTTTCATTTATAGGGTCCTAGATGTCACTCACCTAGGTTTATGTTGTCTCATAAGTCATTTTCATGAAATTTTTGATTTTTTTTGCATTTGGTGATGTCTACCTGTTGATGGGAAAATTTTTCCGACCAACAGTGGGGGATCTCCCCGGTAGAAAGTCCCAAATATACTCTGAACCTTTTGTGATAGGGATCCCGTCCTGGAGTGTGGGTCTGGCTACCACTGAATACTCCTTCTCCTGGACGCAAATTAGCCCTGCAGAGTTATAGGTGTACAGTTATCGAATGATACAAGACAAATATAGATGATTGTCAATGAGCATAAACACTACAAATAGCAGGATATAAAATAAAACATGCAACTGAAGGAGATGTTGTTAGCAGCATATCATTAAGGTCGTGTTTGTAAGATTGTTCAAACCATAAAAGAAATAGTTCTTCCTAGTAAGAATAACTTATGCATACTGGGAGTTTTCGTGAATGAGATATATGTCAATAATAAAGCTACTAACATCTCCTATGTAAATAACGTACCATCATATATACATACAGTAAGCTGAAATGCATAAAGAGTATGATCAAAAAACACAAATTAATTAATCATAAGATATCAGACATATACGAAGAAATACTCGTAGTATTGACACATTGATTTCCATCAGATCCAATAGTGGATTTAAAACAAATTCTTGTATTCATTCATAATAGGTTGTTTAATGCTTTACAACTCTCTTCTCTCCTTTGGAGTCCAAATAAAATATCCTTTTACAAGCCCCAAAATGGAGTATATATAAGGCAAAATTGACCCTTGGGGGGGGCTGACTCTTCACCTTCCTGTCTGTTGGGCTGCCTTGTGACCTGAATGGAAGATGAGACCTGCGACATGAATGGATAGTGTGACCTGCGACCCCTTCTGTAGGCTGTGCCTTGCAATATAATCATGGGAGTGTGTGTGTGATTGCTAGGTTGGGAACATCAACTTGTTGCTCTTTGAGGAAATTCTGCCATTCATGATAATCTGCAGCGATTGGGGAGATCAAAGGAGTATCTTCCCTTAACCAGTGTAGGCATTCTAAGGAATTCGAAATCAAAGCTTCCCTCTTGATTGTGACCTGGTTAGATAAGGAAGCTAGTTTGGTGTAAATCCAAACTAGCGTTACAACAAACTTAACCAAGTTCTCCTGTGATGCGGGAAGATCAGGTGTAGTGGCGACTTGTCTGATAGGCTGTAGAAATGCCTGAATCTCCTGATATACCTGTCCCCATGTCCTTTCCTCACTCAATTACCCTAAAGAAGGAATATGGTGTAATTCATGCATCGATTCAATGCCACTGATCAAATGCTCATATGCGGACATCACCTTCTCCAGATCTGTAAATAATTTTTCCTTGGATTGCACCTTCATGTGAATTTGGACCTTGTTATTCTGAGTGTGAATCCAATCTTTGTTGGGAAAGGTTTCTGGAGCCTGTGGATATCTTCTTTTCCATTATATCATTCTATATAAAGTGGCAGAGGCCTCTTTTAGTTGCTCATTTCTCTTCTTCATTTCCACTTGGGCTCTTAGGAGGGGTGCAACTATCTACTTTATGGTGAACATATCCTCATAAACCTGCTTCATGGTGGCTTCCAGTGTCACCAAATCTCTCTGGACGGTAAGCAGTACTTCGTTAATAAGGGTGTTTTTGTCTTGGAGTTGTTGGATTTCTTCCCTTAGTGCTCTCTTTTCTTGATTTGACCTAGCTTCTCTTTGTTCAGAGTCCTGTAATCTATTTTTTAGGGGAAGGATTTCCCTACTCATCCAGCTCACGTTTTCTTCTGTGGTTGCAGAAAAATCAGTGCCGGCTGATGCTATCACCACTGGGTTGGTCCTAGTGTCTAGGACTATATCATTTTCCGTCATGGCTGTAAACGGGGTGGCAGGGTTACGTGTTAGGAATATCGTCTTTTCCTGCCAGATCTTGAAGGTGAACTGATCACACATGAGTCTCATCAGGTTGAACACCTCCTCCTCCTCTCCTTCAAAGGAACCTAGCTATGAGAGTGCAAAACGTGTGTTAATTGTAGGTACTTCGATGGCGGCAGCTCAGTCTGAACTCCTGTTACTCAGGGAGGTGTCTCGGTGTCTTTTGATCTTTGATCCTCTTCCTCTTTTCTCTTTTGTTCTTCTTCCTCCTTCAATAGTCGTTCCGCCTCTGCCTGATCCTATTATGCCTTTTGCCTGCGCTCTGCTTCTGCTCTTTCTTCCTCTTCTTATTTCCTTTTCCGTTCAGATTCTGCCCTTGTTTCCTCTTCTTCCTTCCTTTTATGTTCAGCTTTTTCCTTTGTTTATTGCTCTTCCTTCCTTTTGCGTTCGACCTCTACCTGATCCAATTCTTTCTTGAGCTGTCGTTCCGCTTCTACTTTCGCTTCCTGCTCTTCCTTCCTTTTTCGGGCATCCTCCGCCTGTTTCTTTCTATGTTCTGCCTTTAGGTTTTTCTTACGCTTATCTTCATCTTCTTTCACTTTATTTTCAACTTATAGCTGAGCTTCTGCTTATTTTTCTTTCTGTTGGGCGGTAGAGATGTGGCCTATGTTAGTTCGGGGCTTCTTGGCTTGGGAAGAAGAGGATCCTCCCAACTCGCAGATTCTTTCCTCCAGAGTATGATCATCTGGATCCTCCTGATCGGTCCATGCTCCCGGGGTGAGTTCCCTATCCACGTTATCCCAATTTCTTTTCGCATCCTCAGATGGGCGTTAAGTATGTTGGTAGCTCCATTTGAACTTGGCCCATTTGTAGTGGTCAAGGACTATCCTCCTAGGATCGTATGTCTGGTGATCCAAAGGCCCCAGGTAGAATCCTTTGATTTGTTAAACTTCCACCTCTACCTCCCTGAAATCCTTGACTATGTAAATGTGGGTCACGGCTTTTTATTACCTTTGGTAAGGACCTTTGAGAAGCCTAAAGTCATATGATAACATACTTCCTGAAGAAGCATCTTGTTAGTGACAAATCAGGGCAGAGCATGGGGAGTCTTAAATGAACTGAAGACTCGAATAAAGGTGCATTTTTCAAATGGAAACCAATGTGCTACCTTGACTAACATTTCCATGGCTCGCCAGGACATGCATGGGGTATCCTGACCGAACAATTTCCGTACAGTGCGGGGATGAAACTGTGTGATATTGACTCTATGTCCTGCTTGTATTTAGAGTCCCAAAATACCTGAAATTATTTTTGAATTGGGCGTACATGCTCCTGATCCCAATTGTGAGCCCATCCCTCAATGTAGCGCCTGGAAGAAACTGCATCCAATAGGAGGCCATGTAAAATTTAGACGAGTATCCCTCCTTTGGTGCCAATGCTGCAGATATGTTTGTTTTGAGAGCCAATATTAGTAAACTGGCCCAATTGAAACAGGTGCCATATATAGTGACAAAGTTCATCAAGGATACCCAAGAGCCACTGAATGTGGTGGCATCGGGAGGACCATATATTCTACAAAGCATCGCTGCCAGCAGCTTGTAGACCTTTTCGAGGCCTGCCACTAGATACTCCTGATCCTTCTTGATTTGAACTTCTATGGTTCTTCCCACCATCCTCTCAGGGTGTATGCTATGGGGACCACATGGGTGGTGGCCCATTCCTCTGTGAACGTTTGTTCCCATTCTAGAAGTGCGTAATAATATTACGCATTTGAGCCTTTTAGATTTTCAAAAGCCTTTCCCTCGTAATCCTGAATTACCAACTTCCTGGGGTCGATCTTCTGTATGATCCATTCAATAATTTCTGCACATGGGAATATAGCTGGGTGGGCACCTGCATAGTGAAGCTTGGACCCCTTAACTTGTACATATACTTGCCGGTCGGGGAGGTCCTCCGAAAATTCTAGTTGTGCGAATTCTTGGTATACTTGATACCAACTCATGATTTCTCCTTTTCTAAATGTATAGGCGATGTCCTCATAGATCGGGGGAGGAGACATTAGTATTTCACTTTCTATGATCTCTATCTTTGGGCTCTTGTTTTTCTTGTGGACTGCCGGAGGCCCCATGTCACTTGAGGCTAAAGAGATGGAGATGCACTCTAACTCTTCTTCGAGGTTCCCTGGCATGTTCATAAAACAGTCCTAGGATAAGATAGATGCCATAATAATAAATTCCTAGGTACTGCTTTTAACTCTGCCCAATTGAGATCCAGGAAAGGGTGAATCTGCAACTTGGCGACATATTTATTGGGTCGCTGGGTCGCAGAGGTTTAAACTTCACGAGGGTGTGACCTTGCGACTTAGCAACTTGCAATCGGGTAGCTGGGTCGTTGGGTCGCATTGGTTTAACAATTCATGAGGGGTGCAACCTTGCGACTTAGTGACTTGTGACTAGGTTGCTGGGTCACTGAGTCGCAAGGTTGAAAATGTCTAGTTTTGAGCGAGATGAAACTTAGCAACTCAGCGACCAGGGGTTTTTAGTTCGCGAGGGTCACAAAGTCATGGGGTCGGAGGTCGCGCTAGGGCTGGGAAAAAGATTCTAATAGCGGCATGACCTTTTGTTTCAATTTTTAACGTAAAACAATAGAAGGATTGAGTGAGGAAAAACCATAAATGAGGATGAATTGGTCATTAGGGGGAATAGACAAACACAGGGGAGGCTGGTTGGCTCCATTTATAACTTTGTGTTAGGAATGGCAGGGTTTGGGATAATTGGGAAAGATTCAGGTTCAAAAGGATCTCAAATGGGAGATTCTAGGTGGCTTTAAAGGGGCTAAGGTAAGTGGGAAAGGGCAAAAAATAGAAAAATGGAAACATCAGGAGGATAAGGCAACTTACCCGAGAAAATCGCGCTCCAGTTGGCCTGTCAGAAGAATTTTTTTGCTCTCTGTCGCGTGGGTGAAATGCGACCTTGCGACCCATCTATTTATAAAAGGGTCGTCCATGCGGGCAATAAATGAGTTCATTGGGTCACAAATATCCTGCACTTATAAGATGTGCGACCTCGCAACCTTGCGAACTTGCGACCTGGGGGTCACTAGGTCACATTTATTTAAATTTGAGTGCAATGTGTGACTTGGCGACCTGGCAACCTGATAGGTCACAGGGTCGCTAGGTCAAAAATTGGGAAAATGACCTACTCTACGACTCAGCGACTTAAGGCTTTATGTGTTTTGAAAAAGACTTGAATTTCAGGTTTTGACTTCGCTTTTCAATGCTCAAGGGGGCTCAAAAAATTTTAGATGGTGAATTTTTGGAGGTTGTTGTAGCAACTACAACACTACCTTACGTTTAAAACTCACCTGTAACCATGTCATATCATTCAAATCAACCTCATCTCATCTAGTTTTCATCCCCATTATTTTTAATCACAAAATATTCCACCTGTTAGTTTTTCACTGTTTTGTAGCGAAATATATGGCAAATCAGTAGAGTTCGCTATGAAACTTCTTAACAGTTTCATAGAGAATATGTCATTAGTTAAATCGTTTTCGCTACGAAACTGGGTTTTTCCTGCAGAAAGTGTCTGAGTGGTGTGAGGTGTCAATTTTCATTAAGACAAGTAAGGGATTAGGTCATTCAAGTTTGTTATTATGATTCC
Source organism: Pinus albicaulis (assembly GCA_034641835.2). Lineage (NCBI taxonomy): Eukaryota > Viridiplantae > Streptophyta > Pinopsida > Pinales > Pinaceae > Pinus > Pinus albicaulis. The sequence goes on from CM076578.1 coordinate 610,028,126, forward strand.
TAAACATGAAAATTTGTATCTCCTATCATTATTGACTTTTATGGTCACATGTTTCATCATTAAACTCCAAGTTGTCAAATTAACTTTAAAACTTTATCCCCAAGCTTCTCTTTGTCACTCAGCATTCAATTATTGCATGTGAAGTATCTCACTGTCACTGTTTGAGAGCTGCTTCACCACGCAAAGCAGTTTGTTGTTCGAAATTGATTCTGCAGGTGTAATCAACAAGCGAGGCAACAAAGAGTATAAAACATCATGGCATCGAAGAAGAGAACAAATAATGGAGGTTATTGCGTAAGATATGAACCTATGGATTTGAACTTGATAAATGAAGATCCCAATACCATAGAGGCTTTCAGGAATATGGGCTACCTACAGTTCTGCCAAAAATTTCAGGGTTTTCATGCACAGGTATCCAAATACTTTGCAACAAATTTTACAAGACAACATCAAAAGTTGGGATCTTAAATTTTACGACGTCACCAGATATCATTTCCCAAGCTACAGAAATTCCTAGAAGTGGTGAAGAATGGTTGAAAGGCACAAAGTTCAGAATGAAAGGTTGTGAAGAGTTTCTCATGCAGGAGCATAGAGAAGTTGATATGACCAATGACATCCATAGGGGTTATATGAAAGATAATTATGCAAAGCTGATGTTGGTGATCCAAAAATACTTCACCTACGAAGAGAGATTCCACATGTTTTATTCCTATCATATTAGACTCCTTCTGCATTTTTTTGGTAAGACACCCCTTGACCTACCCTCCTTTTTATACAGGAGTTTGGGAAATATGTTAGATAAAGTCTAGGTTAAGACAAAAGATAATGAAACATCATTATTTCACCATGGTTTGATAAAACTATTAGTGCTCGAAGAGTTGAAAAAGTTTAAATAGAGATTGGATCTCTTTTCTTTTCATGAGTAGGTATGAAGTAGATATAGTGACCCAAAAGAAAGTTTCAAAGCCTAAAAATATTACATCATGAGTTGCAATAGAGGAAATTTATTAAGAAGGAAGACAATTTCCTGTAGAGCCAATGGACATTGAAGTAGAACCTCTGCAAGAAATTTAAATACCTTAATGAGCAACTGCAAAAAAAAAAACAAAAGATTAGCAAAAAAAGCAATAAGACGATAACAAGGAGTGAGAAATTGGCCAAAGGAAATATGGAAGATATCCTCCATGCAATAGATATTGAGGAGTCCCCACTAGTGCAGGAAGAAGATATTGAAGGTGATGGAAGAAAATTGAAAAAAGGTTAGTCTGTCAAGAAATCGGATTTTGAAGGAGAGGATTCCAGTTTCATATTTCATCCAAGGAAGCCAATGACCAGGTCACATATTGCAAAGAAGGCCATGGAAAGAAAAAGATCAGAAAAATTTAGTGAAGGTAAGAAGCGAGAAAACATTATAGATTTATCCCTAGCAGTAGAAGAAGTTGTCACTATGCAGGGAAAGGGAAAGGAAAAGATGGTTGAAAAATCAGAAACATAACTCCTCACATAATAACTAAGATAAGCAAGAGAATAAATTATTGAGTTAAATTTGGAAGAAGAGAAGCACAGGTCTGAAAAGGCTGAGTTTGATTAGATGATGAAAAAATGGGACAGTCAACTCTCAAGTGTTTCAGAATCTATGATTAATGCTAAAAAATTGTTGAAAAGAACCCAACCCCTAAGACTTGTGACCAAACATAGCAGGAAGATGAATTTTCACCTGTAAGCTGAAAACAGATCATTAAAAAATCAAGTGGAAGTCCTTAAGGATCAAATGGACATGATTCAAGATGAACTATAGAAGAGAGGACTAAAAATGAAAGTGATTGAATAACCTGAAGGTCAACCTATTATTAATGAAGATGAAACACCAAAGGACTGAAGAGTTGAGCTAAGACATTTTGGTTAATATTTGTAGCTTGCAAGTGACATATATTTTGGCTTAAAAGATGAATTTTTGAAGAAAGTTACAAAATATGCAATTTCAGCCTTATTAGGCAATTTCGTAGCGAGCTCGAGCTTGAAGGCCGAAAAACGCTATGAAATTTATGAAGATTTCTTTTGGTCTTTAAAATTAGTTTTATGAAGAAATAAGGAGGGATTTTGATATTATTTATATATTTTGACATAATAAATACTTTTGATTAGCAGAGGTGGCAGAACAAAAGTTAAAAAATAGAAACAAGTTCGCTACTAAAGTACGCTACAAAACTGCCTAAAGATGCTCTGTTTTGCAGTGAGGTGTTTTTGAAAGGTTTTTGAAGGTTCAAAAGGAATATGGAAGACTAGAAAGCCATGTGGAGGCATCCAAATAGATATGGAGACATATCAGCAAATTTTCATCACTTGGTATGTGAGGCATTCATACAAAACAACATAAAGACAAAATTACAGTTAATGTTAATCTTTTCCTAGAAAATAGGGCAGTTGTTGCTAAATTCTTGGAAAGTGCATTTATTTCTTATGTCATGGATAATTCCATTCGAGCATGTGATATTTATGTATGTAATGGTCTTATTATTAGGGAGGTGGGGGAAATAGATGTAATTAGAGTCCCATTAGGAGAGAAACTTTTAAACAAATATGTGTCTTTTTGTGTTCCAGAAATAGAGATGTCAGTTATGATTAGCTGTCAGAGTCAAGGTTTGATGATCCAACATCCTATGTAATGTAAAACATACTATTTATATATAAAATATTGAATATCAAAGGGTTGGAGAGTATTGTACTACACTACTATTTTTGTAAAACTTTCAGCTTCAGTAATATACAATGGATGTTTTGGTCTTCTTCACTTGAGATTCGAATGAAGTGTTCAATGAGTTATTTGCATTGTATCTTTCATATTTAATTTATGCAATTAGTTTATATCTAATTACTAAGAACTCATGGAAACATTATCTGACTTCCTTTATATGTTAAACTGTTGTTTTCTTCCTGTATTGTGTATTTGTACCATATTATCATTGAAACTTCCATTTTCCTCAATTTCCACAAGCACGATTATTTCAATAACTTATCTAATGTTGACTCCATTTTCCTGATGGAATCATTCCTTTACATTTTCAACCTGTAATGAATCATAATCAATTTTACATTCATAGAGTTAGGCATCTAATTGAGTTTTAATTGAGAATCATAAGTTACCTTGAGAGAGCTCTCTCAGACTGAAGAGGTTAATCTTCAGTTAAAAGTTGGTTGAAATAGTTACTCCAAGTTTTTTGGTGGAGCAGACCATTAGTACCAATTTAGAGATAAGATTTTGGTGCATTTTTCGGGAGCCTAAAGACATATTTCCCGAAGTTTGTGTGTAAATAGTGAAGGTAAACTCTTGGAGGTAGGAGGATCTCATAACTTTTCGAGGCTGCATAAACTACTTTGGTGACTCCACTTAAATTTTCATGTTTAAAGGTGGCTTCGAGAAAAATATATACAATGAGAAATCCAGATCCTAACCCACCTACCATTGTGGATAATACAAAGAGGATTCTCAGAGACATTTGAAGAAACTCTTCAGAATCAGGTATTCCATCACATTCAAGAGCTTTGTCCTATAAAACTATTCGAAGTCCTGAAGATAAGGAAATAGGATGATAAAATTCAAGAATTTTTATTTAGATCTAAGAGTGAAAATGAATTGACTGATATAATTCTAGACCTGCAAATACTAGGCATTGATACATGATTTGTAGTATCCAAAAAAGAAAAAGAGGAATTCTGGGAAACAGTTACATCAGAACTGTTGTTAGAGAGGGAGTCTTTTGAAAAATTAAAGGAGTTAGATCCATTCGAGTTCTTGTTGAAAAGAAAATCTAGTATACCTTTTCCTACGTCGAGTTCATTTATATCTGGATTGCAAAGACCAATTACACCACCTCCTAATAGCTCATCTTCTCCTACTATTTTTCCAAGAAATCATAAACTAATATCCTCTGCTATCCTTTCTCATACCCCAGTTCCTATCATTATGGCTGGAATTCTTCCACCTCCACCTCCTCCTGTTGGACCTACAAGATATGCTCCTTTTTTCCTCCCTGTTGTTCTTCATGATCTCCCAAGTAAATAATCAGCCAGAATTAAAACTTTTGGGAGTGAAGAAGAAATAACAACTAAGGAACATGTAGACCAATTTCATGATTTCATTGATAGATAGGAGGTACACAATGATGATGTGAAAATGATATTATTTTCTCAAAGTTTCACTGGTGAAGTAATAAAATGGTTTAAAGCCCTATATATAGCAAGATTGCAGAATTGGAACCAATTAGAAGATAGGTTTTTGAGAAAATGGGGGAATAGGAAAAATCCAGTGCAAGCCTTGAATGAATACAACAATTTAAAAAGAGCCCTAGATGAATCTATCCAAGACTTTTTAAGGTTTTTAACAAAGTCTATAACTCTATACCTTCTCATCTTAAACCTCCTTGAGGAGTTTCTTAATTACACTACGGAGAGGAATTTGATTATGGTTTCTCTATTCTTATTAGGGAAAGAGAGTCTGACTCCCTAGCAAAAATTCCAAATGATGCTTTGAAGGTAGAAGTGAACATGATAGTAGAAAATAAGTCTAAGATCGGAAAATCAAAACTAGAAGAAGAAGAGAAACCTTCATCCTCAGATGCTAAGTTTGACTCTATGTTGAAGACTATGGAAAAAGTCATGGATAGACTTACCCTTCGAACCAATTCCTTACCTTCTGCACAAAAATATCCACAAATCAGAAACCCACATTTTAGGAGGCCTCTAAATCAGAAAAGAAAAAGAAACAACTGAAATCAGCTTGACCCACAAGTGAGGCCTCCCTTTTAGAAGAATTTGATTGATGAAGAAGAAACTCAGCCTGAGATTCAAGAAGATATTATCCACTGGCTAGATGAAGATATGTCTGGGATGTTTCTGACCAAGGAGGAGCATGATGATTCTGGTCATGATTTGAATAAGGATGAGGGACAATTTGATTACCTAAAGGGTTATCAACATGCTATATTTGAAATGCAGAAGCAGTACAATCTTAAGAAAAAATGTTCCCATCATTAAAAATAAAATTTAGCCAAAGAAAGATTCTCCTAAAGAATTTGAGCCCCAAAAATACCCACCACTTCCACCTCCTGCTAAAGAAAATGAAAAGGTTACTTCTACTTTCAGTTTAGAAAATGAAATCTCCAAAATCAAGATTTTTGTCCCATTTGGAGAAATTATCAAATTCAATGAGTACAAAATAAAAATTGTTAAGATGTTGAATTCTCAATCAGGAGCTTCAAATATCCTTAATATACAAGAATACCATCCTACCATCTACCTAGGACCAAGGTTTGAAGATGAGAAGAGTGAAGAATTCCCTCCCTTCTATGTCAGCCTTAATATCCATGATATGACCTTACAAAATGCCATGTTGGATTCAGGGGCTTCTCATAATCTTATGCCTAAGGTGATTATGGAGAGGATGGGTTTGGAGATCACTGGCCATACAAAGATCTATTTTATTTTGACTCTAAAATAGTCCAATTCATAGGATTGATAAATATGTTGTTGTTGGCTTGGCACAAGTGCTTACTAAGACAATGGTGATGGACATTGTGGTGGTGGATATTCCCCCCATGTTTCGCATGCTCTTATCTAGATCCTGGGCACCAAAAATTAAAGGAACCATGCAGATGGACATGAAATATGCTACCATCCCTGTTTTTGGTGAGCATAGAAGGTTGTACAGGGAGAGTAGGATGGCCTACATGTTAAGAAGCAAGGATAAACGTCAAAATTTTCCCATTTATGCTGTTGAAACTAAATTAGGATTGAAAATTATTTTCAATGAGCTAACTGATGAAGCAGAAAGTGAAGGGAAAACAGAGAATCGTTAAGTTGAAAATTAGGAAATTATAGTATAGAAAGTAGAAGGCTAGTAGCTTCTACACTTTGATGGATCTGCTGGAAGAGAGGGGGCTAGATAAGGCATTTGGATCACTACTCCTAATGATGAAAGTAAGTTTTATTCCTTTAAACTTAACTTTTATTGTACCAATAATATGGCTGAATATGAATCTCTATTTCTCAGTTTGGAAATTTTGAAAAGATTGGGTGCCAAGAATATATCAGTGTGTGCAGATTTAGAGTTGGTAATCAAATAAGTCTAAGGATTATACCAAACTAAGGATGTAAGGATGAGAGCTTATAGAAATCTGATTATGGAAATTCTTGAAAATTTTCAAGAATATGCATTTATTATGAAAACTAGAGTTCAAAACTTAGTGGATGATTCTCTAGCTGTTTCTGCAAGTTTTTTTTTCATCCTTACACATTCTACTGAGAAGTATGAAATTGAAGTGTGGCATAGAAATTCCATCCCAGATAATATCATTCATTGGGAAGTGTTTGAAGATGACCAGCAAGTCAGAAATTTCATGGAGTTAAAGGAGTTTGAAAACACACAAGTGGATCAAAAAAAAATGTTTGTTGAAACTAAGGTTAATTCTGAAGTTTTGCAACTGAAAATTAATTGTATACCCAAGGGCCTTATTCCACTTGAGAAATTTTTTGATCAATATGATGTTTTTAAATCTCCTAGGATGTAGGTTGATGATGAGGAGGTAGAAACTTGTAATCTTGGTACAAAAGTGACACCTAAAATGGTAAATCTTTCCAGATTTCTTTCTATGGAGATGAAGCAGAAATATATTGAGATGATCAAGAAATACATTGATGTTTTTTCATGGAGCTATGCCGATCTGAAAAGGTATTATCCTAGTATTATAAAACATACTATTCCTATCAATTATAATGAGAAACCTTTCAGATAGAAATTGAGAAGGATTAACCATTTCTCATGCCTTTGATTGAGAAGGAGATTAAGAAAATTTTTGATGCAAAGATCATTGTTCCTATAAGATTTTCAAAGTGGCTTGCTAATCTGGTACCAGTCAGAAAGAAAAGTAGCGAGATTAGAATTTGTATTGATTTTAGAAATTTTAACAAGGCTTCCTTGAAGGACAACTGTCCTCTTCGCAAGATGGATCAAATTTTATAGAATATTGTTGGCTCTAAAAGGATGTCCATGCTGGATGGATTTTCAGGTTATAACCAGATATTGGTACACTCACAAGATCAATAGAACACTATTTTTACCACACCATGGGGGACATTCATGTATGCCAAGATGCCTTTTGGTTTGATAAATGCAGGAGCGACCTTTCAAAGATCAATGGACATTTATTTTGTTGAAGAGAAAGATAAATCAGTTCTAGTCTACTTGGATGACATAACTTTGTTTTCAAGAAGGGAGGAAGATAATTTTAAGTATTTGGAGAAAATTCTATAGAAATATAGAAGATTTTGTATCTCCCTTAACCCCACTAAAAATATTTTTGCTCTAACTTCTAGAAAATTGCTTGGACATATTATATCAAAGGATGGGATAAAGATTGATCCCAATAGAGTTAATTTTATTCAAAAGATAGACCTGCCAAGGAACAAGAAAGAAATTCAATGTTTTCTTGGGAAGGTAATCTTTGTTAGATGGGGGGATGATTTGCAATCTCCGTTACCATTGCAATATTCCATAACTTGATGGGGAGATGATTTGTGATCTCCTTTACCGTCGCAACATTACACAACTTGATGGGGAGACCTGGCATTTTTTCCCATGCCAAATTCCTACAAGGTGCCTTAGAGAAAGGGTCAAAACCATCTTTCCAGTGCTAGAGAACTAGAAACCCTCGTCCTTTAACCTAAGGCTCCTTTAGAATCCCCCCCAAGTATTCCAAGCTAAGGATGTGAAAAACCATCTATATTTTGTGTAATAAACTCACCTTCAGAAAATATTTAAGGATAGGGACCCCACGAGTGCCAACCCAATTCTTAACATGTTTTTCCGTCATCTTTAAGTTTATCTAGAAAGCGAGCAACAATTGGTTTCTTAAACATTCTATGTTACCCTAGAAATATTCAACCCCTAGAAGAAGTAAATGACCCCCTAAAACCTCCTCGAGGGGTTTTTTACAAGGCTTTTTCCCTCTATTAATATGCCTCCCCTCCTAGCTCTCGATATCCCCACCTTCCCCCTATCCACACACTGAAACCTTAATGTGGTAAATCCTCGGTGACGTCTCTATCCCATCCTCTAAAACATGTGAGAGATCACCCTTCGTAGTCGAACAAGGAATTATCTGTAACGATGGATCCAAAGAACGTTCCTTTCACTCAACTTGAATGATTAGCCCAATAAATGTTTCAAGGGAGAGAGGTTGAGAGGATTTTAAATTTCCTGAAAACGCAATATTTATGCCATCAAGGGTACTTAGGAAACATGTCACCCATGCGTCCACACGGGAGGAACCATCGTAAAAAATATAGAGTCGACCTAAATTGCATCCATTGGAAAAAAAACCTCTGAAAAGGGAAATCTGATTTGTAGGCCCACACTATAAGGAAACCCGCAATAATAAATTATTAGGTACTATAAAAAGAGGCCTTCAGGATGAGCGCATTCACTAACCGAAAGTGTCAAAGGGTAGGTCAAACCATCCCCGTCACCTCGCAACGTGTCCAAGATCCAAAATTCAAACACATGAGCCCTAGAGATGAAATGTCAAAAACCAAATTGAAAAACCAAAGGCTTGTGATTAGTTCACCTTCCTATAATAAGATAAGTAAGACCCTTCTATATCACATGTTCCATAAACATAGCACAATTTCCAACATAAAAACCATAAAAAATCTTAAATTGTGGCCTGTCATGACAGATACCATTGCCAAACTCACTACCAACCTTCTCTATTTACTCAAAGACACTCCTGAACAAGTTGATATTCTTTATTCCTATATGACTTCCTATGTAATTATGCAAATAGTAATGCTCACAATGCCTCCTTATAATGACCTCCTATGCTCTTCCATTAATGGAGAAAACAATGGCTCCTTTTTGTTGAAGAAACAACATAAACCGAGGACTATCCCATCTCCAGATTGGCCAAAAAAAATCCTATGAAATAAAAAAAGACCATAGAGAAAGAGAGGATAGGGAAAATACAACCTGATGTTCACTTTGAGTCCTATTATCTTCAAGTTCTGTTGGCTGAAAATAAAATAAATTGATCAAGAGTAACAATAAAGTGTCATTTCTCCCTATTAGTGCACTAGACCAACACATATTTTCTTTTAACACGTCCAGAGTTATGTTCAGTTGCAGGGTCTGTAATGCCATAGGAAGTCTCCCAAGTGTCGCTCCATCCACCTTTTAGGCACTTCACCTTTTAAAAATTTGTTCTCGTCGTGTAATGGTTGTGGAGGATCTCTATGTTTAACTTTGAACCTACAAAAACCCACACAAATAAGATTTCCACATGTCTAGTGTTATGTACAGCGTTCACATAATCCTGTGAAGTCTCCCAATGTCGCTCTTCCTTCCTTCCCATCTCAATATCTCATGTGTTTGTTGTCTCTATCCATCCCATTTATATTCTTCATTCATTTTTCTGAGATAATAATCACTAGCATAGCCCATCATATGAGTCATAGTGAATGGAGTATGTGGATAATACTCATGACAAGTGAGAAAATAATATATATTTGAGTAAAAAGCCCAAAAAACAATTATGTATAATATATAATCATGTCATTAATTAATGAATAAAGTATGAAATTTTTTAACAAATTCTAGGAAGAAAAAATTAGTAATGTTAATTTATATGATCCTATAGTATTGAATGATGGCCCTTTGTGCAATTATTTTGAGAAGTAAATTATGATCGATTTTGTCTCATTATATAAAACAGCTAATAGTTTTAACAATAATATATACCCCTCTTAGATATATTTCTTATTATTATTATCTCTAGAAGTAAATAATTTATTAGTTTCTAAACAAGAAATTATATGAAAATACTAAGAATTTTGATTTGGTAAATCATAAGGAAACCCCAATCATATCTAAACATTTTCTCTCTATAAAGTGGTATAAGATAAAAAAGTTCCTAGCAGTTCAAAATTTACTATAAAAAGACTAAAACACAAATCCTTTCGACCATAGAGGTAAATTGAAAAAATTGGAGAAGAAATAACCATAGACATAGCAAGAGATTCAATAGAGGGTTTGAATAGTAGATGTGACAATGTGAGTCTGGGGATAGCAAGTCTTTTTATCTAAGTTGTCATCACATTTTCTTGAGAGGAGATTATTGCATTAAGCTCCAAGTGGAATAAATTCTTAGCGAAGAATCTATATTGTCATAATTAGGGAGCATACAAATAAAATTATTCCCAAATATACGGATGTGGGAGTGAATGATTTCTACGAAGTTGATGATTAAGGAGGAAACCTTATGTAATATTTCTTCCAACTGTTAACTTTGCAAAATTTGTATATAGGATAGTATTTTTGGAGTTTGGGAGCATGTTGAAAATAAGTTGGGAGTCCATTTACATGAATATCTTGGATAAGCCTCGAGTTTTCTCTATTTCCAATGTGGCGATGAGTGTAGTGAATTTAGAAACATTATTTTTCTTGAGGCCAAACATACGAGAGTATATGAAGAGTGGAACATCTAGGTGGTTTATGAAAAAACCACCATAACTAGTTAGACATCAATTCCCCTTTGAAGCACCATACAATTCAATTTGAGGAATGCGTGGGACAAGGGGTTCGTACTCTTTAGGATATCGATATTATGTAGATTAATGGATGAAGAGGATATGGAAGGGGGAGAAGGAATAGTTTTTTATTTTTTAAGGAGCCAGGATTTGACCATATGCTTGCTAGTCTTAGGTGACTACGGTAAGAAAATAAAGGTCTATTTTATTATTATGAGTATGGAATTCGAGAAAGAGTTTAGCAAGATAAAATAATCCTTGAAGATGTGATACTTAGTCTCCTTCCAAATCGTCCATACTACAAATTCAGGTGAGAATGTCAATATTGAGAATGGGATTAGAGAAGGCATGATTCCTCCAATGTAAAATGGTGTTAGGAATACTAAAAGGGTCCCAATTATAGTATTTTAATTATTTTTCAAATTTAAGCCAAAGATAGTTGGAGAAGGTACAACTTTTGAATAAATGTTCAATAATTTTTTAGCTGAGAAGATAGAGGATAAATCTATAAGGTCTTTGATGGTTCAATTTCCGTATGTTATTGCACATTAAGGTATTATTTTGAACTAGGAGCCATAGAAAAAATAATATCATTGGCCATGTGTTTTTCTACCAATTTTTTAGCCATATATCATCTATTCATATCTCTTAGCATCTGTCTTCCAAATGATAAGATTCATGAATGGAAAAGGATCCTTTAACAATATCCCTGATGAATTTTATTCTACTAGCAGTGTTTATGGATATATATTTTTTACGGTAACAATATACTTTATATTTGTTAGAACTACCATGACAAAGGGTGTAGTTAGAGCACAACACAACTCAACAAATTCATTAGCATGAAAATTTAAATTAGAAATCACAAATAGAGTTGCCATACATTTCTATCACAAGGAAAGACTCTCATTTGTGTGACTAGCTTGAGGGAGATATCTTTGAAATATCACATCCTATCCCTACTCCTAAATAACTACACATGATACAAAAGTCTCCAAAACTATATTCTCTACAGTAAATGTTAGTACATACATGGAAATAGATCCATATTCAATCATGAAAATATCAATTGAATATACAAAAGAATTGGGGAAAATATTTGAAAAATTGTATTATACCAAATTGGTTATAGATTTTTGTGCTCTCCTATTGACTTAGCTTGTAGTATCCTCATCAACAACCTTCACTATATCTTGAACTTGTTATGCAATGTTATCATATAGAGAAAATATAGGTAGAACCTTCAACAAAAATTCTACATTTATATCTCTTTCGTCCTTTTCGATATATGGAGAGATTGATTTTTTAGGTTTTCTCATGGTGTGATCACATCAAATGTAGACATTTTCTTCACAATGTCTAGTCCTTGGATCCTTATCTTCGATAAGTGATCAATTTTGACCCAATAAAACCTTATCCATGAAAATTTTTGCTCTATTTCTCCAATCCAGTGTTATTAGGGTGTTGTTATCCTTTTGTGTCTTGGGACCAATTCACGCAAAGAATTTTTAGGCCTATTTTTGCTTTCCCACAAGTGTAGGGGATCGTTGAAGCCTTCGTTCCATGCTTTACTCGAAAAAAAATAACACTTTTGACTTTTTGACTTAGAAGATGACATTCCTTTATAATGGACCCTAGGGCATGTATTTTTTGGCTATAACAAGGAGGAGTATGAGATTCATATTTTTTGGAGAATACACCTTAACCATTTCCAAATCTCTCCCTCTATCTTGGGATTATATTGTTCTGATGGTAACCATTGTCTCCATTTTTTACTTGTGTCTAAGATTATCCAGTAATTACTTATATTTTTTAATTCTTAGGTTTTCATCTTCATAATCATATTATATAATTATTATTTATCTCATATTTTAGGTAGTTACCACATGAGTCCTCCAAGAATAAAGTAGTGAAACCATCCTTGACATCCTAAAACAGTGTTGATGAATTAGGTGCATTCTTTTTGGGCTAGTTTCCCTATGGATGAGGAAAAGAGTGGTGACATTAAAATCTTATGTTGTGGGGGTTTGTGGGGGGTGTTATGCATTTGTAGAGATATAAGCTTCCCCATATCCACCTCCACCATGTTTTTTCTCCAAAGAGTATTTCCATGTTTGTGGGTCACACATGCCCAATTCTCCTTTGAGTTTTGACTAAAAAAGATTGTCCCCTGCAAATAAGGACCATTTTATTTCTAATTTGGAACCTCCACATAGGAAGGAGAATTATATTTGATGAAGTTCCTGTAAGGTTAAAGTTTTTTCCATGAGTGTCAAGCATACGTAAATGGGGAGGGATTAGATCACCACTTTTATAAGAACTAGCCTTGCAGCAAAATAGAGGGAATGGAAAGCTAAATATTGTAGTTAGTTATTATTTTTGGATTATACTTCCTCCCATAAGTTCCATTGGATGGAGATATCAAATAATGGAGCACCCAGGTACTTTGAGGGGAGTTTTCTTTTTTGGAATCTTGATATTCATTCAATGTTTTTCTAGATAGGGAGAAGAATATTAAAAAATAATACTTGAGACTTGGTTATATTGATTCCATAATTGAATATTATGAGAAATCCTCCAATATTTGTGTGAAGTTTATTTCCTCATCAATGATGGGAATTCCCATTCCCATGGTATCATCAACAAATTGTTGATGAGTTATTACGAGATCTCGCCAAACAAATGTATACCTTTAATTATATTCTTCAAGGTACTAATTTTAGGGCTATCCCTAGCCCTTTTTTTGTCAATATGAAGAGGATGGTGATACTAGGTCTCCTTTCCAAATTCCTTAGAATGATTTAAATGGATTGGAAATGGAAACATTTAGCATTAAGGATAAGAAGGCCAATGATAACAAATTTCTAATACTTGTTGTCGATTAAATCCAAAATCCTTAAGAATGCTAAATTGGTACTTTGAATTCATCTTTTTGAAATATTTTCAAAGGTTTAGATTAAGCATCATACAATTGTTTTTGATATTTTTATAGAATGTATGGTTCTGTGGTAAACCATGACGCCATATAATATTTGGAAACCTTTGATATAACATGTTTTCTCCTATGATATGAGACCGTGAAGGAAAGGATTGAGTATGTTCACTGTGATTTTATTGATGAGATTATAAATGGCATCAAAAAGAGTTATGGATATTTATCCATTAGGGTCCTCCACTTTATCTTTCATTTTGAATAACACGATAAAAGTGGAATCTAAGGCTTTTGAGATGGATCTTATTTTTCTACATTCCTCCACCGCTTTCTAAAGATCTTTGTCCACTATGGACCAACCTATTTGAGACAATTTTATTTTGAATCCATCTGGTCTAGGGTTTTTTTTACCTAGAAATTATTTAATTATTTATTCCACTTCTTCAAAATATATTTTTCTAAACAAAGAATCATTTTTAATTTGTGTTAATAATGAGGCCATGTTCTTGGTGATTTTCAAGATCATGTGTTTCCTATTTGGAATGGGAATTGTAAGGATATATTGATAATAATACATTAGCTCGTAAGCCATATATTAATTTTCTAAAAAAATTACTTGTTAATGATTTTAGAGGCAGTACATGTGATTGTGATGGAAATGTTGAAGTGTGGGTTCATGGAAGTATTTTTTGTTTCCCCCCCTTCCTTGCACCACTGTACCCTTTATTGTTATTGCCAAAGAAGTTTTTCTACTTTTGGTGCCCCTCAAAATATATAAGAATGACAACCTCTTTATTAATTAATTCCCCTAATATACCACATAGGATGCCTTTCTATTTTATTTCCTCCACCTTGTTTTTCTAACCTATGAATTTCCTCCAAAATGTTATCATTTTTTATTGTTTTAGCCTTTAAATTGTCACTTTATGTATTTATGTTTTTGTTTGATATTTTTTTTTTCACAAAGGAAAAATTTGTAATTTTATTAATGAAAACAAAATTACATGTTACACTTTGTTGTAGTTTTAGAGACACTCAAATACTTTGCAGCTAGATTATATATTACAAGAGGAGTGAAAAATCAAAATTTCCTCCCTTTTTTCTTTTCAACTTTTTGCCATGGACCTAGTGATGGAAAAGTTGAGATAAGTGCGAGCTGATTTTCAGCTATGGTTGCTCCATTGCCCTTATCTAAATTGGATGTGTCAGAGTTATGTTGTCTTTTGTGTCCTCCACTTTTTGGTGCCTCTTGGTCCAAAGATGCTTGAGTCGTGTTTATAGGCTCTTGCATCTCCTATTCTTGTGTCTCAGCTTCGGTTGTTGTCTGGTTTTTTTCTTTTGGGGTGGGTTCCGTCTCAACTTCTTCCACCTCCTATTCTGGTTCGACAGAGGGAAATTGCCAGCCCTTTGTGGCTTTCCCTGTGTTTTTATTTTTTTCTGTTGTCTCTTTTGGCTTCTGGACAGGTGTTCTGCAAATGGCCTTTATTCCTGCATACTCTGCACCTGAAGGCAGTGCTCTCATAATCAAGATGCTACATCCATTTTTGCTATTTATGAGTCAGTAGGATGCATTCTAGAAGCTCCTTGCTAAGTTCCACCTCCACACATATGAGTGCAAAGGTGAAGACCCTCTCCTCCATGTGTTGGGTTTCAGTTTTGATGTAGCTCCCAATCATGTCTCCAATGCTTCCAAGAACATCTTCATTCCATAAATGAAGTGGGAGGTTGTAAAGCCTCACCCAGACTGACATCTTGGAGACCTCCATGGTATTTGCATCAAAATCTAGAAACCAAGGTGTGGTGAAAAGTCTAGTGGATCCCTAGAACCAAGGACCAGCCTTTTGGATATGTTCTCTGATCTCCGAAGTTAAGAATTTAACAATGAAGAATCCCTTTGAACAGAGATGTATTTCATAATCCGTCATCCAGTTGGTGAAAATCCAATGAAAAAGCTCCATTGGTTTTGGCCAGAAACATTTAAATCTGCATATGAGTGCTTGTGATTCAAAACCGGATCTGTACTCATCTATCTCAGGTAGTTCGATCTGCAATTCTAGTGTATGGTTGAGCTGTTCCATAATGTATGATTTTGGGCCATAATCTGCCTGTGCTATGGGGGCAGCAGATGTATTTTTTCCCTTTAAAATATTCTTGTAGGTCATTCCCCTAGGGCCCTGTGCACTATGCTGCCCAACAACACCGCCTCTCAGTCTTAGGTTGAGAAAAATGGTGGCATCAGGGCCTATGCCATATTTTCTGAGGATGCAGGAGTCCTGAAGCGATCTCCCTTCATGTATGAGGGATTGAACGTGGCAAGGATAACCAGTGGATAGCTAAATGGCTTCCTTCAGGTCTATGACCTGTTCAGATTCATTTATCCAGAATAATATATTGTTCCCCTTAGGGGTCTTAAGAAAAATTTGAAAGCTATGAGTGCTTACCCAATCTTCATTTGCAATGTTTTTTGATTTGGGCTTTGATATTTTACACCGGTGTACCTTCCAATTATAGGTTTCAACCCTATAAAAAATTACCCACAAACAAATTCTTAAAACGAAAAAATAAATAATGGCGTGAACAAAAAATATACACAAATAAATTCTCTTGGAACCGAAACTCGGAAAACCGGAATGATTTTTCATTATAATCCTTTCAATGTTTCAATACATATATATACATGATGAATCATTCATAAAACTTAATGCATTAACCTAGGATTAGATCATAATCATATTTCCCTTGATTGGATCTACAAAATACAATGAGAAGAAACCACCGTGTCCAAAAACGATGCACAAAAACTATGCACAAAATCATGGGTATGTATGACCACCATATTTGGGTCTCCCCCCCATCCTTGGGTCCATTCAACTGTTATTGCCTCCACATTAAAAAAATTCCCATGGTGTTGTCTTGGACCCCATGTAGGGGGGCTACTGTCGCCTTCAAAATGCCTCAATTAGTGGGGGTGGGGGGTGGGGGCTATCACCCCCCATGTAACGCCCTTTATGTGCATGGATCTAGTCATGGAAATAATATAACACATACAAAACCAATTTCCTATTTCTATAACCACTAATTTATGTTAGTTTGAGAGTATTGATCATGTAACCAAAACATCTACAAGTGAAATGGTGTATTATTAGGTTCAAGATTTATGTCAATATTTTGACATATAAGCCAATGGTTTGAGACGTGACATGAGAGTATAGATGCTTCTAAGATATCCTAGGCCATAATGGATTCCATGACTAAGAAAATGATCTAGTTTAGAAGCCACTTGTTTGTGCTCTTCCTTGTTTCTAATTCCAACCGAAAGTTCCATTTATAGTTTCAATATTAATCGGGTGAGAAGGAATCCTTGTTTCATGAAACGATATTGAATCTAAATCATGTCTTCTAATTCCACCCTTCTTTCCTTATAGTGTTTTTATGAGGTTGAAATATTCACCAAGGCACTTGGGAGAATATGGGAGGAGATTGCAAGTGTTCGTAGTGGATTGGAGGAAGAGGGACTTGTCCTTGGGAAAGAGTTTTCCATAAAATTTGAACATGTAGCAGGTTTCAACTTAGCTAATGAGGTGAAATTGGATGGTGGGAATATGAAAGGAGGTTAGCATGTTACAAATGAGAATTCCATATAATGGAAAGAAATCCTATTTTCCCTAAGCAATAATAGTAATCTCTCTACACTCTCTTCCCTCCAAAATGTTTCTTGTAATTGAATTTTGGAGCTGATTTATGACCCTATGATTTGTCATTTAATGATTGTTCATAATCACTTCAAGTTGATGATTTTCTAAGTATTTAAGTCTTCCTTTGAGGTTGTAATTGTTGAAGGAACTTTCTGACACATGCATAGCCCTCCATGCATTTACAAGCACTTTTATTTCAATCAAGACCAATAGTCAAAGCATATCCTAGCAAGTAACACATTGCACAATCCTTGTTGATAGTCATTATGAAGATTCCAAGAATAGTGACTGTGCAGTTCTCTATGGATGATAATTTTGTATTCCTAAGAGGCAATGTTTCTACAATGTCTAAGGATAGCCATTGTGCAGTTCTAGGAGAAAAATAATATGCAACCCTTGTATAAAAATAGTTCGCAACCCTAAGTTTATTATTTTCTCATTGTAAGTCACAATTGCATCACCTTTCGGGTGAGCTTTCTCAACTGTCTCTTTTGTGCATTTTGGTTTTCATTAGCATCTCTTTCACTTTTGTGATTATTGTTTTTTATTTTTTTAACTTCCCAAAGTGACGCTTTTGTGTTATCTTCACTATAGCATGTGTCACCTTCACTTTATTTAGATTTTGAAAGTGTTATTTTCATTTTTTCCTATTATTGGAGTTGTTTGTTTTGATGATTTTCACTCCTGCTTGTGTAACATCTTAGTGCACCACTGGAGGTCACTTTAGCGCATTCTTCTACATTGGTTGATTGTATGTATCATAATAATACATGCTATACACTTCCCATAGCTTACTCCGATTGTTTTGATGCAATCCACACTCTTGTCATTACTTTTTTTCCAAGTGTTGCAAAGTGGTGTTTTAACTATCAAAATTAGAAATAAGTGTCATTTTGTTGTAGTTTCAAGGAATGCATGTGTATTTTGAGTACTATAGCATGCGTTAATTTTACTTGAGTGTGAGATCACAAATTAATGACTTGATTTCATGGATTTTCTTCTCTTACCTCATTTATCCCACACTTAGCCATTTTGGAGCCTTCACTCTCTTTGCAACCTACTCAACCATCGACTGATCATTCTCCCTCCTGGATTTGTGCATTGCACATTACCAAGCTACAATGAAGCCTCTTTGTCTCTTGAAACTATGCATTGCACAATCCTAAGAAACAATCTCCTTCCTTGATCCGAACTGATGCAGGAACACAATAAAACATAGATATAAACATAAAAACAGGATTGTGGCAAAAAAAAAAAAACTTCATTTCATTAATATCAAAGAAGTGAACTAAGCTTACCTACAGGATGAAAATAAAATAGCTCGAGCGATCGTTGCTTATCTATGAGAAGATATGTCGCACCTACATACCTCTCCACTATGTTACAATGACGCTGAAGGGAATTTTTATTATTGAACAACAAGGAAAAACCCTAAACAACCAAAACCCTAACGCTAGGAGATGGAACACCAAGAGTTTGTGGGCCCCATTGGGGTTAGTTGGGTAGTAAAATTTCTGAGGTCACAACTTTGTCATATTATATTTGTTTGGCACATACGATACCTTGTCGGAAACATATCTCAGATTAATATAGGATTTGACACAGGCCTATGGTTGTGAACCTAATAAAACACCACTTGGGGGGTAAAAATTTCTTCGGATGTTGAAAACCTGAAAAATGGCTAAAAATAGTAAGTTTTGACATAAAAAAGGAAACTAATTGTTACACAGTAATTTTTCACCATCCTTGCAATCCCCATCCTGGACATTGGAGGGCTTATTTCGTGACTTGTGAGCAATAACATGACCTGAAAACACTTTTATGGCATCCCCCTAAACATGGACATTCATTCCCCTTAAGAAAATTCCTTGTGAAAAACCCTAAAAATAACCTTTTTTCATTGGCGCGGCCAACCAGTTCATCCCTCGCGCTAATGGGGGAAATCCTCCAAACAGGGCGCACCAATTGGCGCTTTGTCCCAGTGTTGCACCCACGCCAAGCTTAATAAGGAGTGTTTGTTAAAACTAAATGGTGGAAGATTGACTCCAAACAATTCCTAAACTGGTCTCTAAATTGAGTTGGGAGGTTTGGCTGTAGATCTCCATGTAGGGGAAGTGGTTTTCCACCTATCATGGAAGCTTCCTTGAGGATAGGGCCAATCCCATGATTGTACAGATCCCAACTCCCCTTCCACCATCTATATAAGCTTTCCATTTTCCTTTGAAAGCTAATCTCCAAGAGCCTTCATAGCTTAAAGAATGCTGCCAAAGCCTTGATAGTCCTCATAGAGCCAAATCAGTAGCAAGGAGATCGACGACTGAAGAGAGAGGCTTCTCCCCATTCCCGACGAGCTTTACCGAGACGTATTCTGCTGACGACCAACCGAAGGAAGATTCAGCGTCAGAGCTAGGTTGTATTTTCCTTTGTATGAATTAATGATAAGCGATTTTGGTTATGGTTCCACTCGTATTGTTCATTATGATCATGAGTTGTGTCTTATTTGACTGATACATAATTGCATATATTGGGTTTTATGCTTGTGCTTGTCGTGTTTCTTGCGTGTGCAAGTGTTCGATCGCGGCGAGCGTGAGGATTATGATCTGCCAGAGCAAGGAAACGAGAGCGTTATCTTCTCTATGAACAACAGCGTTGGATTCAAGGTAAGCCTTCTTCGCCATTTGGTTTATTGTAATTAGGAGCTTGCACCTTAGCGTGATACGATTTTTGCTAGACCTAATCTGGGCTAGTAGGGATCGCCTCTGTCCGCAGAGGGAATTTACCTCTACAAAAAATTGGCGACCATACTGGGGATCGTTGATTTGGAGTATTGTATTGTCTATTCGGTTGATTCTTGACTTTTCTTGCTTGATCAGCTCTTTTGGCTGGCTCTTTCTATGTGTTTGGATTTTGTTTAGCTTTACCATCACTAGTCTATTGCTTGGATTGCTCTTTTTTTATTTTTCCTTAGTAAACTCGACTGGCGTGCTTATTAGCCTGACAGTCACGCCCATTGGCGCATGTTGACAGTGTATTACCTGCGCCAATCCTGTTCTGGTGCTAGATTCCACTTGATAGTCACGCCAATCCTGTAAGGTGCTAGGGTTTACTCTGTTTTAAGCTTTCTGAACTTGATCTGTGTGTTTGGTCTTATTTTTACGACTTCTTGAGTGTTCTGGAGCCTTGTTTGAATGACTGTGACCTTCATCCTTTGGTTGTTCGCCCATTTCTATCGATTTTACATTCTAGCCCTAGGGCATCTAGGTGCTATAGTGTGTCAAGCCTCCCGTGGGAGTTTTTGGTTTCTATCTGTTCAACCAACCTTGTTATTGCTTCTCTGCATTCGTTTGGTGGTTGTCTATCATTTTATTGCGCTATTTGAGTGATTGGTTTCTTCTTTATTCGAATTATGCTTTGTCTCGCTTTGAGCCTAGATTACATGATTCATTTGAGTTTTGGGGATTCTCTTGGTTCTGAGGGATTGTTTTGTCAATTTGATGTTTGATTGTGTGTTTGCATTGAGTGAAATTTGCTTGTTTTTACTTCTTTTCTATCGCTTCTCAAATTTCTCTTTTCATTAGTTTTCATTTTGTTTAGTGAACTTTGCTCTTAAACATTGAAAACACCAAAAATATCTTTTGGTTTTGATTAGTTAGTGTGAATTAAATATTTTTTGTGTTATTAGTGATTAGTAACTTGGAAAGAAAAGCTTTTAGTTTCCATTAGCTGCATTAGAGACATTACTAGTTGTTGTCTGATCATTTTTTTATTGTGTGAAAAGCTCTTAACTTTCTCATAATTAGCCTTCATCGAATGAAATGATATCCTGTGGCATGTAGTGTGCATTTAGGAAATTTCGAGATATAGCACTCGCCGGGGCCTGAAAACTGAAACATAATTGAAGATAAACATTAAAATGTATTCAATTTACACTAAGGCAACATTGGAACATTAATGAAATATTTAGAGGTCTAGGCTAGAGACGTGTTGTGGCATCTTTAAACATAGTAGCTGTCGTTCACCTCTTAGCTTTAGACAAC
This sequence comes from Pinus albicaulis, assembly GCA_034641835.2. NCBI lineage: Eukaryota > Viridiplantae > Streptophyta > Pinopsida > Pinales > Pinaceae > Pinus > Pinus albicaulis. The sequence goes on from CM076578.1 coordinate 610,049,368, forward strand.
ACTAGTATGGACTTGTGCTCCCCGTACCGTCGCGTATATAAAGGGAGACCCCACTAGGTTGCCATCCTTTATCCATAGGAAGCCGAGTCTGCTGCCCTATACCCATGATACACCGGACACAACATTCGGGGAGATTTCTTGCACGTACGTTAAGTCCTTGGTTGATTTCTCTTTCATTTTGCAACCAAGGTGTATATTGCAATTCACGGTTATTTGGTACACCCTTTTCCTAGAATTCCTATGTAGTCATTTTGATCTTATCTGACTTATTAAAATTGAAAATATCTCCAAGCGCTTGTCCTTTCATGCTTGCTTCAAAACTGAAAGAGATAGATTCATCTTTCATCCATTTATCGACTCTTAAAACATGAAACGGTGAAGTTTCTAAGATTCAATGTCGTAAAATAAATCACTTGCGATCACACGCCCCATTAGATTTTTCTTTTTGGCCATTTAATTCTGTGCCTTGATTCCTTTTCAGCTCGTGTGTTTGTTTGATCTTTTTCTCTTGTCGTTACTGTCACAGTGGCGGAACACTCAGTTTCGTCTACTGGTAGTCCATATACGGACGATTCATCAGAGGTTTCTCAATCCTCTGCTAAACCTCAGCAGCCCATTGTTTCTGAGTTTCCCGACGAGGGACAGGTTTTGTCTGAGCTTCCCTTTGGAGGACCAGTTGAGTTCAATTGGCCCTTATCCGACCCTTGGTCTATATTTGGAGTAGGGGAACATTTCCCTTCTCTTACATCGGGTTCGCCTTTTCTAGTTGCTGTTATTCCTCCTAGTCCTCGCTGTCTATTATGAGATCTAGTGGCAGGTTCAGATATGGGTGCATCTAGCCATTCTCCTAGTGAGGAAATCCCCACGTCTGGTGAATATTACTAGTTGTTCCTAGAAGACAACCCTGAATTATCTATTATGTCTTCGCCTGGTCCTTCACTGCCAGCAGGGTATAGATCTTTAAGTCAGATTATGACTTTCGTTGCCTCTATGGGGATATCAACTCCTTTTACGAGGCCGGTTATTCCTTCATTAGGGATGTTTCCTAGGACACCCATCACATCATCCCCTCAGGTCACTTCTGTACCCATTAGGCCCACCGTCTGTGTGGTCGCGTATACACCCGCTGTTACCACTTAGTCCGTAAGCGCTACGTCACTTCCTGAAGACATCTATATAGCATCTTCCACGCCGGAGAACATCTCTCCTAAGGAGTATCGATTTTCTTTACAACAATCAAACCCTGAGGTTGGAAAATCCTCTCAAGATCCCAACCGCTCATATTTTTCGCTTTATGCACAGGACGGTACTCCCGTTTAAGTTTTTCCATATCAATACGATGAGTATGGGAATCCTTTACGTTTACCCACTCCAGAGGCTCACCTTCATGCTCAGGGTTTTCCGTCTAACCAGGATGGGCAGTCTTATAACCTGAAAGGACAACCTTTTCAAGGCCAACCTTTGGGCTAGCCTGGCTATCCTTATGACTCGCAAGGACAGCACTTACAGGGCTACCCTTCAGGCCAGCAGGGGCCATTATATGGTCGGCAAGGACAGTATTACAACCCTTCAAGTCAACCTATGCAGCCTCTCCCTGGAGTACAACCTGGGCAACCTCAAGGACTCACAGGTCAACCGGGGTACCAACCAGGGCCGGTATATGGTCTTGGGGGGCAATTCCAACCTTCCCAACCCATGCAACCTCAGTATCCTATCAGTCTGAATGTTGCGCAGCAGCCAGGATCATCTTATGGTCCTGCTGCAGGCCAAACCGGTTACCAGCCACCACCTGGCTCCATTCCACCACCAGGCCAACCAGCCCATCCGGCACAACCTAGTGTTCCACAACAGCCAGGTCAATCTACACAACCAGCATAACCTGTTCAACTAGGGTAGCCCATTCAGCCAGGTCAGCCTGTCCAACCAGGCCAGCCTGCACATCCTGCCAACCCTGCCCAACAGCCGATTCATTCAATGCTGCAACCGAATCAACCGGTGCACCCTATTATCAAGCTCAGCAGGGTCCCACCTATTAGCAGCCCACTCAACCTCAAGGCGGTTACTATCCTCATGGTCAATACCGACCGAATTTTAACCAGCCCCAAGGTTCTAACTATTATCCTCAACAACCTGGTTACACCTATACTCAGCAGCTGAATCCACATTCTGCTCAAACGGGGCCGACATATAATCAATGTCTATACTCTGGTTATCAAACCCCGTACATTGGTTACCAATAACCGAATCAGACTGGTTACACGCCCTAAACCCCCTATGGTTAGAATCCTTCGGGACAGAACTCGTGGGGGAAAGGATATGCTCAACCAGTGTGGATTACAGGTACAGGTCCTTATCGAGGGCCTGGCATTCCGTTCAATCCACAATTTTCGTTCTTGGCTACCTTGGAATTAACGGACGTTTCTAAATTAACCAATGATCTGATTCTTCACAATCCTTATTGGCCTCTAGTTCTGACCAAGGTACCCGACGATTGCCCTAAGTTTGAGGGTAAAGCTGGAGAGGACCCCCAAGCTCATGTAATGACTTACCATCTCTGGTGTTCATCTAATTATTGGGTCGATGATTCAATTCGTTTACGTTTCTTCTAGCACACTCTTACCAGCGCTGCCACTAAGTGGTATATTGAATTACCCGGTGGCATCTTTCAGGATTTAAATATGTTAGCCATGGATTTTCTGACTCACTTCCAGTTACCGATTCGTTACGAGGCTGGGACGCATCTCCTGACTTCTTTGAAGAAGGATAAATCCACCCACATATCTGATCACATTCATGAATGGCGACGTTGTCGTAGATTGATTAAGTTTGATATACCTGACCAGATACTAACTCATTGGTTCACCACTTCCTTCATTATAAAAATCGCTCAAGATATTGCTATGGGGGCATGTGTGACTGAAGAACAAGCCATAGCGTGTGCCCAGTATCTTGATCTGGTATACTCTTAGTCCAGCACGATTTATGATATTTTGACTAATGCTCCACGCTTGGGAACCTCTAAAGCTCCACCTACCCCAGCAGTGGATGGTGTTATTGGTTCCGTATCTCAAAATTCTCGTAAATCTTCGAACAGGAAGTAGAAGTCCAATTCTTCCAATAATTCTTCTCTTCCCACCCCTCCAGATTCTAGAAAAACTGCGGAGGTCAATGTAGTTCAGGCTAATCCTACGGAAAAAGCCTCCAAAGGAAAGAAGAAGGGCAAAGGAAAATCCAAACCCGACGCCCCAAAGCCAAAGTCTTCTAAACCTCGTACTGATGATGGTTCCCAACGTAAACCGAAGTATCCCTGCCTTATTTGTGAAGGAGACCATTATACCAAAGCTTGTCCATGACGATCTGAAATTAGTCAACTTATGAAAGGCTCAAAAGGGACTCTGGTAGTTCTTAAAGAACCGTTCCTATCTCAGCAGACCCAGATGTTTGAGCAGCCTTCACCATCTGCACCATTTGGGTCCCAGGTCTTTATGATGAATGGTGTTACACCTGTTTCAATTGCTACGCATTCGAAGGATTATGTCGGATCGCGTCAGGCAGCTGGAAAGGAAGTTGTGGATGGCCCACCTCCCCCACCTGTCTCCAGTCCTTTGGAAATTGAGAAGCCCAACGTTGAACCTGTTGCTAGGCCACCCTCTAAAGGTGTTCTGCGAAGATCTTCCTACAACCCAAATGCCCATGTTGCTCACCACTACAGTATTGTTGAGGATTTGGCACAAGCGCCTTCTGCCATGTCTGCATTGGAAGTTCTTCAGAGTTTCCCGTCACAATGGAAATATCTGTTTTCCGAAATCAGTGGAATCGATCCCACTGATTCTAAACTTCTCACCTTCGACCTAGAAAATTTTACCCCCCGACTTCCACATCAAATTTCTCTTTTTATTCAAGTTAGGATCAACGGTCTTAATATCCATAGAGCCATTGTGGATGAAGGTGCTTCTACTTGTGTCATGTCATCCGCCTGTTGGAAGGCCATTGGCTCTCTGGCTCTTTCATCGTCTCCCAATGCCTTAGAGGCATTCGATGGTCGGGAATCAAAACCCCTCGGTGTTCTCGAGAGTTTTTCGATTACGTTATAGGGGAAGACAGTCAACATAGAAGTAGAAGTGGTTGACGCCAAGCTTAACTACGATATGCTTATGGGCCGCAGTTGGACTCATGCTATGCTATGCGTGCCATCCACCCTCTTCTGGCTTCTTAAGTTCCCTCATGAGGGAAAAATCATTACTATGAATTAGTTGTCTTTCTTCACCTCCACTTCTGAAAACAACGTTCCTTACGTGGATCAGATCCCCAATCCCCCTGACAGTGTAGGACCCAGTCTCTTCAAGGACACCATCCTCATGGGTATTTTTCCCACACCACCACCACAAACTGTTCAAGTCAATATGATCTCTAGGTCTGACGACCCATGGATCATCCCTTCGCCTAAACAGGTGACTGATTTTGGAGAATCGATGCCCTTAACTCCAGTAGAGATTAATTACTATGAAATCGTCGCCGCATCCGATCCTCCTCCTCCTCAACATCCTCTCTCGAGCATGGCTTTAGATATCTATTCTCAATCCCCCTAGATCGGCGAGGCCGACTCGCCTGATCCGCATAAAGAGATTTTTCCTTCTGATGAAGCCATTGTTGAAAAAATGTCTCTTGAGGAGCTGCCTTGGAACGATGGACATCATCGTTCCTCCTTCATGCCCAACTTGAGGGCAATGTCAGACTGTCTAGAGCATTTTGTATCTCAGGTTACTACTCCACCTCTCCAGACACCCATATTGACACATGAGGTCCTTTCAGAGGGAAACATGAGAAACATTACCCAAACCACTCTGATCGGAATCTCCATCAAACCGAGGATAGTTGAGAACATACATGTGGGAGTAACTTGTTCTCCTGATGAGATACGAGTTTATACTGATCTTTTTCGTGAATTCAGAGATGTGTTCGCTTGGTCCTATGAGGAAATTCCTAGGATTGATCCCATCATAGTAGTGCACGATATTCCTACCTATCCCGGTGTGAAACCTGTGTGCCAATGCCTACACCCAGTCCATCCTCTCAAAGCCGCTGCCATTAAAGCAGAAGTTGAAAAACTTCTCAACGCGGGCTTCATTTACCCAATTCCCCTCACAGAATGGGTCTCAAACAGTGTCCCTGTAGATAAGAAGCAGGGCACTATACGAGTCTGTGTCGATTACCGTGATATTAATCGCACTTGTCCTAAGGACAATTACCCCACTCCCTTCATAGATCAAATCATTGATGAATGTGCTGGGAGTGAGATTTATTCCCTGATGGATGGCTTTTCCAGGTATAATCAAATAAATATTTTACATGTCGATAAACACAAGACTGCATTCATCTGTCTGTGGGGTACCTTTGCTTATAAAAAGCTCCTGTTCGGCATAAAGAACACTGTAGCTACTTTCTAGTGTGCTATGTCTTATGCATTCCAGGACATATGCCATATCGTTCAGCCTTATCTGGACGATCTGCCAGCTCACTCAGCTCAGCGAGTGGACCATCCCGAACACCTCCGCTAGATTTTCCTTCGCTGTAGACGCTATAACATCTGGCTTAACCCTCATAAATGCATCTTTTGCATGGATTCTAGTCATCTTTTGGGGTTCATATTCTCAAAGGACGGGATTCACCTCAACCCTCTAAAGGTCGAGGCTATTGTCAATCTCCCATCACCCTCTTCATTACACCAATTACAGAGTCTGCAAGGAAAAGCTAATTTCCTCCGGCGCTTCATACCGAACTACGCGGAAGTGGCCAAAGGATTCACGCATCTTTTAAAGAAAAATGTTCCCTTTCATTGGGATGAGATTTCTCAACGATCCTTTGAGAAGCTTAAGACGTTACTTGTTAATGCTCTGTTGCTTCATCCTCCAAATTATCACCGTGATTTCACTCTATACTTGGCTGCCACATTTAGTACCATAGCTATGGTTCTGGTGCAGGATGATGATGATGGCAATGAACATGTTGTTTATTATCTATCACAGAATATTCTCGACACAGACACGCATTACGCTCACATCGAGAAACTAGCATTAGCCGCAGTGCAAGCTGTGCAATGTTTCCGCCACTACATCCTATTGCATACAGTAACCGTGGTTTCGGATTGAAAACTCATGATGTACATTCTCTCTCGACAATTACTGGGGGGAAAATACTCCAAATGGATCGTTATCCTGCAGGAGTTCGACTTAGATTTTACCACTGCTAAGTCGACCAAATCACTGGTTTTTGCGGATCTCATTTTCTCCCTCCAGACATACTCTACCCCATCTCACTCCGAGGAACATATCCCTGACAAAACCCTCTTCCTTATTAGTACTCATGATCCATGGTATGGCGACATTATTGTGTATCTTCAAATGTCAATGTTCTGATCACAGTTGACCAAATATGCCCAACGTCGGATTCGGCATCAGCCTCAACCCTACCGCATTGTAGGAGATACTTTATACCGGGTTGGAGTAGATTCGGTGCTCTGCCGGTGCTTGACCCTGGAAGAGGCTGAAAGAGTCTTGAATGACTATCACTGTGGCTCCTGCGGCGGTTACATGTCTAGATATGCCACAGCCCAGAAGATTTTGCGTGCAGGTTACTTCTAGCTGTCGATATTCAAAGACTGTATTGTTGCAGTCCAAGAATGTCATGCGTACAAGGTTTTTCAGTGCAAGATGCACGCGCCACCTCTCCCTTTGCACCCTGTCATTACCGTCGGCCCTTTTGCAAAATGGGGTGTAGATTCTATGTCGTGTAACCCTCATTCGGCTGGGGGGCATGCATATATAATCGTCACTGTCGACTACTTTACTAAGTGGGCCAAAGTGATGCCTCCACTAGCCGCCGATGGTAAGATAGCTGCCCAGTTTACTTTCAACCACATTATTGCATGTTTCAGGGTCCCTCAGGCCATTTTTACTGATCACGGCACTCAATTTCGAGATTACATGATGGCCGAGCTGACATCAAGATTGGGCTTATGACATGATGGCTCAACGCCATATTACCCCAGGAAAATGGCCAATTTGAGGCTGTGAACAAAGTTTTGGTCACAATTCTTCAACAGAAAATTGGTATTCATAAGTCCAATTGGCATCTCCAATTGTTCTCAGTGCTATGGGCCTATCGGACGTCAGCAAAGAGTGTGACCGGATTCACACCATTCCAATTGGTGTATGGTCTGGAAGCAACTCTTCCAGTTGAGTGCGAAATTCCTTCCTTAAAGTTGGTTGTGGAACTTTTGCCTGACACTTCTCCTAAAGAAGAGTGTCTCTTGTATTTGGAATGGCTGGATGAAACCCGTCGCTTGGCTGCCTTAGTCATTGAAGCACAGAAGAAGCGGGTCAAAGCTCAATTTGATCAATCATTTTCTCCACGTTCCTTTGTCGAAGGGGACCTTTTCCTCCTATATGACCAAGCGCACGACAAAATTGGAGGAGGAAAGTTCCAACCCATGTGGCATGGGCCCTACATAGTAAAATGAGTATTGAAAAATGGGGCTTATGAGCTTATTGATTATGAAGGAGTTCCGTTGGCGCAGCCTAGGAACGGGCTGTACCTTAAAAAATACTACGCTTGAGTTATTTTTGGTGTGGTGTGTGTACATAGGTGTGTATATTCATTTGTGTGTATGTGTGGTGTGATGTGTGTTGTAAGCGTCTTTCTGCTGATTGGGTCTTCCTGATTGTACAGATGTCTATTACTCCTTTTGTCGGTTTTGCGGATGGTGCCTCCCGTAGTACCAGGAATCTGTCCTCGGCAGCCTGGGTAATCTATGATCCTGCTGGTGAGTTGGTGAATTTGCAGGGTGTGTGTCTAGGGCATACCACAAATAATGTTGCAGAGTAAAGTGTTGTTTTAGAATTATTAACCAAGGCTATTAACCTCAGTATTTGTGCATTACTTGTGTATATGGACTCATAGCTTGTAGTATTACAACTTAATGGTCATTATTAAGTAAGAAACCCATCCATTTTACGTCTGTATCTACGTATTCGTCTACTGGAAAGAAACTTTGACTATATCACATATCAACACATACCCAGACATATGAATACATTAACAGATGCAGTAGCTAATTTGGTTTTAGATCAACATTTGTGCAACTTATAAAAACATCATCACATGTAAAAAGATCCATCCATAAATAGATATATAGATATATGTGTCGAATAATTTGCAATACATCACATAAAGTCAAAAAATATACATGTTTTTCTAATAATAGTCGGAGAAAACATGTCTCTCAAAAAATATGCATATGAAAGCCCTAAATAACTAATCAGCATGGTGCTCGTGGTAATATTCCACCGCACGCACCAATCACATTAGTAGTTGGTGGAGGCGACTAGGCACCCCCACAGTGTGTCGCTGGTAAGCTAATGGGACATCTGCCAACCGTGCATAGTCCGAGATTCCCCAGGCAATGCCTTCTAGGTTCTAGATCAGCTCGCTCCCCTCGCCACCCTCAGCTTGAGGGTCATGTCCAAGAGGGATCCTCCGCGCAATGGGTGACATGCCCGCAGGCCTCTCTGGGCCAACATCTGCATACACATAAAACTGTTGTTAGAATAGACATGTATTACAAAAAAAAAAATCATAAATACATAAAAATAAAAAAGAGAGTCATACCTAGCTCCTCGTCCCAGTCATCCCCCTGCGGAAGTGGGAGATCTCGGTCTCCAGTGAAATTGGTCCCGACATAGGGCCAATCCTCAACCACGATCAGTTTACGTCGTAGCCACACAAAGAACTTGGGCCTCTAGGACATTTGCTAGCCCCATCCTAACCTGGGCATAAGTGCTGCCCAACGAGCCATCCTTGGCTCTCTTGGTACCGGCTCAGCAACTATTGCCCCTTGGCCCTAAAAAATGGGTAGTCATTGTAGGATGAACGACACCAGAATGGAACTATATCTAAGATGCTTTAGTTTGGCTTTCTTGCACTTTGTTAGCTGCATTTTGATGTTGGTTGTCACTGCGGTGGCCTAATCATACAATGTAGGATTCATGCACTCGGAGGCTAAGAGGAGCTGCACCTTTATTGCCTCATGCGGGGCCTGCGATCCTGCAGCCCGCATAATGGTATGAAGCACTACTCTGAGTGCTAGGTCATGGATGGTGTGGATGTCCACCTTCCCAATTCCTGATCTAGTTCATGCCCCCAGGCACACTCTCGCCATTACCATGTCCATTTTCTCTCCAGAAGTTCTGTTGCTCGTTATGATCGGCACTGGGCCTCTACACGACAATCCGGTTATAAAATAAATGTCAGAGACCTCAAGAGCTAATACTTGGTCCCGAAGTTTGAACACTTCCTCGTTTTCATCCCATATGCTGACGAAGTACTATAATAGCTTAGGTTGATCTCATAAACATGGCATGAGGAAGAATTTCTTGAGACCACAGTCTCGAAGTGCATTCATGAAGCTTTGTTTTCCATAGCCATTTCATCCTCTTCCCCATGTTCCCTCTCCTTCCATTAAATCACCATTGTGCCTGGATACCTGCACAAACATGGTCAAAAATGCCTTGTTAGATCTCTATTATACTTAAAAATCCATATGGATGGCTCAAATTTTATAAATTTAAAAGTGGAAAACCGCATTGTGCCATTGGCGTGACCCCTTTGTGAGTAAAATTCCATTGGCGCGGGTTTGTGCCTGAAACCTGCTCCAATGGGCGGAGCCCTAAAATTTCAAAAGGGCTCCTCCAGAGGTCGAATGCTCAATGGAAATGCATAAAAAAATGGATCAAAACAGAGCTTAAGGGAGCGCCTCTTACCTGGGACAAACGAGGATCTGAATGATGTCCTGGATGAGTCACAGTCACCACCACAACTTCGCACACAAAAAGACCATTGTTGCTCTCCAATGAGGTAAAAAGTAAAAGTAAATTTGTTTTTACCATTTGTGGCATATTATAAATTTTGAAGTCAAAATTAGGTTTTAAAAGTCATTTTTTTTAGTATTTTAATATATTTTGTCGAAAAATAGATTTTACACTTGCCTTTATGTGTAGCAACAGGTTTATACATGACTTGAACGGTGATACGAGTTGTATTTTATACTTTTTTGGACTCGGTAAAAACACAAAAAAGTCATTTTGGAGTCATCTTTCAGCTCTTTTCTGACTCTCTAAACATGAAAACATTGTTGAGTCCCTTGTTGTTTAGATCTCGTTAAAGTGGCTGCGAAATAGCATCTACCCAGTATACGTTTACCCCTTTTTCAGGCTGGGATAGATTACTTATGAAAAAGGAATACCCTAGCCTATCACGACTAGGAGGTTTTATCAAACATAGTTTTCTACCTTTTCGGATCTGAGGAAATATCTACGAAAAGGGACCATTGGAGTTTACTTTTCTGTTGTCTTTTCAAACTCTCTAAACATGAAAAGACACCGAGTTCTTCCTTTGTCAGACTCGTTAAATCCTGATGACATTGGATTCAATCATAATGACGATACTCGAGTTTCTCCGTCCTAGGGCTCGTTAAATGTACTAGGATGGATTCGTCTGAAGGATGGAATTATATTACAAGCATATGCTATCCCCTTCAAGCTTGTTTTCAAAAATAATTGGGGTACTCGCCAGAAATGGTGGGGAAAAATGGAACCAAAATCGTTGTCGTGTCGGCAGTATGTCGCTCTTGAACATCGCACTTGTCTGCATTTGTGTCAGGTTGGGGACATCTCATCTCATTTTCCACTTGCCACCGTGGGTTTAGGTAATCCCTTTTGACCTCTCATCTACTCTTTAACTTGTCATCGTGACCTCTGATCTTTTTATGTCAAATACTGCCAAACTCTTTTTCGTGCCACCATATGTTCAAGAGAAGTTGACCTCTGCAAGTATCAACCTTACTCTGATTCTCATCTGATCCTGATTCACGAAGACATTATGCTCCTCTATCTCGCATTGATGATGTGGGAAACATTATGGCCCACCTTCGATCAAGGTCACTTCCTATCGACTTCAGCTCATTATCCAGGAAGCTGATCTAGAGACTCCCTTTTGGTACCTTAGAGCCTGCATGCCTCAATGGTAGGTTCTTCGCGCTCGATGTGAGGTTTTAATCATTGGCCTCCGATCGAGTGATTCTACGGGTGTTCGACACCAGCTCACTGATTCACATGACGTAGATTGTACCTATAGTACCTTGAGGACCATTTTCATTCTTGGTGGTACCTCTTGCGTCTGTTAACAGCTTTTGTCACTGGATGGTAATCAGACGATGTTCTTGCATGTTCGATTTCAGCTCACTTATTCACATGCTTGAACATGTACTCCGTTCGGGTCGCAATGGAGCACAAGACCCTGGATTTTGTCTGTTAGAATCCAGGCTGCGATTTTGTGGATTATTATGATTGGTTACATGACTCATTGATTGGATGGTTGCTACCATACCTGAGTCTCTTTATTGATCCTCACTGGATGGCTATGTCCATGCCTTGGATCTGGATTATTGTATACTCTGTTATGGATGGCTGCGCCCATACCACATATATCATGTAATTGAGATATCAGTTGTACTTCTGTACGCAGGTTTTCCGATGACAGTGTTTTCAGTTGGACACATTCTCGTAAAGCATTTCACCCCTCTCTCTATTTCGAGCCTCATGATTTAGGGGGCATCTGTTACAAAGAAATTTGTCATCATCCTTGGAATCCCCATCCCACACATTGGAGGGCTTATTCCGTGATCTGTGAGTAGTAACATGACCTGAAAACACTTTTATGGCATCCCCTTAAACATGGACATTCATTCCCCTGAATACAATTCCTTGTGAAAAACCCTAAAAATAGCCTTTTTGCATTAGCCCGGCCAACCAGTTCATCCCTCGCGCCAGTGGGGGAAATCCTCCAAAGAGGGCACACCAATTGACGCTCTGTCCTAGTGTTGCACCCGCGCCAGGCTTAATAAAGAGTGTTTTTAAAAAATAAATGGCAGAAGATTGAATCCAACCAATTCCTAAAGTGGTCTCTAAATTGATTTGGGAGGTTTGGCTGTGGATCTCCATGTAGGGGAAGTGGTTTCCCACCTCTCATGGAAGCTTCCTTGAGGATAGGGCCAATCCCATGATTGTAGGGATCCCAACTCCCCTTCCACCATCTATATAAGCTTGCCATTTTCCTTTGCAAGCTAATATCCAAGAGCTTTCATAGCTTAAAGAATGTTGCAAGAGCCTTGATAGTCCTCATAGAGCCAAATTAGTAGAAAGGAGATTGACGACTGAAGAGAGAGGCTTGTCCCCATTCCCGATGAGCTTTACCGAGACGTATTCCATTGACGACCCGCCGAAGGAAGATTCAGCGTCAGAGCCAGGTTGTATTTTCCTTTGTATGAATTAATAATAAGCGACTTTGGTTATGGTTCCACTTGTATTGTTCATTATGATCATGAGTTGTGTCTTCTCTAACTGATACATAATTGCATATATTTGGTTTTACGCTTGTGTTTGTGCTGTTTCTTGCATGTGCAGGTGTTCGATCGCGGTGAGCGTGAGGATTGTGATCTGCCAGAGCAAGGAAATGGGAGCGTTATCTTCTCTACGAACAACAGCGTTGGATTCAAGGTAAGCCTTCTTCGCCATTTGGTTTATTGCAATTAGGAGCTTGCACCTTAGCGTGATACGACTGTTGCTAGACCCGATCTGGGCTAGTAGGGATCCCCTCTGTCCGCAGAGGGGATTTACTTCTACAACACTAATGAAACTTACTATAGGTCTTGGTGGAATAGGTGGGTGGTCACCAATATCCACCTTGATCAATACTTCTCCCTTAGGAAGCAATGGTACTCATTCCATGCAGAGGCTCCATGACGTGCATAAATTTATGTTGAACTTGGTCTATAGTGAACCACTTGCCTTGGTTAAAAAGTTAGCCTGCTTTGAAAAATTTATATAGTTGGATCCTCTGTTGGTGGGTATCATTGATATATGTTTCCATGATCTCATCATTTGTGTCTTTTTCCATACAGCCAGGGTTTAACTCCATGGGTGTAAATTTTTTTTCAATACTGGATGTGTCTAGTAATTGTGTAAAGTATGGCTAGAGGTGTGGTCCACATTAAATACTAGGTGCAAAACAAGGAATGCTAGAATGTTCAGCTCAAAGGCCTTATCTCATAAAGCGTTGGTGATGGTGTATGACACATATTATATTGGATAAAGCTTGCACTTAGGTCTAGCGAGGCATTCTTTCTGAAAATGTAGCCACACTTTTTTTCCCACCTCGAACTTGTGTGGAACCCGATGTTGATCATGTCGCTACTTGTACTTAGCATTGGCGTTGTCCAATATGTCATGGACCTGATGGGGGGTGTGTTGAATGGAATGAAGGAAGTTTTTCGGCCTATCAGCCTCGGATTGGACATCAGACTAATCTCCTAGCATAGCTGCCAATGATACGGCCATATCAATGGGACATAATGGCTAGAATTTGAACCCCACATGAAAGGGGTTGTGTCTAGTTGAGTTAGGGAGAGCTCGATTGTAGCTTTGCTAGACATATGGGATGCTTTTATCCCATATGTGAGTTTCTTTGAGTAGTACATATGAAGAATGTGTATGATGATCATGTTGACGAATTTTTTTTGGTCATTAGTTTTCGGGTGGAAATTCGTGGACTTGGTGATCTTGGTATCCATCATTGATGAGAGACTTGACCAAAATTTACTTAGGAGCCCGCTTCCTTGATATGAGAAAATGGACTGTGGGATCCCAAAGTGTACCCACGGTCATTCAAAGAAGATTTTAGCAGTGGATTTTGTTGTGATACTCTTACTATAGGCTGCTAGAATGTCCATGTTAGAGAATATGTTGATGACCAAAAAAATGTAGTTGTTTCCATGCTTGGTAGAAGGAAGGCCCGACATGTAATTCATGGATATGGATTTCCAAGGTCGACTAGGTGTAGGAAGCAGAGTATATAGGCCTTGCTTCTTGATGGTCAAATTTGAAATGGCGTGGGTAGTGAAAAATCTGATTTACTTCCCAAAATCTTGTCAAAGGTTCAGCTAATAGAAATACTTTTCTAGTACTGTCACTATTTTCTCCACCCTGGAATGTCTAGTGACCCAAATATAGTGTGCCTCCAAAATAATATTGACACGCTTGCTTGAAGGAAAACATAGCTGTCCTAGGTGGCATAACGGTGCATCCTGGAGGTGAAAATCTGGAACTTGCGTGCTTTTGAGGCATGTCTGGTATGTGTTACCAAATTTTGGATCGCTTTTGTAAAGATCTAGTGTTAAATTTATATAACCATGGTGTCCTATGCTTGATGTACTTTTACTTCAATATTTCTTAGGCCCGATAAAAAATAGCAATCACATAAAAATGAAATTAAAATACTAATAGAATGCAATAATATATCAATATAAGAGAAGCCAAATATAGATTATATTTACAATTCCTTTTGTCCAACAAAGATATGAGATATTGTTGTGTTATGACAATCAACAGGATGCTTCAACGAGAAATGTATTTCTCGGTCAACCAATATTCTATGTGTGACACCCATAGCCCTCAAAGATAGCTCATCACAAGTCAACGCTAATTAACCCAAAGTCAACACAGAAAAGTCAACGTAGGCAGCAACATAAAAGTGAACACAGTAGATTAGGGCTTTTCTCAACTAGCCCAAAATTCCTTGATTTTATTGCCCAGTAATATGGCCTCCTAAAATCAGATTTTTGGTAGACGTTTGAGGTCAAATGACCAAATATTGACCACTGTCAAAACTGGTCAATGTTGCAGCAAAAATCCCTAAATAGATCCGTAGAAACTAGCACCTTCGCTCCACATGTGAGAGGGGAAAAAGGCATCCAAAGGCTGTCGAACCAATCAAATCACAATGAGAAAATGACCTCCAAGTATCTAGAATTTATATCCATTAGTGAGGGTGTGTGACACATCCATTTGGCATGTGAGCCTACATTACAAATCTTGCCAACCTTGCACATGTGGAAAATAAATTCAAAATAAATGTTCTGCTCATCCAAAAAAGATGATATTTAGATCAATCTTGCACCTCTCCGAAATAGGAATCCAAAAAAATATGATAATTATCATATTAGTAGTGAAACATGGAGTTTGTACCTAGTTTCAAAAAATTATCAGTCCCCCTCAACTAGGGAGAACTCCATCTGGCCACAAGTGCCATCCATCAGTACCATCATGTGCTTTCCCCAAACATCATGCGCCATCGTATCATAAATTGCTTTGCAAGCTATTTCTCAGATAGAAAAAAAGGATGAGTCATAAAGAAATCACAATCAGCTGACCCAAAGTCAGCTTAGAGGTAAGAACCTCTCTCCGACTCAAAAATATTCCCATACTAACCCACATTTAGTTTACTAACCCGAAGTGAGTTTAGAGGATAAAATCCTCATCATACTTGATCCAGATCAAGTTATTGGACAATTTACATCATAGACATGGAGAGTACAACAATCTATGATGCATCCATCAGTCTTGCTATTGGTCTCTATCCACATTTATCACCTGAATGGGAAAATGAGAGGTACTTCCCATGAGTCCAAAACTCCATGGGTAGGATGCGTGCGGGGCATAGATCAAGGAGAGGCGAACCAACTAAATATCACAATGGTGGGATAGAAGCACAACAAGGTTTGATAAGCCTAGTCCCGTATGTTCTTATAGCTTCAAGAAGCTATCCCCAAGCCCACTAGAGATCATAGTCCAACTCAAGAAGGACCCTCAAAGTAGTGTCTTTCCATGATTCCAAGCTTCTCACGGAAGGTTAGGAAGTTTACCTTCCCCAGGGGCTTCGTGAGAATATCCGCGACCTTCTCATCAGTTCCTATATGATCGAGCCTTACAATGCCTGGCTATACCATATCCTGGATAAAGTGGTACCTGATATCAATATGCTTGGATCGATCGTGGAACACAGGATTCTCAAAAAGATGAAGCTCACTCTGGTTATCACAAAGGATAATGGAGGTATCTAGCACATGGCCAAACAACTCACTAAAGCGCTTTTGCAACCAAAAAGCTGCACAACAGGCCATACTTGTTGCAATGTATTCAGCCTCAACGGTGCTCAAATCCATTGACCTATCCTTCCTACTCATCCAATATATCGAAGCAGAACCCAAGGTGAAGCAACATCCATATGTTCTCTTGCGATCTAATAAATTGTCAGCCCAATCGGCATCCGTATATCCATGGACTCTCAAACTACCCATGGTGTATCTCAACCCATGGTTGATTGTGCCCCAAAGATATTTGAACATATTCTTCACACCAATCCAGTGAATGTGTTGAGAATCAACCATATGTTGACTCAAAGTGTTCACTACAAAAAATACGTCTGGACGGGAGTTCACTAAGAACATCAGAGCCCCCACGAGTTGTCGATACTCGATATGATTTGATGGCACAAGCCTAGTTGTGTTTCCACTCAACTTCTTAAAGTTTAGTTCCATCAATGTCGACGCAGACTTACAGTCATTGAGAAAGGAAGATCTCTCCTTGCCTCTA
Organism: Pinus albicaulis; assembly: GCA_034641835.2. Taxonomy (NCBI): domain Eukaryota; kingdom Viridiplantae; phylum Streptophyta; class Pinopsida; order Pinales; family Pinaceae; genus Pinus; species Pinus albicaulis. The sequence continues at coordinate 610,065,912 of CM076578.1, forward strand.
CCAGACCTCCAAGCCTAGGAAGTAATGCATCAGTCCTAGGTCTTTCATCTCAAACTAGAAAGCTAGCTCCCTTTTACACTCATGAATGAGAGGGTCAACACCTATCAAGAATAGATCATCCACATAGAGAACCAAATGAGAGGAATTTATCTATCAGCATTAAAATAAAGTTTCATATTAGCATTAATTTGATTAAAGCCCAAATTCACCAAGTAGCTATCTATTTTCTCGTAAAAAGCCCTGGGGGCTTGCTTCAACCCATAAGGACTTTCTTCAACCTTCATGCATGGGTATCTCTATATCGCACTTCGAACTCCAGAGGTTTCTCCACATACACCTCTTCTTTATAGAACCATGCAAAAAAATGGTCTTCATATCCATCTGTTGTAGAATCCATCCTTCTGTAGCAGCAAGGGAAATAATAGATCGAGTGGTGGTATAGCAGCCATAGCTGCAAATATATCATCAAAATCTATGCCTTCCTTTTGAGAGAATCCTTCGGTAACAAATCTTGCCTTGTATTTTTCAGCACTTCCATCAGCTCCATGCTTGATCTTATACAGCCATTCAAGGTGACAACAGATTTGTCCTCCGGTCTTGGGAAAACTTCCCAAACATCATTTTTCATAATGGACTCAAAATATTCATGCATAGAATCCTTCCAAACTTGATGCTTTATGGCTTCTTCAAATTATCCAGGCTTGGATTGTACTATCGTACTCATGGTTGCTAGATGCCCTTTGTTTGACGGAATATCCCCCTTGGGGAAATATGTCTCTCGGAATTCGCGAGAGTATCCCTGAGCCATGAGGGTCTTCTCTTATTTGAAGGAGGTGGATCAATGGGATCCATAGGTCTGTCAACATCGAGCATCAGGTCATCCTTTGGCTCTTCCAGCTTCCCTGCTTCTTCATCTTCTTTGTTTTCCTTGGAGCTAGGAACATCTGTCACTTTCTTAATGGAAGCAGTTTCATCGAAGGTGACATCGGGGCATATCTCTCCTTCTCTTTGACCAGGAACATAGATTCTATATGCCTTCCAATTTTCACTGTAGCCCACAAACAATATCTTCTTTCGAGAAGCATCCAATTTTCTACTCTTTTCTTTCGACACATGAAATTAGAGAGGACAACCAAAACCTCTAAAATGAGAAACATCATGTTTCTTACTAGAGAATATTTTTTCGAGAGTTTTCGAGTCCATGGAAGAATGTGGGCATCTATTTGAACATACACAACAATTTTTGTAGCTTCTCCCCATAGAAACTTTGGAAGACCTTGGTCACATTACATGGCGTGGGAAGCTTCCAAAATGATCCTTTTCTTTCTTTCAACAACAACATTTTTCTCAGGAGTGTACGTAGTTGTGATCTCCCTCTTAATTCCAACTTCTCTAAGAAATTCATTCAACTCATTTGACTCATACTCGATCCCATTTTCGGTCCTCAAAACATTGATTTTATTCTCGGTTTGATTTTCCACCAAGGCCTTGAAGGTACAGAATCATTTGAATGCTTCATCCTTCTTCTTCAAAAAATGTATCCAGGTCTTGCGGGAGAAGTCATATGTAAAAGTTATGCAATAGGAACATCATCCCAAGGATGTCACATGCAGCATACCAAATAAGTCAGAATGTATCAACTGCAATATATCAGTTGTATTTGTGACACTTGAGGGGAATGGTCCAGTTGTATGCTTCTCTTCAGCACAACCCTGACATATACCTTCTCGATCATCTCTAAATTTGGGCATCCTTGTCACCAATTTCCTTGCTGAAGGTGTGAAAACCTCTGGTGTGATAACTCTGTTTGAAGAGTTATATCACATGTCATAGCCCCCAATGGACTTCCTCCAACCTGGTAGTGTGTATCAACTCCAAAACAAATAGAAAGAGATTCCTTGAAGTTCTTCTTCCATATAAGTACCCTTCCATCAATGAATCCCACCTTGAACCCTTTGTCTTCCATTGCTGAAATGGACACAATGTTCTTCTTCAAATCAGGTACATACAACACATGTTGTAATCGGAGGAATTGACCTTGAGATAGGTGGAGGTTCACATTCCTTGTCCCTTTCACGAGATAGGTGGCGTTATCTCCAAGAATAATTTCCAGATTAGTGTGTTTAACCAAATTAAAAAGGGCTTCTTTATAACTAGTGAGGTGCCTTGAAGCACCACTATCAATCAACCAGACATCAAGGGTTTCGGGTGGAGATGCGACATAGAGGGAAAATATAATAATAAGTTCCTTTCTCTTATTATCAACAGCATTCGACTCATCGTACCAAGAATTTCTTGACCTTTTGAAAGGTTTCTAATTTACACTATGATTAGAGGGAGCCTTCCTTTTTCCTTAGAACCCGTTGTTCCTGCCATTCCTTATCGAGTTGTTGTTTTCATCATCCCTAGGAGAGTCCCTTCTATTAGGGAACTCTCTTGCATAGTGAAAATACTTGTTACAAGTGTAACATCTTCCCTTCCTTCATTTGGGACCCGCTCTACCATGGTTTTGATTTCTTGGGCTACCATGGTTCTTCTTCTTTACATGAGTAGTGAAGGAAGTATGGTCACTTCTACTTCCATTAGAGGCATAATCCATCATTCTTGTTTCTTATTGAGTTAATCTCTTCAATATTTGATCAAAATCAAGAATCACATTATTATTAATTATAGTGGTATTGAATACATGCAATAAGAACCATCTCTTGATCAGATATTGATTCCCCAATATCTAGGAGGTTATTCTTGGTTTTAGTGAACCTCATAAAATAGGATTGAATAGATTCATCCTTGCCCTTATTAATATTTTTCAATTGATTCTTGAAGAAAAGGATTTGATAATCATTGCTATCCCTGAACATACTCACCAGCTTATCATACATCTCCTTAGATGTCTTTAGCTTAGAAATGTAAGAAACCAAGTTCTTATGAATAGAATCCCATATAATCATCTTTTTTTTTATTTCCCATTTTCTATACTTTGTCTTCGTGGCAGCAAATGCATTTGATAGAGGTTCTTGAATCTTCCCTTGCACATAGTCCATGACATCTTGGTATTCTAGCACCAAATCCAAGGAAATATTCCATGAATGATAATCAAACTTATCAGTCAATCTGTCATCAGCCTTGAAGCCCTTGTAGGTTGAGGAGGCCATTTTTCCTTGATATGATTTCTTCCTTCAGAGATTGCTTCTAACACCATATTGGAATCTTGGAATTTGTCCTCACCTTAGCTCTGATACCATGTTAAATTTAGATAACCATGGTATTCTATACTTGATGCACTTTAACTTAAATATTTCTTAGGCCCTGATACAAAATAGAAATCACATAAACATGAAAGTAAAATGATGATAGAAAATAATAATAGATCAATAGAAGACAAGCCAAATATAGATCAGATTTACAATTCCTTTTTTACAACAAAGATATGAGATATTGTTGTCTTACAATAGTCAACAGGATGCTTCAACTAGCAAATTATTTCTCGGTCAGCCAATATTCTATGTTTCACACCCACAACCCTCAAAGAAAGCTCATCACAAGTCAACTCTAGTCAACCCAAAGTCAACGCAGGAAACAATAGAAAAGTGAACACAATAGATTAGGGCTTCAATCAAACAACCCAAAATTCCTCGATTTTAGTGCCCAGTAATATGGCCTCCTATAATCAAATTTTTTGCAAAAGTTTGAGGTCAAACTACCAAGGTTTAACCATGGTCATCGTTGTTCAATGCTATAGAAAAAATCCCTAAAATGATCAGCAGAAAGTAGCATCTTTGCTCCACAGGAACGAGGGGAAAATGGCCTCCAAAGGTTATCAAACCAGTCAGATCACAAACAGAGAATGTGTGATGAGTTGATGATAAAGTGACCTCCAAGTATCTCCAATTTATATCCATTAGTGAGAGTGTGTGACACATCTATTTGGCATGTGAGCCTATATTACAAATGTGGCTGACCTTTCACATGTGGAAAATAAATTGAAAAAAAATGTTCTGCTCATCCAAAAAAGATGAAATTTCGATCAATATTTCACCTCTCTGAAAGAGGAATCCAAAAAAAATATTACCATCATCGTATGAGCAGTGCCATATGGATTTTGGACCTACTTTCCCAAAATTACCATGCGGCCACCTTGAAGTTTCGTGCCCATTATAGTTGACCATAGTGGACAGCACCACAATCTGCGGTCGGTTCAGGTAGTATGCAACATTGTTGGTGTTTCCCTTATTTTACTTCATGTTAAAATGGAAATGTTGCAAGTATGTGGACTATTTATGATGACGATTGTTTTTCAACTTCCCACGTGTCTGTATGAATTGTAGGGGTTGGTGCTATGTGTGGATGATTGTTTCCTTCCTCAGATGTAACACTTCCATTGTCAGTAGGCCTGCATAATAGAATACATCTCTTTGTCATAGGTGGGAAACTTTCAAACTATGTCTAAAATTATCTCACTGTGTTATGTCACTGCATACCCCTACTGAGTAAGAAGTGAACCAATAGCATAGTCGAAGGCCTCTGTCTCGATCTCAAATGGTTGTTGCAGGTCTAGCAGTGTGAGCATTGGCGCAGAGAAGAGTCAATGCTTCATTTCAACGAATTCCTTCTATTGGGATTCAAACAAAAATAAATTTTCTCTCTCTTCTCCCTTGATGACTTGAATGAAAGGCCAAGTGATATGAAAGAAACCCAACACGAACCTTTGGTAGAATTTTGCAAGACCAAGAAATTTGAGGAGCTATGTTAGAGTTTTTGGGGATGAAAAATCCCGAATGACATGTATGTTGGCTAGGCCCACATTCACACCCTGCTCATCGATGTACCCTAGATATTCAATCTGAGTAATGCAAAAAGTGAATTTACCAAAATTGGAACACAAGTTGTGTTGTCGCAGTGTTTGGAGGACCTACCAAATTTGGTGGAGATGCTCTTCCAAAATTTGGCTGAAGATAAATATGTCATCCAAATAAACCACCATCAATGAGTTTTTTAAGGGTCACACGATGTCATCTATCAGCCTCATGAAGGTTGCGGGGGCATTCGTCAACCCAAAAGGCATGACCAACCATTATAAAAGACCCTCCTTGGATTTGAATGTAATATTCCACACATCAGAGGGTTCGATTCGTACCTGCTGATAACTGGACTCCAAGTCAATCTTGCTGAAATATTTCACCCACTTAGTTGGTGCAACAAGTCATCAATCTGTGGGATCCAATGCCTATTCAGGATAGTGATCTTGTTCAACACTCAATAGTCAATATAGAGTCTCACGGTCTTTTCCTTCTTTTGTATCACCATGATCGGGCTCCCACAGGGTGATGAACTTGGTCTATTGTGCCCTTTATTTAATATATCATAAATATCCCTCTTAATTTCATCATTCTCTAGATTATAGTATTGATAGATCTGTCCATTTGGTAGTGATGCGCTTGGGGTCAGATTTATGGTGTGATTTACCTAATAGTGTAAAGGTACCCCTGCGTGTGAGGTTAAGATATCCCTATACTCCTCCACGAAGTTTTCCATATGTTGCTTCCATTAAGAGGAACCTTGTCTTGAGGTCGTGGCCACAATATTCTTGTTGCCATGATGGCAAATCATAAGGAAAACAATTTTCCTGGTCTAGGAGATGATCTTATTGTATTGCTTTGCAGTGATAATAGGTATGGTAGTAGGTGGCGCTACCTTTGGTATCATACAAAACTTATTGTCCAAAGTAATAATAACAATGTGAGGCCTAGATTCATACAGAAAATGTTGCTTCCACAAGTATGGTTGGCCTAATGATACATCAAAAAATTTGAGAGGATAAATATCACACAATACCTTATCTGTTAAGGGATTGATGTTGTAGGGGAGGTGAAACTGCTGGCTAACACAGAGATGTTGTCCTTGTTGAAGCCACCCAATGGTGTACAGTTCTAGGTATGTTGTCACCAGTAGGCCTAGCTGTTTCACAACCTTTGATGAAATGAGGTTCTTTTGGCCCTTGTTGTTGACAATGAACTATAGTGGAGAACCCTTCACCCACATCTATGAGTGGAAGATTCGATCCCCCTCCTCTGGATCTTTGGGCTCATCATTTTAGATCTTGGTGGTGGAAAAGGTGGCACTAGGCTCCACATCAATAATTTTCTTCCCTTTGTTAGTCACCTTATCGAGTTTTGAATCTGAGTTGAAGCATGCATCTGATTTAGAAGCCTTCATCTCGGCCACTACTGATTGCTCTACTTAGCACTCACTTCTATTGTGAGTGGAGCTCTTATGGAACTCACACCACTTTCCCGTGTCCTTTTTCTTCATGGTTTTTTTCTTTTCTTGTAGGTTTGATGGGTTTTCCTAGTTTTCCTCACCTTCAATTTGTCCTTTGTTCTACGGTTTTGGGACACCTTTCCCTTCCTTTTAATTCATAGATCCAAATTCCTGCTTCTTCTGTTTAAGCTTCTAATAGATTTTGATAGCATATCAGTAGGAAACATTGAGTGAGGAAATGTCCAGGAACTCCATTTCATCTTGAATATACTTATGCAATTAACTACGATACTTGAGTACAAAATTCCACTCGGAATCCTTGATACCTAGCTTGTAAAGAAGGCATAAAAACCATTTGTGAACTGTGTCACATCTTGGTCCCTTCCCTTCCAAATTGTGGTCCACTTTATATATTTATTTTCATAGATACCGACAAGGTAATATTGTTCCTTTATGGTATCTCTAAAATAATTCCATTTGGATGTGGCTAAAAACAGTGAGGATTCCATCTTGTCAATCTTCTTTGAGTAGGTTTTCCACCATTATTTGACATGGGGAGCAACTTTCAGGAGTGAAAAAGTAATTTTTTAAAGGAATGGTTCCTCCAGTGTGGCTATCGGACGAAGATGTGTCACCTATGGGTAGTCCTCAAAGGATCTAAGTAGAGTTGTCCATCATCGTCTTCCTTTGTTTATCAAGGGCCTCCTCCAACAATATTTTGAAAGGATCTCCTACTCCCTTGTCCTTATTTTTGTCTTCAATGGGAAGCCATTGGGGTTTTCGAGGTTGATCTTACAAAGGTTCAACCAGATCGAGACCTAACTCTTTATGTACCCTAACATCTTTTAGAACATGCAAAGAAAGACTAAGAAAGAGGAGACCACTTTCACACCACTGATCGAGACTCATGGAGAAATACAATAATAAAAGATATAAGAATAAACACAGAAGTGCAGATGAAATAAAACATCATTTCATTAATCTCAAAGAACTAAAATATGCTTACATACAAAATAGAAATAACCTAGCTCAGTAGATGGTAGCTTATCTATGAGAAGAGATGTGGCAGGTACATGCCTCTCCACTATTTTAAAATGAGGGAAAAGGACCTTTTTATTATTGAACAAAAAAGGAAAGCCCTAAGTGCAAGAGATGAAATGCCAAGAGTTTGTCGGCCTTGTTGGGTTAGTTGGGTAGCCAACTTCCCGGGGTCGTAACTTGGTCATATTATCTCTGTTTGGTGTGTGTAATACCTTTCCATAAATATATATTTGATTACTACAGGATTTGATGTAGGCTTGTAGCCCTATGGCTACAAGCCTAATGCAGAACTCAAAAAAACTTCGTTTAGGGCATCAAAACTACACCAGAATTTCAAGACCTGAAAAACTGTTAAAAATAGTAAATTTTGTTATACACAAGGAAAGTAATGAAATTTACTAGAGGTATAAGTGGAAGAGGAGGGTGACCAACAATATCCACCTTGATCATTCCTCCATCTACACGTTGATCAATCTTGGAATTTCGCCATCAATTCAACTGTCTTACACTATTAACTATGCAATTTTTGTTCTCACATTCCCATAATTACACATTGCATAGTTGTAGTGGCCATTCATGCCTCCTTGTGTCACTAACTTACTCTATTTATATTTTCCTAAGCCTTCCCTGCAGTGATGGCACGTTGCACAATTCCAGTGAGAAAGCCTACCTCCATATCTATCTAACTTGCCCAATTGCATTCTTCCCTTTGTCACGAGAGCCTCCAAATATGCATTGCATAGTTCCAGTAAGAAAGCAGTCACTACTGACTCACTAAGATCCTCAACTCCATAATTCACTAAGCATGTCCCAAACCATTATGTATTGTGCAGTTACAGTGACTAGTCTTGTTGACTGAGATCCCTCACTACACAATACTCTAGCCTAGCTTTCTCCATACTCTGCATTTCATATTTGAAATCAATAGTGAAGCCTTCCTCAATCCCTGATATGCCCAACCAAGAAATATGTGTCTCCTTATTATTAGGAAATCCTCACTACAGATCATTTATATCAAGATTAGTACCTTGCATCCTCAACTCCCTCACTGCATAAGAATATTTTTCAATCCATATTGTACTTCACATCGCATAATACAAATTAGCAGTGTGTCCTCCTTGAGTTTCCAAATCGCTCATCTGCACAATCTCCAATCTCCTGCCCTCAAAACCCTTACATGTTGCCTCATCTCAACTACAATATTATGAGTAATAAGAAGTATAATACATGGTTTTTGGTCTAATGTTGGTTTGGTATAGGTGGTCTCCATATATAGATATCACCAACAACATTGCATGGTAATTCTAAAGAGAGGCAACCAAGGAGAGGTTATAGGAGATCAATTTCAAAGTAGGAGCGGAGGAAGAACCATCATGAAGAACACAAAGGAACCATGGATAGAGAAAAGGAAGTTTTCTTTCAAGGTTGCAGATTCACCTAGAGCCTTTGGAGGTTAAAAATGAAGACACAGAAAATATCTATTATGAAAAGGTGAAAGTAAAAGCAACAAAGAAAGCAACTTGTCATTTCCATGTTAACATGAAGTTCCATGTAACCATTTCCAAGTTGTTTCTTGTACAAGAGTCATCAAAATGTTATATGTTTCAATGCCTCTTTCTAGATGATGTGGAATGTAATTTATTTTAAAGAAAATGAAAAAATGTAAAACGAGTGGAAGAGTAAGAGTCCACATGGAATATGAAGAGTCACTAGAAAGTCCTAGATTCAATAGAAGCTCAAAGGTCACATAGGAATTCGAAAACTCATATTAGAAGTTCAAGAGTCATGAGGGAAGGTAAGAGTCACATGGAAGGTGGAGAGTCACCTTATTTGTTACAAATATACAATCATAGGTCAAGCAATAAGACTTTTAACCTTGACTTCTCTAGATCAGCGTAAGAAAAAATATCTTTCTTTGAAGAAACCATAATATCCCTCGCGTAAGCCACCATAAAAGCTCTCATAAAATTAGGGTTTTTAAATAATTAAATATTATTAATTATTATATTGATATTACATGAAGAATATTCTTGTAATTCTTAATTATAAGAATATTGGAAGAATTATTTCTTAAATATTTTATTTAGAATAATTTAAATTCTTCTATGGAAATCAATTATATTTCCAAGTTGGTATATTTTATGATTTTTAGAAATAATGAGTAATAGTTTGGTTTTAGAAATAATGAGTAATAGATTTGGAAAAAGTATGGATAAGTGATATTTTTCTCACAAGGAAAAAAAACAAATATAGCTTTAAAAATAAAAGCATGAGAGAATTATGGATTGATTTTGTGAGTTAGAAAAGATGGAATGCTTTTATCATTTAGAAAAGATGGAATTTTTTTATGATTTAGAAAAAAATTGGAATACTTTTATGATTTAGAAAAGCTGGAATGCTTTTATGATTTAGAAAGATGGAATTATTTTATGATTTAGAAAAAAGTTGGAATACTTTTATGATTTATAAAATCTATTCAATTCTATTAATTCTATTTATTATAAGACTATGAGGGAAATAGAGGGGGGGAATGAGAGAATACATTGAGAATGGAGCCAAGGAAGAGAAAGAGAGTATTCCAAGCATGCATCAAGAGATAAGTAACCATATTCTTTGAAAATATTTTTGTTTACATATTGGCCATGATTCTATAATGATTGAATTTGTTAGGTCCCTATATTACTAGAATAGTTCCTTATTGTTATTAGTGTAACCCCCTTATTGTTATTATTGTACCCTTGTAACCCCCATTTTGTTATTATTGTGCCTTTAAATTATTATTGTTAGGTCGGCTAGGATTACATTGTGGCCCGTTGGGATTACATTATGGCGACATGGACTCCTATATATAGAAAGGAGGTTTTGTAAATTGTATCATCCAAGAATTTTTCATTTATGTAATGTATTGGAGGTTTCCCCCTCGAAGTCACTTATTTATAAGGTGTTGATATCTATTTTCTTCTATTTTTCGAGCTGGTTACGCAACATTTGGTATCAGAGCTTGGATTCTAGGGTTTCGCTGCTCCAAACAAGTCATCGTGGAATTTTCGTTATAAATTTTTTTCTACAATTTTTCAGAAGCTGAAATTATTAGGGTACGAAGGAGAACTCATGAGGAAGATATTCTAAAAATTTCAGAGCTTGTTTTACAATATTTTTGGAGATATGATCTGTGGAAGTTAGGTCTTTTTTCAGGCTCCTAAACAGGTCATCGTGGCATTTTCGCTATAAATTTATTTCTATGAAGGTTCAGAATCTAAAATTTTTAGGGTGTGAAGCTGAAATCCTGAGGAAACTCGTCAAAACATTTCAGAGCTTGGTTCAAATTATTCTTGGAGATATGATCTATGGAAGGTAGTGCTTGTTCAGGCTCTCAAATTTCATCTCAAAGAGGTGATCGTGGGAAAAATTCAATAACTCTCTCTCTAAGCATCAGATTGGAGGGCCGTAAAAAGTGGTCACAAGTACACAGACTTAGTTTCTTGGCTATCAATTTTAGAGTCGAAGGACGAAACATGGACACGTGGCAAGTCGTACAAGTTCTCTCTATTGAACCATTCCATAATTAGGTCATTGTGGGAGACTGGACACAACTTTGTCTTCAAGAATCCAAATCAGGTCAGATTTGTGGCATTCAAAAGAGAATTCAGAGGGCTACTTCAATTCTTAATTTCAGATATTTAAGAGCCGCAATCACAGAGATAATCCAATTTCAATATTGATCTACTCAAAAGAAAGAAAAGGTGTGTATTTGTTTTCCGAATTGCATAAGTCTTGTTTGAAAAATCAATTTGAATTGATTCCAAGGGCATATTGTAGAATAGATATCAGTATTGGGTTTTAAAAAATGCCTCGTAAAAATAATTCAACACCCATTAAGCCTTCAGAAGGCTCTAATATGACTCATGAAGATGAAGAATTGCAACATGATCTATCAAAATTACAAGAGCAAGTGCACCAAATTTCACTCTCGGAAAGAGTAGAAAAAAATGAAATGGAAGTTTTGAAGAAAAGCATGGAAGCAAATATGGATGGTGTGAAGAATAATATGGATGGTTTGAAGAAAGGCGTGGAATCTAAGATAGATGTCATGGAAGCTGGCATGGAATCTAAGATGGATGACATGGAAGCTAAAATGGAAAACATGAAGAATGATCTAAAAGCAGACATAGAAGGTTTGACAAAGTTGATATAAGAAATGTTTCCTAATGGTGAAAAGATAGTAGAGGAAACTCATGATGAGAACAAAATAAATGTTAATCGTGATTTCATAAACTCTAATGTTGGCTGGAAGAACCACCATATTCCAAAAATGGATATGAGGAAGTTTGATGGAAAGGATCCTGTAACATGGATACTACAGATGGAGCAATATTTTGATCTCCATAACGTGAAAAACACACAAAAGGTACGCATTGCAACTTTACATTTAGAACAAAATACATTTGTATGGTATCGATGGCTTTGTTCCCATAAAAAAATTGTCACTTGGTCAATTTTTACGGAGGAAATGATAGCACATTATGAGGATACAAAGAGCAACACCTTCTTTAGCCAATTGATAAATCTCAAACAAAAGGGTTTAGTGGGGTAGCACATTGAGGACTTCCAAAAATTGAATATAAGGGTAATTGATATTCCAGGGGAACACGGGATTGATCTCTTCATAGGCACTTTAAAGGATAACATCCAACATGAAGTTCGCATTTTGGAACCCGATTCATTGGAGAAGGCATTCAGGTTGGCAAGAAAAATTGAATGTAAAATTATGGCGACAAGGAAGCCTACCACTCACTTCTATAAATAAGGAAGTGTTTCTACGCCTAGATTTCCACAACCTACAAGGTTGACACCACAAAAATTGGAAGAAAAAAGAGCAAAAGGGCTTTGCTACAGTTGTGATAGAAAATACACTAAAGGTCATAAGTGTGCTGAGAAGAAATTATTTTACATAGATTGTGAAGAGGAAGAAAAAAATGAACAAGAAGAGGATATACACCAGGAACCATCCCTAGAAGAGGAAGAAATGAATCTGACCATATCGTGTAATGCACTGGCAGGAATTACCACTCCTCAAACTCTCAAGATAGAAGGACATATCAAGAAGAAAAAGGTAATAGCGTTGATTGATTCAGGTAACACCCATAATTTTATTCATTGTAAGGTAGCCAAGGAATTAAATTGTTTCCTATACCCAACACAAGAATGTCAAGTGATGGTTGCAAATGGAGGAACTATAAATTGCTCTGGAAAATTCCATAATATCAAGCTAACCATGGGGGAATATGTATTGACTAGTCGAGTGCTTTTCATTCCTATGGGAGGTGCTAATTTTGTACTGGGAGTACAATGGTTACAATCTTTGGGGATGGTAGCTTTTAATTTTGAAGAATTTTTCATGAAATTTTTTTCAGAAGGAAAGAAATTCGAATTACAGGGTATTGCAGGGAAGCCGGGAAATATAATAAGCTCTAATGTCATGACAAAGCTTCTGAAGAAAGAACAATGAGGTGTAATTGCACAATCATGCTCAGTAGAAGTTCCAACATCGAAATCATCTATTTCTACAGATCTCCAACATGTCTTGGACAATCATTTCAAGGTGTTTGAAACTCCCAAAGGACTCCCACCTATTCATGATCATGATCATGCTATTCATTTGATTCCAGGAAGTTTTCCTCCAAACATCAGGCCTTCTACATATCCTTACATTCAAAAGAGCGAAATTGAACGTATGATTGCAGAAATGTTAGAGGCGGGTATAATTCAACCTAGTTAAAGTTCTTTCTCTGCTCCTGTAGTATTGGTACACAAGAAGGATGGATCATGGCGAACGCATCCTGATTATAGGAAGCTCAATAAGCTCACCATTAAAGATAAATTTCCCATTCTTGTGATTGATGAATTATTGGATGAATTACATGGAGAAATTTATTTTACCAAGTTGGATCTTCGTTCAGGATATCATCAAATTAGAATGAAGACTAAAGATATTCCAAAAATAACATTTCAAACTCATGAGGGTCATTATGAATTTTTGGTCATGCCTTTTGGCCTTACCAATGTACCTTCTACATTTCAAGGGTTGATGAATTAAATTTTCAAACCCTTCATTAGAAAATGTGTGCTGGTACTTTTTGATGATATACTAATCTATAGCAGGTCTTGGAAGGATCATGTTGAACATGTTGACAAGGTGCTCAAACTATTGCAGGAGAAACAATTATATGCAAAAATATCCAAATGTTTCTTTGGAGTACAAGAGGTGGTATATCTGGGTGATATTGTATCTCACGAGGGTGTTAAAGTAGACCCTAACAAAATTAAAGCCATTAAGGAATGGAAAGTCCCCACAACCATAAAGAAGTTGAGAGGATTTCTCGGGTTAACAGGGTATTATCGTAAGTTTTTTAAGAATTATGGGAGAATAGCAGCACCTCTAACAACATTATTGAAGAAAGATGCATTTTCATGGATTCCTGAAGCAACTAAGGCCTTTGAACGTCTTAAGGAGGCAATGTGCCATGCACCGGTCTTAGCTACGCCAGACTTCACAAAAACCTTTATTGTGGAATGTGATGCCTCAGGAAATGGAATTGGTGCAGTTTTAATGCAGGAAGGAAGACCCATTGCTTTTGAAAGTCGTCCAATCAAAGGAAAGTGTTTACAGAAACCTATTTATGAGAAGGAAATGTTAGCAATACTGCATGCACTAAAGAAATGGCGAACTTACCTAATGGGAAGACACTTCAAGGTAAAAACTGATCATGATAGTCTTAAACACTTTTTTGGAACAAAGACTATCTTCAGAAGAGCAGCAAAAATGGGTCACAAAGATGTTGGGTTATGACTTTGAAATAATCTACAAAAAAGGGAAGCTAAATGTTGTTGCAGATGCACTCTCAAGAAAGAATGAAGAGGTGGAAACATTGCTTTGTGCCATTTCTATTATCCAACCAGATTGGATAACCGAAGCAAGAGATGAATGGAAGAAGGACAAAGATGTATGGACACTCATTCAAAAGTTGCAGCAAGATCCTAGTACATCCGATACATTTAGTTGGAAAAATGATTCCTTATGGTACAAAGATCGCTTATATCTTTGTAAGAATTCCCAACTAAAACAAAATATTCTTCTGGAATTGCACACTTCTCCTTTAGGAGGACACTCAGGATTTTTAAAAACTTACCACAGGGTGAAGAAAGAATTTTTTTGGGATGGCCTTAAATCTGATATTCAAAATTTTGTGGCGGAATGTTTGGTTTTCCAGCAGAACAAAGTTGAGACAATTAAGACCCCGGGACTTCTACAACCTTTATCCATTCCAAGTCAACGTTGGGAGGAGATTTCAATGGATTTTATCACAGGTTTACCTAAGTCTGAAGGAAAGAGTGTCATCATGGTGGTAGTTGATAGACTTACCAAGTATGTACACTTTTGTGCATTATCTCATCCATTTAAAGCAAGTACAGTTGCTACTACATTTGTGGACAGAATTCAAAAGCTACATGGAAGCCCAAGGGTTATTGTGAGCGACAGAGATCCCATTTTTACGGGAAATTTTTTGACGGAGTTATTTTCTTGTTTGGGTACTCAATTAGCTCATAGCTCATCTTATCATCCTCAATCTGATGGTCAAACTGAGATAGTAAATAAATGTTTGGAAGGATATCTTCATTGTTTTGTATCTGATAAAGAAACACAATGGGTCAAGTGGTTACATCTTGCTGAATGGTGGTATAACACATCCTTCCATACTGTAGCAAAAATGACCTCATTTATGGCACTTTATGGATATCATCCACCATCCATCACATCATCTTTAAGGGAAAACTCGAAGGTTCAAGCAGTGGAAGATCACATCGAGCATCAACAAGAAGTTCTCCAACTCTTAAAGGATAACTTGAATTTGGCACAAAATCGAATGAAACAACAGGTAGATCAACATCGTAGCGAGAGAAGTTTTGATGTAGGAGATTGGGTATTTTTACGGCTACAACCATACAAAAAAAATTTCCCCAAGAAAGCTAAGAAGGATAATAAATTATTGCCAAAGTACTATGGTCCTTACAAGGTGTTGCAAAAGATTGGTACTATGAAATACAAATTGGAGCTTCCTGATTCTTCGCAAGTGCATCTAGTTTTCCATGTTTCATGCTTAAAGAAGGTTATAGGTGAAAATATTCCAGTTCAAAAAATATTGCCAGAACTTGATGAGGAAGGAAAAATCATATTGGATCCTGAAGCAGTCACGGAAACAAGAACTCGACAGCTACGAAATCGATCAATTTCAGAGTATCTCATCAAGTGGAAGAAGTTACCCACTAAAGATTCTACATGGGAGGATGAGAAGTTTATACAGAAGCACCTAGAGCTACTCAAGCATTGAGGACAACACTATTTGAAGGAGAGGGGCATGTTAGGTCCCTATATTACTAGTATAGTCCCTTATTGTTATTAGTGTAACCCCCTTATTGTTATTATTGTACCCTTGTAACCATCATTTGTTATTATTGTGCCCTTAAATTATTATTTTTAGGTCGGCTAGGATTACATTGTGGCCCACTAGGATTACATTATGGCCACATGGACTCCTATATATAGAAAGGAGGTTTTGTAAATTGTATCATCCAAGAATTGTTCATTTATGTAATGTATTGGAGGTTGCCCCCTTGAAGTGGCTTATTTCTAAGGCATTGATATCTCTTTTCTTCTATTTTTAGAGCTGGTTACACAACATAATTTCTTTGCAATAAAAATTTCAGTGTATTAAAAGCTAGATCTACACTTATTTATGCATTATTTTGATAAAACCCCAAGGGGATCTTGTTAAGAAGGCTGAGTAATTCCAGATCTGGTATGGATTTGATGTTTCAGCCATATATCAGTTGTATATCTGAATATTAACCTACATCAGCTGAAGCTCCTCATATATAAAATTCTATCAAGTCTTTTTGCAACTTTTTCATTTGTTTCTGCTATTATTTCTAAAGGATTCTTGCTCTTGCTTCAAGTAAATCCAATGCTTCTACAAAATAAATTGATTATAGATCTGATTTCTTGATGCCATACTGTAACATGAGTCCAATGGATTATTTCCAGTGTCTTCCAGCAGAAACTGCGCAGTTCCTGAAGGAGGGTTTCTCTATTTACTAGCTCTCTCCTTTAGCTGATTTTCAACTAGTGTTGATTGTGGGAGATCTGTTTAAACCCTCTAAACTAATTTATTTTTGCTGAAACTTTGCTTGGAGGTCCCAAATAGCCTAAAATAAGGGAACCTAGCCCTATTCTGCATTATTTTCACACTGGATTGCTTATACCGCGTCCTCTTTGAGCCTATTGCAGATTTTCCTAAGAGTGGAATTTTCCGCTTCTTCCTTGGTTGGTTTTTTCTTCTCTTTTGGATCCATTGTGTAGATATGTATATCTAAGATTCCTAAGAGTATAAAACTCTAATAGGAGTGTGTCATTCCCGCACTTGTTGTGTTTTACCATTCTTCTGTAGACAGAGTCTGGAACGGTCCAAGAAGCCTCTGGATTTCACCCTTCCTTGTGAAGGTGATGCATCTAGTAAATTCCCTACCAGTCTATCTTTGGTTTAAATCTATTGGTGTAATTCCATATTTCTGTGATTCCATAGTGGAATATCTTAAGATATTCCCTAGTGAGCCTATTTTTTCCCATTTGGAACATTACATAATTGTATACAAGGAAATAATTATTGTGTTAAAACTCTACAAAATGAATAGAAGAGAAAAATATATCCTTGTATGCATTATTGGATTAGATTCTTGGAGAGGAAAAAGAGTAATCACATGCTTTATTATGTAATATTATTTAGAGAAACATATATGCTTGTATGCATGGGAAAAAAATAGTTTTGAGTATTAGATTTCTAGAGAAAAAGAAGATGAAATGACATAATATTTATTGTGTTAGCTCTCTTTTGGGAAAAATAATATGTATTTTGCAAACCTAAAGGGATTAGCTATGGTATTAGCTTTATATTGGGAGAATATTATGCATAGTTATTGCTTATATCTTTTGGATGAGAGGAAAATGTCACTTTGCATGCATGAAATAATAAAGGGTATGCGTTTGACCCTTGGAAAACAAATGTGTTTATTTTTCCATGAAATATTTATTTAGTTTCTTTTGGAAAGAAATATATGTGTTACATGCAGGAAGAACAAGATATGTTATTGCATGTACAATATTATTATATAGTATGTTAGCTTTCTTTTGGAAATAATATGAAAGTGCGTGCAAGATTTTGTTAGTGTTTGTTAGAAAGAGGATGTGAAATGATGTTAAATAAGGAAATTAATGTCAATGTGGTTATGTTTTATACATGCATACAAATATTTGTTGAAGTGTCACAAATAGAGATTGATTATTGGTTTATTAATAGTTTATCTAATCATGATATCAAGTGTGTTGACGATAGGAATGGCAGGAAAGAATGATGACTTGAGAAAAGGATTTTTCAAGTTTAACATTGTGGAAGATAAAGAGTTGTTAGTCCATGCAGGTTTAGCAGTTCCAATTGCACGATGATCCACTGAAGGAAACAGTCTGATTACAAAGACAGAGATTGATGATTCATGGGTAAATGGTATCATGATGATTTTAATAGCTTATAGCTAGTTATGTTTCGCTTAAGATTAATTTTCTATGTAATTTTTATGACAATGGTCAAGGGATGGTCTCCCTTATAAACATTGAGTGAGGGGTGACAACCCTCACGAGCGTTTAATAATAAAATTAAACGTTTGCTGGTTTTCACCCTACGGGATTTCGAAGGTATATCAGTGTCTATTTATGTGATTGTTCATTGTGTCGTTTTCATGACGTTAATTTCTTTCATGATGTGATGTTGATATTATCAATTAGGTGATCTACTAATTGAATTAAAATGATCATGGGATCGATGCATAGTTAAAGCAGGAAATTTAAGTTAATATGCTACAACAAGGACAACTAATGGTTGTGTAACTCACTATGATTTTTGCTAAATATTTCTCAAAGTAATGATGATGGGTATTTAAATGATTAATGTAGAAATATATAAAGTAATTTATAAGGTTACACATTCGTAAATGTTGAAAAAAATTCTTAACTCCATGCATTTTTCCTGCGAGGTTATTGGGATATGTTACAGAAAGAAGTATTGATTTAATATTCCACTATTGGAACTAGTGTTGCAAAACACACTAAAGTTAAAATAAAATATACAAATATTAGTAATATCTAACAACAAATCAAGCCATGAAGGAATTAATGAACAGAAATCAAGAATCATTGAAATGGCCACATCAATAACATCAATCTAGGAGATGCACATAAATTTGTCCTTCGGATATTTTGACACGTTTACCAAATAAATTTGTTTTCATAATAAAACCACAAAATATGGTGTGTGCTTGAACTAACGGATGGATATTGTCCACTATAGGTACATCTAATTTCGGGATTCTATAACCCGACATGAAACTTTTGTGCCCATGTCTATGGGATAGTCAGAGTACTCGACCTAAGTGAATCCAATACCATGGATTTCAATGTTGTAATGAATAGTCAGTTATAAATAAGTCCACATTGTTGTATCTTATCCGAGAATAAGCTTTTGCTCCACTTGAGTACTTTTGAACCATTCCAATAATTAAATTTGATGCCCTTAAAGAAAGTATCCCATTGAAAATAAGTTTTTTTTATCAAAGGTAATATTATAATATTGACTTTAAATTAAAATTTGTAAATATTATAATCAGTTAGGAGATAATGTTTAAAATTTTGTAAATATTATGTTAAGTTATAAGAAATGGTCATTTTCCTTGAGGAATGTAATTAAAAATAGTACTTTGATGTTAGAATTATAGGTCTATAAAATGTTTAGTTTTCTCAAAATCTATTTTAATAGCTAAAAGTGCATTGGATTACCTTATCTTACGAATTAGCTATCTTTGACCATCTTATACTTCTTACGACAAGATTAGGCCTCTTCTTAAATTATATTGATAATTTATTTTTAAATTATGAATTATAAACCATAAATAAGATTTCATTTAGTTAAATTGAATAAATAATAATAAAAAATTTAATAATTATAAAAAAATGAATTTCTCCACGTCTCAATAATTCTATTTTTTTTTTTTGCTCATTTAGACTAATCCTAATCTTCTCATTTTTTCTCCTCCCATCCCACCCACGGGTTTCGAACCGGTGACCTTGCAGAACGGAGTGCCTTTAAGAGTGCACCCCATCACCGACTGCTCTACACCACGTGGGCTGTCTCAATAATTCTATTATAACTGATGAAAATTTTTATTCTCTGCTAAACTTTGTTCATCTTGGTTAAACATGAAAAATATGAAGACAAAAATGGATGTACATATATGAATTTTCACTTGCCATATTTTTTTCCTATTATAAACGGAAAATAGCATATATAGATAATATTCCTTGATAATGGTGTCAAAAGTTTTTTTTAATGTAAAGAGGGAAATCCCACCACTTCATAGTCTCCCATCACATTTAAGAGGGGGGTGGCATGACTATACCGCCTCATGTAGTCACACATGTTAACTATCTTACTTTCCCTTCACGCTAAGGTGGAAACATGTACTTTGTGTGCAAGATCTTTCCATGGTAGGTAACCGTGGTTGCATGTTATTTTGTATCCCTTACGACATTCCCCTGCCATAGATAAGACATTTCCCCCACGGCCCTAGCTTTGTGGAGTCCATATACCTCTATCATGGCCCCATGTTTTGTCATCCTTTATGGATTTTTTTTTTCTATAGGTGGCTATCTCTCTCATTGTGATGATTTTGTGAGAATTTGATTGCATGATGGTCTTGCCGCTTCAAAGCTGGCCTATTGTTGACCCTTCACATGAGGATCTAGGTGATAATATTTAAGAAACTCACAATTGGGATAGCAAAAAATATGACAAAAAATGACATAAATGGAGTAGGAGGTTATTGGAAAGGATTCAAGCTTTGTTTGAATAGTTCCAAAACGTAGTGAGCTAGCCATTATATTGTAATTTGTTCTATGTCTAATTTCTATAGTTCTTTGAATTTTCGAGTCTTTCCATCTTGGAATCTAATTGAGGGTTTACAAAATTTGGTTGTGTGTACTATTACCAGTGTCATTGGATGCCTATGGTTATCGAACCATGCTTGGAGCTCTTCTTTACCAATTTATGATCTATCAGAACTTTTTAGACTATGCTCATGACTTTCCTCGAAGCTCAATGCTAAATTTATGTTCATTCTATTAGGGATCCTATTATTATGTTCTAACATTTTCTCTATCTATTGGTCTATTCTTAATCTCAATTTCAAATCTATGAATTTCATTCCCTATCAGTAGATGCATTATTTTTTGGGATATAGAAATCGAGGCACTCAAGGTAAATTGCGGGCTTAATCCCAAGCTCAGAACATTGCAGCCATATTCCATTCTTCCACTCCCCTAAAAATTCAAGAAGAAATTCAGCAACTCAAAATCTTGAGTACAAATCCCTAACAAACATACTCTAATTCTAAAATCCAAGCCAAAGTAGCTAATTGAGTTCTTCATCACATTAGTACTATCACTTTTGTGAATGAAATTCAATAAGTATAATGCCACCAATGGCCTAGTTTAGTTTGAAGTCAACTTAAAATTAAACCCCATTCACTTCGTTAAATACTCCATGTTTGATCCATCCTCTTGGTTTTTATCTTTTACTTCGAGTAAAATAATTTATTTTCACAATTATATATTAAACATTAACTAGTATTTAAATTTTGAAATAAATTTTGATACATCAAGATTTTGACAAATATTTTCACTTCCTTCGTAACATAACTCATTCTAAACAATAATCTCTTGTTTTGTAACATGATATTTTAAGCCAATAAAATTCTCAATTAAAAATAATAATAATAATGTGCACATATTAATTAGATCATTAATTTGTAATATACAATATACATCTTATTCATAGATTTTCCTTTATGAAATTATAAAAGCTAAATAAATATTAATTTTGATTTAATTTTTTATATTATTTTATAGCATAATTTTTAACACTTAAATATTCTTTTAAAAATTATTGTAATTAGGTAATTGAAATTTTTGGTTTAATTTAGTTATCATTATAAATCGAAGACATAATAACTTATGGATAAGAAAAAGCTGACATCAATATATAAAATCTAAAAAAAATATTGGAGAATAAAATAAAGTGTAAGGATGTCAAAAATTGTGTGAGATTTATGAATTTTAAAGTCGGATATGCGAGTAAGAAGTAATTACAATGATATTTATAGTTTACTATCTCAATTGCGAAGAATTAATTTAAATGGAAAGATTATAACCATTCTAATAATAGTTATTATTATTCAAATTAACAATTTATTGAGTTGAGAGGCTCATTTTACAGCCCGGTATGATATGTAAGGGTGTTTGTCCGTAAACAAAATTGAAATTTTTCTTATGCTTTCCAAAATAAAAATATGAACAAATATAGAAAAAAAAACTATAGAAAACATTTAAATAATAGTGGCTTATTGGAAAATTTGCACGTGAAGAAATTAGATTACTCTCACCTCACTATTTAAGATGGATCTGTTTTGGTAATTGAGCCCAGAGGCTCTTTCTACAACTCAATATGAGGGGATATGTAAGGCTCATTCTACAACCTAGTGTGAGGGGATGTGAGGGGATGTGTAAGGCTCATTCTATTTGTCTCCCCTTTAAAATAATTTTTTTAATTGAAAAATATTTTCTAAATAGAAAACGAAGGCCGACTATACTTTAAAAAAAATGAATATGTTCTATAGTAATTAGAAGTAAAAAAAGGGTGTGAATCAAATTTTAAATCTTATACTTTTCAAAAATATTTCAACAAGGCATTTAGTTAAACTATTTGATGATCTATGGTAACTAAACTTCATATACTCTACTTAGCATTCAAAAATACAATTTAAACAAGTACAAATAACATATTTTATTTTTCATTGTAAAAAAAATTGTAAGGTGAAGAAATTTGGTCCCTTTTAGCTCATATTAAATTCGTACTTAACATAGATCTATGTTAATCATAATTTATAAAATATAATATAATATATTATTTAAAATAATAATTTAAGCATATAAACTTAAACATAATATTAAATAATATTAAGTGGTGGTTTTGGACACTCTTAACTGTTTATTACATCAAGATGATGGGGAAGGGAATTGAACCTGTGATGAATGATATAGGAGTCCGCCTAATCATTGTTTAACCAAGACTCCACAGACATATTTGTTTTGAAAAAAGATTTTTAAATTTTTATTTTAATTTTTAATAATTATTAAGATAGATCTATTTATCTTAACTATTGATCTAATATGAGTCTAGAAGGATCAAATTTCTTTGCATGCAAACTTCTTTAGAGTGCAAAATACAATCTGTTATTTTTAATCATTTAAATTGTATTTTTGAATGGTAAATAGAGTATATATAGGACAAAATAAATGTTTTAACCATAAAACTTAAATTTTTTTATGAGATATACATAATTTTTTTTAAATGATAAGTAAATGACATTAAAATATTTTACATAAAATGTACATGAAGACATTTTTCTCCATTTTATGAGGAAAATTAAAATGATTTTTTATTAGTAATATATTTTTAAGTATATGTGAATATTAATCGTTATTAAAATATTTTATTGATAACCCACATTGAATATTTTATATATATATATATATATATATATATATATATATAGATATATATATATATAATTAAAAAAATTTATTAAATTTTTTTTCTTCTATATATAGATATATATGAAGTTGATATCAATATAAATTAGTTAACATAGATTAAATAATTTATTTAAATCCCTTATTGAAATATTTTTAAAAAAGTATAAGATTTAAACATCTTATTCACACATTTTTTTAATTACTTTACAACATATTATTTTTTTTTTATTATAATCAATATTATTTTTCTATTTCAAACATTTTTTTTTTTTTTTAAGATGAACAAACCCATGAAAAGATCTACACATCTTCTCATACTAGGCTATAGAATGAGCCTCTCCACTCAATTAAATTGATAATATGGTAGTAGTAATAAGATTTTTGTGTAAATTAGTAGGGAGTAAGTGAAATCATCCTCCACACTTACTTATATCATTAGCAGTAATCTCTACATAAAAATAAAAAGATTTATGGTTGAGATTTATCTCAAAAATAATTTTGATATTTTATTTTTTTAAATAAATAATTAATTAAGAATAATAATAATATATGAACAATATCATATAAAATAACAAACTCATAATCGCAAATTAAAAATATCTATATTAATGTAAAGCTATATATGATTAATAATTTTATTATATATATTATAATTATTAATCATAACTTTATATATTATAATTATTATTCATAATAAAGTTATGGTTAAAAAAAACAACTAAGCTGTAAATGAAAAAAAAAAACAGGACAAAATCATGTAAAAGTGAATTTCAATGTTGAAATATAGTTTTGTACTATATGCGATAGGTTTTGGTTTTTGTTTGTTAGAATTAATGTCTACAGTAAAGTTCCTTTTTCTACTCCTTTTACTTGTGGAGATCATGTTCCAGGAATGCGCAAGTAACTAGACATGAATCATTAATGGTAACAATATCTAAATAAATAATGATAGAGTTTAGTGTTGTTTCTTCATATTGGGATGGTTATCATTTAAACTAGAAATATAATAAAAGTTCATTTTCTGTGTTTTAGTTTTAATGAAACTAAATTCTTTCATGGATATGATTTGGAGTAATAAAGAAAGAGAAAAACAATGATAGATTTTAGTGTTGTTTCTTGATATTGGGATGGTTATCATTTAAACTATAAATATAATAAAATTTCATTTCTGTGTTTTATTCTTAATGAAATTAAAAGTCTTTCATGGATATGATTTGGAGTAATCAAGAAAGACAAAAGAAGAGAAAAGGAAAGAAAATTCCTGAAATCCTTGTATGGGCTAGTTTGTTTAATATTTTCAAAAACATTAAGTAGATACATTCCTCCTCCTGTTTTTAAATACAGTGGAGGTTATGCAGTAAAACTACATCGGCCATAGACAAATTAGATACACCTCACACTACTAAATTTTAATAGTTTCCATGTAATTAACTGAGTTTTTATCAGTAATTTTGTACTTGTGTTCCTTCTCACCTATTTTGAAAATGGTAGGTGATGTATATATCAACATCCTTCAAAAACCAAAGCCACATGGAATGCCAGAACCAGTAGTGACATATTTGAAAGATATAGTGGTCTTCGCCATTACCTTC
Organism: Pinus albicaulis; assembly: GCA_034641835.2. NCBI lineage: Eukaryota > Viridiplantae > Streptophyta > Pinopsida > Pinales > Pinaceae > Pinus > Pinus albicaulis. The sequence goes on from CM076578.1 coordinate 610,090,560, forward strand.
AGTGTTCAGATTTTTCTCAAACCAAAACTAAAATTCGCAATTCATTTCCATATGCTAATTATTCGGTGATGTAATTAACTGAAACCCAATGCCAAAACTAGCAACCGGAAGAAAAGAGGATATATATCTTGCGAAACAGAGCTAGGAAGGGTTATGCTTCTTGCCGAGTAAATCTAAAACATATATAAATGTTTTCTGTCCCAGCTTGAGGCCTGAGTATCATGTGAATATTGAAATAGGCCTCTAAAATAACCTGTTCAACTCGTTAATAATTGTAACATGACTGGATCCATGAAATAATGATATAACATATATTTTTTCAATCAAATATCATAGAATAAGGTTATTAAAATTGATATAAACATGGCACGTTCATTATATTTGAAATCGTGAAGCAGCGTCCCAAGCAATCACTCTTTGACTATTGAAAAGAATTTTTACATGTGTCCATGGCATCACATATTTCCAATAAGGCTAATAGCCATTCATTGCGTTTTATATTTTCCAATAACCAAGAAGTAGTGCATCAGTCACTTCGCCAAACCTGGAAAAAATTTGGACCGAAAGCAGAGGCGGCTGTAGAAGTTTACAAAGCGTCCGCTCTCAATGCTTCAAGTAAATTATGTTCGTGCATAGGATTACTAACATGTTCAAGATCAGTGTCCACGGCTGAAAATACAAAGTAAAGAGTTAATAATTGCGAGAATAAATGAGGTAGTGGAGTGGCAATTCAATTAATATTTCTTTAAAAGATGCCGTGAAGAATCAAAACATTACCTATTGGCCCAATTATGGTTGTTATAGCAAACCGGGATTGCCACAGAAGGTTGGCCCTAACAGTCGTCCGAAGCTTTTCATTAATCTCAATGATTGAAAATCTTAAATCATTTTCGCCCCACATATGATATATGACCAGATTCCCATTGACGGCCATGAACTTTGATCGGTGCGCATTTTCGTGAAAACTGCTTTCAATCCCTTCTAACATAAGCCAAACATCCTCCTCCGGATCATAAGCCCTGATGGATAGTTGAAATATTTCATGTTGGCCATGCTCATGGTGACAAGTAATTAACATGTTTTTCACAACAGCTGCCCTAGTGCAGCTCCACCAACATTTGATCAAATTCTCTGAAACGTGTGTCCAAGAATTAGTGATCACGTCAAATGCAATTGCAGTACGAGGTCCCCGTAGAATTATTTTCTTTCCCAAAACAGCAGATGTCTGTAGTGGGCAAAGACCTCTGTCTAGAGCTTCGATTACGACTTGAGAGGTCGCTATCGGCGTCCACATCTTGGTAGAGGGTTCGTACACTTCACCCCAATCACGGATTCCCATATCGCACCCTCCAAACACATAGACTTTTCCATCGACAGTGACAGCAACGGCACCCGTCCTCTGCACTGTGGAGCTATTCGTAAGAGACCAGTTATTCAAGAGTGGATCAAACAAATGAACGCAGTTTAGGGCAAATGGGCTTCTTCTAACACCTATAACATATAGCTTATTATCCAAGACTGAACTCGCATTGTCGCTGAAGCTGTTAAGAGGAGGATTTGGTAGGCGCATATGAGTTTTCTCTTTTATATCAAGAGCGTAGAGGAATTGGGTAACAAACATATGTTGGTTTGAAAACCCTGCGTACACCCAGTAACCTGAACTATCGTTTAGCATGGCTGCAAAAGGTTTCTTGCTGACCATTGCTGGTGTGGATTTTGAACGAGGTAGAAATGCAGATGTGGATTTTGAACGAGGTAGAAATGCAGGTGTAGTAATCAGCGACAAAGAACGAGATAGAAATGCAGGTCTGGTTAACCGGGAAAAACCTCGCGAATCGGCAACATCATCTTTGCCAAATGCAGGTCTGCTTAACCGGGAAAAGCCTCGCGAATCGGCAACATCATCTTTGCCAGGAATGGTGTAACAGGAGGTGCACATTCCCATGGTATAGCCGAGTTTTGCCTCCCGGATTCCAAAGAACAATCCGCAGCGACGTGAATACTGTTATTGTGTGCAAATGCAAATTGATTCACTCTCATGACTAGCTTTTATGGTATAGACAAACTATAGACAAACTATCCGTTTAGAGCAGTTAAAGATTTTATATATATTGGGGGTCACGTCTTTTTCCCCACATAGGTGAAAATTGAAATTAACGATTACCAACACGCTTTTATCATCTCTTTCAATCATCATTACCGTTGATTCCGGAATATTTTTAAGTTGGAGAAATATATGTGTAAGTTCAATTCAAAATTTTACCTTCATTTCTGGCTATCCCATTTCCAAATGGTTTCAGAATCAGCTTCTGAGCTAAAGGATATGTTCACTGAAGCTTCTATGATAAGACAAAAATGCACATCATATCAGGAGTAGTGAATAAGAATTATCACAACTTAATAAGGAAATAATATATATTTCAGTAAACATAAAATGATATGTATATGTATATGACTGAAGAAATAATAAATATTTTATAAATAAAATAATATCGTTATTTATTATTATTTTAATACTTGAAGTATGGAAAATTAAAAATATATTTAAAAACTTTATTACATGTTTATTTTGAAATAAATTTCTAGAATTTCTGTTGTCGTCCATTACATAATAAATAAATAAGGCACACAAAATATATCAGAAAGCATTTTCACTGTTGTTTGTTATTTGAGAAACCATATCAATGATGGTCGAAGTGCAATATCAGTTGTCTAGCATTGTTATCAAAATTCTTACAAACAATCAAATAGGTTATGCCCACAAACCATAGTTGTAAACCATAAAAGAAAATAAAATGGTGTTCATGAAACGTAAACATAAAATAGGTGACTGTGAATTCATCAATCATCATCAGAAATTGTTCAGGATAGATCTTGCACACTTGGGCATTCCACACTAAAGATTACTCTGAGTGTGGTGGGCCATATGGGCATCTAAATTGGATAGATAAGAGCATTCCACACTAAAGATTTCTCTCAGTGTGGTGTGGGCCATATGGACATCTAAATTGGATAGATAAGGGCACCTGTGATTTTGAATCCTTTGGACATCGTTGAGGCGGACTATGGTTTCATTGTAATTCTCATTTTTCTCTTTGATGACACGACCATAGAGTCTTAATTTTTTAGAATTAGATGATGAACTGTACATTAATTTTTATGATTACTAATTTTGCAAGGGTATAGGAACTAGTCAAAGACTTCAACTTGAATTTCTAAATCCAGATGTTCTTGTGAGTGAGTTTCTACCAAGGCTTCAAGTTGGTGGATTTTTTCTTGGACTTCATGCAGGGTGATAAAATGAGAAATTCCATGAGGGTGATAAAATGATAAATTTCAGTAACTCACTAGGCTTGAGACTCAGCTTTGGGTCTTTCTAAAGGAGCCTCAATCTTGAGAGTTTTTCTTTGGAAAAATTATTTGCCTCAGCATATTGTTATATTGTGTTGGAAATATTGTCATTGATGGCAAAAAAGGCAGCAGATGCAGAAATAGGCGAAGGACAGCAGCAGAAGACAGCATGTAATATTTATAGAGAGTAGTGGAGGCAGAGGTCGAGCATCAGAGGCAAGGAATACAAAGGAAGAGATGAAACAGTGAGCAGTAGAGGCAGAGGTAGAGCAACAGAGGCACAACGAAGGTAGAGGCAGAAAGGCAGAGGCAGTAGATGAAAAGGTTGAGCAGCAGAGGCACAGCAAAGGCAGAAGTAGAGCTGTTATCAAACAAATTCCGAGAATCACTACCCCCGCTGGAAGATTCACTAAAGACCGAAGCGGAAGCAGACTCCTATATATATGCAGCACCTTATTTATGTTGTGCCTTATACACAACGGTCCAAGGCATATATATATATATATCTATATGTAGCGCGAGATCTAAAGAACAAAAGGTTCTATCGAAGGCAAAGTACCATATGGTGGGACCCTTATCAATCGCATCGAAAAAGGTGATAGCAGATCATATGAAAAAAAAGTTGCAATTACGATTGAAGCCCAGACCTGATGGGTCTATAAATCATGATTAATATATGTTTGAGTTATGGCATAACAGTGTTACATCGCATCGGAGAAAAGTGTGGCAGTGACGCATGCCAATAGAAGTTGCGATTACAATTGAGTTTCAGACCCGATGGGCGTATAAACTGTCACTTAATAGGTTTGAGTTACGGCCTAATCGCATCGGCATTTCAAGGTGAACAGTGATTAATCGCATCAAAGAAAAGTGTGGCAGTGAAGCATGACAATAGAAGTTGCGATTGCCATTGAGTTTCGGACCCGATGGGCATATAAACTGTGACTTGATAGGTTTGAGTTCTGGCCTAATCGCTTCGGAATTTCAAGGTGAACAGTGATTAATCGCATCAAAGAAAGACCAAAGTATATGTATATGCGCAGTGCACTATATACGAAGTACCATAAGGTGGGACCCCTCTACAGAAAATTCCAAGAATCATTACCCCAGCTAAAGGTTACATTAAAGTGGAAGCATAAGCTTATATATATACAACACGGTATAGATGTTGTGCATTATATTCAAAGTCTCAAAGCTTATGCTTATATATATATATATATATATATATATGGAGCGCTTTATGGACAAGGAACCAAAGGTATAATCTAAAGCATATGTATCATATCTTTTGGCGCGAGATCAAAAGAACCAAAGGTTTTAACGCATGGTTTTAAAACAAACAAAGTTCTATATGGTGGGACCCTCACCCAATCGCATCGGAGAAAGTTCACAAGCGGAACATGTTAACAAAGAATTGCAATTGCGATGAAAGACCAGACCCGATGGGTTTATAAACCATGACTGATATATGTTTGAGTTTCGTCATAAGAGTGAATCATCATAATCGGAGCATCGGAGCATTGAGATATCGGTACATTCAAATGGAAATTGTGATTGCGATTAATCGCAATCGGAAGAAGTCGAGGAGTGATACATCGCATCGGAAAGATCGGCGAGTGGGCCCGTAAGGGAATTTTATGTATTAAAATGATCTCTCAGCAGTACATCGCCAGAAGTTACATATGTTATATAAAACGGCAGTCTATATAGTAAAATCAATTCTTATCGTGCCAAGATTTAAATTGTGATGTATGAAAAGGGCAGTTACATAGGTATGGCAGTTACACTACGACAGTAAGAAGGAAATCAATCAGAACCAAAAGGGCCAAACACAGTCACAGAAAAGCCAAATACAGTCATAGAAAAGCCAAACACAGTCACAGAAAAGACAAGCGCAGTGAACCAAGAGGCTGAATGAGTGAGCTGAAGTTTTCATTATAATTGAATGTAAATTTTTTTAATTGATTTATATTTTTGTGATGCATTGGCAAGTCTCCGGAAGAGAAAAAAATTCCCACTGTAATATTAAAGTTAGCACCTACAGTTATATTTTTCTGAGTGAGATGAAAAGAAATGAGAAGGTAGAAAATCAAGAGGTATGACTATCCATTTCGAATTCCTAGAGGAAAACAAACAGTCATAAGGAAATATCTATAAGTAATATCACCTTGATATGCATAGAGATAGGGAGAGAGAGAGAAAAGATAGAGAATGTAGAGTATAGAATATTGAGGCAGAGAATATAAGGAAGAGAAGAGCATAAAGAGATGCTACAGAACAGAGCTGATATCTGAGGTAAATCAGCAAACATTCCATTTGATAAATTGAGGAATTTGGAGCTTCCCTATCAAGTTGAAGCTTGATAGCTGTCAGTTGTAGCTTATTGAGGTTGGAGCCTCCTATAGGTTGGTGCCTGTAGAAAATTGAAGGGAGTTGGAACTTCCTTGAAAGTTGTAGCTTGCAGAATTAAGGTTGGTGCCTCCTGTAGGTCGGTGCCTGCAGAAAAACAGTGGTGAGAGGGAGTTGGAGCTTGCCTTTGCATCGCAAAAATAGTAAGATGTGGTTTTATCCCTTTATGGGTTTCCACTTATATCTGTTGTCTCTATCTATGTTTTCCATGTGCTGAAATGATTTACCAAATATTCTTAATGTTTGATGTTCTCATGATAAGTTTGATGTCACATTAATTTAATACTTGTTGAAACTTATTAAGACTGTTCATATACTAAGGTTGGTTATAAAAGTAAGTTGTAAATAAGCCGATGAAAAATTTAAAAAGCTCATGTATGTGTTAAACTGATTCACCCCCCCCCCCTCTCAGTTTAACTAAGAATTCAACAATTGGTATCAGAGCAGGTTCCTTTGTACCAGTTTAACAACTGAAAGGAGATTCTAGGTTCTCAGGATGGCTAGTAAAGAAGGATGCTCAACCAATAAAGCCCCTTTCTTTACAGGTGCAAATTATGCCTTCTGGAAAATTAGGATGAGGACATACATAATGTCTCTAGGAATAGAAGTTTGGGGTGCTGTGGAATTAGGATATGCCCCAAAGGCAACTGACTCAGAAAAGGAAACCAAACAAGATTTTGTAGCTAATGAAAAAGCCATGAATGCCATCTTAAATGGATTGTGTGAAGTAGAATTTATCAAATTAATGCACAAAGACACTACCAAAGAGATGTGGGATACTCTAGAGAACATCCATGAGGGAGATAAAAAGGTAAATACTGCCAAACTTCAAGTATATAGAGCCCAGTTTGAAAATTTAAAAATGAATGATGATGAAGATGTTGGCAGCTTCTTCTTAAAAGTTGCAGAAATTTTAAACAATATGAAAGCTCTTAGAGAAAGCATACCAGAAGGTATAATTGTGCAAAAGATTCTAAGATCTCTTCCATCCAAGTTTAATCCTAAGGTGTCTGAAATAGAAGAAACAACTGATTGGGAGACCTTGACCATGAACTAGCTACTTGGAAATCTAACAGCATATGAGATGACGCTCCCATAGAAAAATCCAAGTATGAGGGAGGCAGCCTTTAAAACAGAAAAGAAGAAAGAAGAAGAGGAAGACATATGCCCTTGCTTGGATGAAGAAGAGGAAAATTTTGTCAAGAAATTGGATAGAGGTTCAGGTAAATACAATGGTAAACTTCCTTTCAAATTCTTTAACTATCGAAGAGTGGGACACTATGCTGCTAAGTGTCCTCACAAGAAAGTAAGGAATCAGACTCAAGAAACAGAGAAAAATGCATCAAAAAACTGGCAGAAAGGAAAGAAGTTCAGCAGAAAATCCTTTTATGCTCAACAAGACAGCAATGCATCTGAAGACTCAGATGAACCTTCAAGTGAAGAAGGAACCTATGAATTTTTATTGATGGCCATATAAGAACTTGAAGGTCTCCTGCTATAAGATGAAGAAGAAGAAGGTGAAGTCGACCTTGAGGGGGAGCTAAGAAGTGCTCTGGAAGAGATTGATGGACTCAAGCTGAAATGCAGAAAACAAAAGGACATTCTCCTCAAGTATGTACGAGAAGAACAAAATTTAGAAGTCCTTATGCAGCTAAAGATAGATCTTGAAGAAGCCAAGAAGATAGAGGACATGTTACTTAAGAAAATCAAGGAGAAAACTCAGGAACAAGAGAAGTTGGAAGAAGAAGTAGTATGTCTCTGGAAGAAATTAGAAAATGCTCAAAGGAAAGTGGCTATAAATTCTTCTCAAACAACAAGCTCTAGTAAGTTGAATGAAATTTTGGTTGCTCAAAGATCTCCTATGATAAAAACTGGAATAGGCTATGAAGGAGAATCAAGTAAAAGCAAAGAAAAGGAAAACAGAGAGATTATTTTTGTAAAATCAAAGAAGGATGATGAAGCAGCTCAAATAATTCTTACAAAAGAAGAAACTTGTAGGGAGGGAGACAGAAGCCAGAAAAATCCTATAATAACAAAGAATGAAAGAAATACTCAAACGACAGAAAAAGATTCATATACCCATGAGTATGTAAAATTTGGAAGCCATCAAAGGAGATTCTTCCTTCCTATGAAAAATGCCACCTGTTATGTCTGCCAAAAGCTGGGACACATTGCTGCATACTATCATGCAAGGAGGAGTGATTCAAACCAGCAAAAGATGCAAACAGTTAAGATACTGTCTCAAGCAAACAAATGGAGAAGACAACCTTACATCAAGTATGCAAATAATTTCTATGGTTACTTTTTTTATTGTAAGGAATTTGGCCATAAAATTATTGAATGTAGAAAGTATGGACAAATATTGATGTTCAACACCTCAAGGAGGTTTATGAATCAAATAAATTTTGTTCATACTCACAATTCTGCAAAAATTATGATCAAATGTTGTGTATGCAATCAAGTTGGACATATGCCTTACAAATTTCCTCTGAAATGATGTGATTCATCATCTCTCAAAAGATTCCAAACAAAAGGATGCCTCCAGTGGAAAAAGAAGGTGAATAAGTGTGACCTGGCTCTAACTGCTCAAGATCTGAAAAGCCAATGATATCTGGACAGTGGCTGCTCAAAACATATGACTGGAGACAGGAGAAAATTTATAACTTTTTATGAAAAGAAAATTGGTAATGTTACTTTTGGCAATGATAAATCAAGAAAAATCAGGGGAAAGGGCTCAGTCGGCTTAGATAATGGCAGAGGTAAGGCCCAAGATGTACTATTTGTAGATGGGATGAAAGAAAATTTGTTGAGTATCAGTCAAATGTGTGATAAAGGCTGCGAAGTTCTTTTCAAATCACAAGACTGTGAAGTCAGATCAAGCACCACATGTAAGACTCTGCTCAAAGGTGTTCGAACAGAGAGCAATGTTTACATCGTGAAAGAGGAAGATGAAGCATGCCATCTTAGCAAACCTGAGGAGTCATGGTTATGGCATAGGAGATTGGGACATCTCAGCTTCGATAATATCATCAGACTGAGCAAGAAGAAAGCGGTCAGAGACATGCTAGAAATAAAAAGGCCTTCTAATACCATATGTAGATCTTCTCAATTGGGTAAACAGACCCCCACATCCTTTAAGGCCAAAGATGAGTTATCAACAAGAAGACCACTCCAGCTTGTGCACATGGATCTGTGTGGACCTACAAGAACTAAAACACCAAGTGGAGAATCCTACTTCATGCTGATAATAGATGATTTCTCCAGAATGACATGGGTTGCATTTCTTAAGAATAAATCGGAAGCTCTGGACAAATTCAAAATATTCAAAGCATTAGCAGAAAATCAGACAAGATGCAAGCTAAAATGCATCAGATCAGACAGAGGAGGTGAATTCACGTATTATGACTTTGCAGATCTATGCAATGAATATGGCATAAAACAACAATTTACTATTGCAGGGACACCTCAGCAAAATGGAGTAGCAGAGAGAAAAAACAGATCTGTTCAACAAATTGCCAGAGCAATGATGCAGGAGAGTAATATTCCTCAAAGCTTCTGGGCAGAAGCAGTACACACAGTGGTGCATATCCTTAATAAAGCCCACTTAAGGCCAAGCAGTGACAAGACTCCCTATGAACTATGGCATGGAAAGTCAGCTTCAATCAAACATTTTAGATTTTTTGGAAGAAAGTGTTATATAAAGAATAATGATGAAAATCTTGGGAAATTTGATGCAAGAGCAGATGAAGGGATTTTTCTAGGATATGCTTCCAAAAGTAAAGGGTACAGGTGCTACAACAAGACTCTTCGAAAAATAGTAGAAAGTATTGATTTCATATTTAATGAAGAACTTCCAAACAATACAAGAGATACATACTGCTGCAGTCCATCAGACAACCATGAAGAATAAAACCAAAATAATGATGAAACAAGAAAGACAACAGAATACGCAGAGCTGAGCTCGAAAACCCCCTCAAGATACACTCAGAAGAATCATCCTGAAGATCAGATCATAGGAGACAAGAAAGTAGGGGTCCAGATAAGAAGGCAGCTAACTGAACAGACAGAAGATGTATACATAGCCATGTTATCACAAATAGAGCCAAAGATATTTGAAGAAGCCGGCAAGGACAAGTATTGGGTGAATGCTATGAATGAAGAATTCGACCAAATTGAGAAAAACAATACCTGGGAACTAGTTCCTAGACCCACTAGGAAAAATGTCATAAGCTCAAAATGGGTATTCAAAAATAAAATGAATGAGGAAGGACAAGTAATCAGGAATAAAGCCAGACTTGTCTGCAAAGGACATTCACAAATCGAAGGACTTGATTTCGATGAAAAATTTTCCCCTGTAGCCAAAATGGAAGCCATCATAATGTTTCTGGCCTTTGCATGCTATCAAGACTTCAAGATATATCAAATGGATGTAAAATCTGCTTTTCTGAATGGAGATCTAGAAGAAGAAGTCTACATGGAACAATCGGAAGGTTTCTCTTTAACAGAAAAAGAAGACTATGTGTGCAGACTGAAGCAGGCTCTATATGGACTGAAACAAGCTCCTCGTGCTTGGTACTCAAGACTGGATAAATATTTGCAAAAACAAGGCTTTAAGAGAGGTGGAGTAGACAACAATCTATACATAAAAGCACATGAAAATGAACTCCTGATTGTTGTAGTATATGTTGATGACATTATGTTTGGAAGCAACAGAGATGAACTAGCAAAAGGATTTGCTGAGAAGATGAAATCAGAGTTTGAGATGTCCATGATTGGAGAACTCAGTTTCTACTTAGGACTTCAAATTCAGCAAAAGAACACAGGCACATTCATCTCACAGGAAAAATACTTAAAAGAAATTTTGAAAAAGTTCAAAATGGAGGATTGCAAACCTGTGTCAACTCCCATGATCACGGGATGCAAGTTGTTTGCTAATGATGGATCTGCTGATATGGATCAAAAAATCTATATATCCATGATAGGAAGTCTGCTATATCTGATAGCATCAAGACCAGACATCATGCTAGCAGTAGGACTAGCGGAGAGATATCAAGCAACACCTAAACAAAACCACCTTCTAGCAGTCAAAAGATTATTTAGATATCTACAAGGGACAATTCAGTATGGAATTTGGTATCCTAAAGGAAAAAGCTTCACTTTGACAGCATACACAGATGTAGATTGGGCCAGCTATGTGGATGATAGGAAAAGCACAAGTGGAGGTGAATTCTATTTAGGAGAAAGTCTGGTGGCATGGTTAAGCAAGAAACAAACATCTATCTCTCTGTCTACAGCAGAAGCAGAATATATAGCAACAACAACATGTTGTACACAAGTCATGTGGATGAAGAAAACCCTCCAAGACATGAAGGTAAGCATTGATGGACCTATCTCAATCAAATGTGACAATAAAAGTGTTATAAGTATATCTAAAAATCCTGTGCTTCACTCAAAAATCAAACATATCCCAATCAAGTATCATTTTCTCGAAGAACAAGTGGCTCAGAAGATAGTAAAATTGGAGTATGTACCAACAAAATAACAGACAGCAGATATATTTACCAAACCGCTTACTAAATAACCATTTGAATATTTGAGAAATATATTAGGGGTAGTATCTGTAGATGCTACTCTATGATATGAAGAGAGAGCACAGTTTCAGGGGGAGAACAGAAATGAAAATATCATTCGAGGTGGAGATCAGCCAGCAAAGGAAGTATGAAACAGGTCCCCAAGATCAAAGAGTTAAAGGACAGAATCTACACTACAAGATGTGCAACCCCTTGCCATTGATGTCAAAGGGGGAGGAAGAGCAAGCAACAGGAGAAAGGATCCTAAGAGGCAAATAGAGAAAGTGTATTGCCATCAATGCCAAAGAGAGAGACTATTGGAAATATTGTCATTGATGGCAAAGAAGGCTGCAGATGCAGAAATAGGTGAAGGACAGCAACAGAAGACAATAGGTAATATTTACAGAGAGAAGGTAATATTTACAGAGAGCAGTGGAGGTAGAGGTCGAGCAGCAGAGGCAGTGAATACAAAGGAAGAGATGAAATAGTGAGCAGTAGAGGCAGAGCCAGAGCAGTAGAGGCACAACGAAGGTAGAGGCAGAAAGGTAGAGGCATTAGATGAAAAGGTCGAGCAACAAAGGCACAACGAAGGCAGAGGTAGAGGCAGAGTTGTTATCAAACAAATTCCGAGAGTCACTACCCCCGCTGGAAGATTCAATAAAGACTGAAGCGGAAGCAGACTCCTATATATATGCAACGCCTTATTTATGTTGCGCCTTATACACAATGGTCCAAGGCATATATATATATATATATATATATATATATATATAGCATGAGATCTAAAGAACCAAAGGCTCTATCGAAGACAAAGTACCATATGGTGGGATCCTTATCAATCGCATCGAAAAATGTAACAACGGATCATATGAAGAGAAAGTTGCGATTGCGATTGAGTTTTGGACCCGATGGGCGTATAAACTGTGACTTGATAGATTTGAGTTCCGGCCTAATCACATCGGCATTTCAAGGTGAATAGTGATTAATCGCATCAGAGAAAAGTGTGGCAGTGAAGCATGACAATAGAATTTGCGATTACGATTGAGTTTTGGACCCGATGGGCATATAAACTGTGACTTGATAAGTGTGAGTTCCGGCCTAATCGCATCGGCATTTCAAGGTGAACAGTGATTAATCGCATCAAAGAAAGAGTAAAGTATATGTATATGTGCAGCGCACTATATACAAAGTACCATAAGGTGGGACCCCTTTACAGAAAATTCCGAGAATCATTACCCCAGCTAAAGGTTACATTAAAGCAGAAGCATAAGCTTATATATATACAGCACGGTATAGATGTTGTGCATTATATTCAAAGGCTCAAAGCTTATATATATATATGGAGCGCTTTATGGACAAGGGACCAAAGGTATAATCCAAAGCATATGTATTATATCTTTTGGCGCGAGATCAAAAGAACCAAAGGTTTTAACGCTTGGTTTTAAAACAAACAAAGTTCTATATGGTGGGACCCTCACCCAATCGCATCGGAGAAAGTTCGCAAGCGGAACATGTTAAAAAATAATTGCGATTGCGATGAAAGACCGGACCCGGTGGGTTTATAAACCATGACTAATATATGTTTGAGTTTCGTCATAACAGTGAATCATCGGAATCGGAGCATTGAGATATCGATACATTCAAATGGAAATTGTGATTGCGATTAATCGCAATCGGAAGAAGTCGAGGAGTGATACATTGCATCGGAAAGATCGGCGAGTTGGCCCGTAAGGGAATTTTATGTATTAAAATGATCTCTCAACAGTACATCGCTGGAAGTTACATATGTTATATAAAACGACAGTCTATATGTTAAAATCAATTCTTATCGTGTCGAGAGTTAAATTGTGATGTATGAAAAGGGCAGTTACATAGGTATGGAAGTTACACTGTGACAGTAAGCAGGAAATCAATCAGAACCGAAAGGGCCAAACACAGTCACAGGAAAGCCAAATACAGTCATAGAAAAGCCAATCACAGTCACAGAAAAGACAAGCGCAATGAACCAAGAGGCTGAATGAGTGCGCTGAAGTTTTCATTATAATTGAATGTAAATGTTTTTAATTGATTTATATTGTTGTATTGCATTGGAAAGTCTCCGGAAAAGAACAAAATTCCCACTGTAATATTAAAGTTAGTACCTATAGTTATATTTTTCTGAGTGAGCGGAAAAGAAATGAGAAGGTAGAAAATCAAGAGGTATGACTATCCATTTCAAATTCTTAGAGGAAAACAAACAGTCATCAGGAAATCTCTGTAAGTAATATCACCTTGATATGCATAAGAGAGAGAGAGAGAGAGAGAGAGAATGCAGAGTATAGAAGATTGAGGCAGAGAAGATAAGGAAGCGAAGAGCATAAAGAGGTGCTACAGAACAGAGCTAATATCTGAGGTAAATCAACAAACATTCCATTTGATAAATTGAGGAAGTTGGAGATCCCCTATCAAGTTGAAGCTTGATAGTTGTTAGTTGTAGCTGACTGAGGTTGGAGCCTCCTGTAGGTTGGTGCCTACAGAATTGAAGGGAGTTGAGGCTTCCTTACAAGTTGTAGCTTGCAAAATTGAGGTTGGTGCCTCCTGTAGGTCGATGCCTGCAGAAAAACAATGGTGAGAGGGAGTTGGAGCTTGCCTTTGCATCACAACAATAATAAGATGTGGTTTTATCCCTTTATGGGTTTCCACTTATATTTGTTGTCTCTATCTGTGTTTTCTATGTCCTAAAATGATTTACCAAATATACTTAATGTTTGTTGTTCTCATAATAAGTTTGATGTCACATTAATTTAATACTTGCTGCAACTTATTAAGAATGTTCATATACTAAGGTTGGTTATAAAAGTAAGTTGCAAATAAGCTGATGAAAAATTTAAAAAGCTCATGTATGTGTTAAACTGATTCACCCTCTCTCAGTTTAACTAAGAATTCAACATATTGTTAAAAGAGGGTCAGAACCTAATACTAATAAATTCAAGAGGAAGGTGAAAAATACTTGATATACTAGAGGGAGGACAATGGGAGCATGAAGGAATGTAGGGAATAGAGATTGACAATGGGAGCATGACGGAATGTAAGGAATAGACATTGTGCATAATAGAAAGTGAAAGTAATAGAAACAAAACAATGGAAGTCACTGAGGAGGAGTTTTGGGTGTACGGAGGAAATAGTGAATTGAGAGTAGTTGGAATAACGACACTTTTCTCAGCTTCAATGATACCACCCATAATTCTAGTCCATAGAATAAAAAACACAAAATTAAACATGCAAACCTAGTTAGAGGTTGTGGAAAATAGAGAATTTACTAGTGTACTGAAGGCGTGCTTGTTCAAGGTACCTTATACTGATTCCTATTTCTTACACCCTCACTTGAGTTCACTCAATCCCGATGCATGGAACCCAATAGTCGTAAGAATGAAACTAAGTTCCCAACTACCAATTTGATGAAATCTATGGAGGTCCATGTCAGAGGTTTGGGAGTTCATTCACTACAACAATGAATAAGCATATTTTCAGGGGGGAATCTCACTTTCAGTATATCATAAGAGCCATGAAGCTATTTTCAGGGGGAATCCCACTTGCAGTATATCATAAGAGCCATGAAGCTAAAATACAGCATGTACAACGGTTTAAACGCTGGTTCAGAATTGTGACATGAAGAAAATGCGGTTTTACTATTGAATTGAATTTCCAGTTCCTTGATCAAGGAAGACTGATGTTTTTTTACCAGGATGAAAAATAGACCGTTGAATTTCTAACGTTATGCAGACGGTTGAATTTCTAAGAACTTTTGCAAAATCTTGAATATCTGACGTCAAGAATCATCGATTTCACTGGCACACGCAAGCTTACTCCATGCACATTTTTATCAAGATATCCAGGATGAATGTCCAAACGTAAAAAGACAGAAAAAAACTTAATAATTTCTAAAATAAATGAATTAGTGGAATAACACTTCATCACTTAATATTTCCTTGAAAGCCATATTGAAGTTTAAAAACGTTACATTGTTCAATTATCGTTGCAATAGGAAACCGGGATTGCCACAGAAGGTTGGCCCTAAAAGTTGTCCAAAGTATTTGATTGATACCAAAGATTGAAAATCTTAAATAATTTTGCTCATACGTTAATGTCATTGTTCATGGTCCTCAATTAATGTCATTGTTCATACTCCCCCATAGTTCACAATGACAATAGAGTCATTGTGCTCAATTAATGATTGATTTCAGTAAATAAGGTTCACTATTGTTAAATATTTCAAATCTCATCATATTGGGTTATATTTAACTCATGCCTATAATAATTATATATTAAATATATATTTTTTAATTATGTATTAATTAAAAGTTTTCGAATTTCATTATATTTGGTTATATTTGACTCATGTAATTGACTAATAATAATTATGTATTAGTTAATTCTTTTTAGTTATCTATCAATGCTTTAATTAATACATCAATGTACATAAGTGGTAATAAATTTATATCATTATTAATTAATATTAATATATTTATTTATACATTTTTAAATCAATAACTAATATTAATAAACATTTTTTAATAATAAATATTTTAATTAATATATTGAAAATTGTTTTAATTAATTATTATTTTTATTAATTTAAACAATTTTAAATTAACGTTTATTGATATCAAACATTTTTTCTATAATAAAATTAATTATTGTCAAATGCAATGTCATTATATTCGGTTATGTTTGACTAATGTGATTGCATATAATAATTATGTATTAAGTAATATCCCATACAAATACAATTACCCAACGAGCGAGAGACCAAAGGAGAGTCACTCTGTATCAGAAAACTACTCGAAATTGGGGAGCCTCAGGATCCCCTGTTGGGAGGATTTCCCATCGACAGGGCTCAATATCATTGGAAACTGGACAATAACCAGCTAATGTGGTTCCATCTTCTGACTTGGCAGCTAACCCGAATTCAAAGACAGATGTTTCTGTTGGCCTTGGCACCTCCATGGCAGCGCCATTGTACGAATCCATGGCCTGTTTGGCAGATGGTGTGGTTGAAGCAGTTGACAGCGAAGGAGGCTTTTGGGTTTTTCTTCGGCTGCCTTCTTGCTGCTCCTCCAGAATAGCAAACCCATATTGTTCTTCTAAGCTCAGGAATCTATGGATGCAGGGCCCAAATGAGATGGTCATTTAACTTCAGGACAAATAAGTTTTGGGTGATTTTTCATCATGCATGCAATATTGGGCTCTTATTTTTCATGATTGGTATGAGAGCTGGAATCCTTGTTGTTCATGATGGTTTGAGGGAGAATTTGTTATTTGTTATATTTATGTGTTTATTTTGAAATGAAGTGTTTAAAATTTTCATACACTATCAGTGTTTATTTTGAAATGAAGTGTTTAGCAACGGCTATGCTTCTGACTGTAAGTATGATTTTCATAGACTATCAGTGTTTTGCAATTAGAAGGTTCAGATTGTCATTCGACTTGAGATGGCATCCTGGATATAGATTTGGTTTATTAGGATTAAGCTATTCATTATCTTGTATTAGTCAAAAATATTAAGGTAAAAATGTGGGGTTATATTGTTTATTATTTTTTGAACAGGGAGCAACAATCCAAAATCAGCAAGTATGTATAGTACCATGGGGATGATCAGAGGAGGCAGTTAATCGTTGGAAAAAGCACATGATGGAATTTCATGAAGAGGGCAATACATTAGGAGTATTTTCAGTTATTTATTTTCCTCGCTTTTTAAATTTTTTTACGTTTTGGGACAATGTTGAAATAAATTCAAAAAGAGATCTGCTCCTCAAAATCACACTAATACTGCACTTAGACTTTGCTTACCTTGCCATAGTCATTCATATATAAAATTAATTTGATCAGCTTGGTGAACCTCAATATTTTACATATCAGATCCTTCAATTTTGATTTTGAGGGTTTTGATAGATGAGTGGCATTCATGGTCTCTATATATGTTTACATGTCTGATCCTTCAATTTTTTTAAGGCTTTGGTAGATGGGTGCTACTCATGGGCAAATTTCAGTGGTTTTATTTTTATTGAATAGATCAAAAGGATCAAGATTGGATCCTGTAGATTTCCTCAAAGGTTATTTACTCAACACCCATGTGCTGAACCCTCGAACAAAAACCTGGAATAAGATTTTCCCTGTGAAAAGTCCAACATATGGAAGCAAATTTCGTTTCAGAATTAGCTTGATTTATTTTGACTGTGATGTAAGAAGAGTCGTAATTTTGATCTTGATTCAAAACTGAGTCTCTAAATAACCATATATACACAGAAGGAAGACCTTTATTTTCAATACAAAAAACACTGCTTGTTTAAAGTTTGTTACTGGTACATTATATAAAACACAGAGAAGGAAGACCTTACTCTTGAAATTGATAGCTGTTTAATTATTTTACATTTTGGTTGAAATTGTGGGTTTTTTTGGTTAGAATTGTGGGTAAGATTGTGATTTTAATTATTTAAAATATATTCTTGACTACATAAATGGACTCGGCACTTGAAAAACTTCCGGAGCATCTAGATTGTACTTGAGTTGTAATTTTAGCAAAGATGTAATTCTAATAAACATAGATTTGAAAAAGAAAAAATTATGCCCAGAAAAACTCCAAAACTCAGAAGAGTTTGACTAAGAATTAAAATTCTACTCATTCCTTTAGTTATTTTATAAAACCAGAGTATTTGGACTGAAAAATTATTAGCATGTGTTAACAACAATGCTATTGGACAGTTGAAGTCCTTGATAAACAACTGAGCATCTTTCTTCCATTTGCTGACAGGCAGCTAAGATGGTTACAACAATGCTTTCCAAAGGATATACCTTAGGAAAGGATACATTGAGCAAAGCCAAAGAGTTAGATGAGAAGTATCAAGTCATGGACACTGCTGCAGCAAAGGTGGCAGATTTTGGCAAGTTCTTCGGGGAGATTTTGGTTTCTGCAAGAACAGTAGCTGTCAACAACAGTTATTTTGCAACAGGAGCACTGATGGTTGCTGGGGCTCTTGACAGGGCAGCCAGAGCTGCCGCTGATTTTGGTAATAGGAAAAACGCAGTAAAGAAATAGTTCTAAAATGCTGTTATTCCTAATGTTTATTTGTCTCATAGTTAACAACAAAATGGTGCAACTTTAGTGTTACAGACACGTGAGTGAGCTACAGGGTACAATGTTGAGAATATTTAAAAGTTGCTACCATGACTGTGCTCTGGTGAGAAAGTGTGAATGTGGCATACTGTGGAATATGTCAAAGCTAAACTAATATGCCAGGAATGGTTGGCAATGGTTTAAAGAATCTAAGCTGGAATTAGAGTTAGGGCTCTCTTTGTACTGTAAATGTGTTTTTGGCAGGTAAGGATATGTTGCATTTATGAGACTTTTTATGCATTAAATGTTTGAGCTTTTGGGTGATTTTTCATCATGCATGCAATATTGGGCTCTTATTTTTCATGATTGGTATGAGAGCTGGAATCTTTGTTGTTCATGATGATTTGAGGGAGAATTTGTTATTTGTTATATTTATGTGTTTATTTTCAAATGAAGTGTTTAAAATTTTTTTATTTTTAATCAAATTTATTTTTTACAGTAATTTTACATTTATGAATTTGTTAAAGTTAAAAAAATTTGCATGAGTGGAAAGTTTGTGTAATATAATTTACTACAACATGAAAATATGGATGTATTTGTGCAATTTGAAAATAGTAATAAATATAATTCTATGTAATTCAATTCAATGTATCAGTGTATTGTTCGTTTTTCAATTGTCAATATTTAGGCTTCTAATATGTTCAAAAAGTAGATCTTCCCACTTGGCAGTTTATACCCAACACTACATTTGCTATCCTTTACAACCCTTATAATTCTATTGTCACTTCTCTTTAACCTGTCTTATAGGCCTCTAGCCTAAATAAACAAGGGCTTGGGCTTTTCCAGAAGTAAACAAGGAAAAAAACACATAAAAATACAAGAGAATATCCACCTTAAATCACCTCTTGTAGACCTTCCTTAACAACTTAGCATCCAACAAAACTCAACCTCCACTTCCAACATAACTTAAACTTACTATTCCAAAATAAAAAACCAATTATACTAATATTTCCTAT
>CM076578.1:610110098-610161134 GCA_034641835.2 Pinus albicaulis
TACTTTACAGCGTTTCCTTTGCAACATATGGTGCAATTGCTAGTTATGTATTAAGTAATTTTTTTAATTATATAGTAATGCTTTAATTTTTTTTGTTTATCAAGTGGTCTAACTTCATCACACACCTATGACTTGAGAAACTGTCATCAGGGGGCATCTAAGCTGTCAAAATCACCTGTGGGTAGCCCTTCCTACTCACACCATTGTGGCCCCTCCAACACACACTAACCTAACTGGGTTTAATTTCTCTCCTCCCCTAGCACTATAGAAAGAGATTCCTTGAACGAGTTATGCCAATGGACATTAATGCTTTAATAACTATATCAATATATTACTCATAATAAATTAATATTATTAATAGTTAATATTAATTTATTTCTTTAAAGATATTTCAATTAATGTTATTAAACATTTTAAAATAAACATTTTAATTAATGTCAGATCAAAATCATCATCACCATCACCATCATCGTCATCATCAATTAATTAATTAATATTAGTATATTATTTTAACACAATTTTAATTAATGTCTAAAGCTATTAACATTTTTATATAAATTTTTTAATTAATATTTAAAGCTATTAAACATTTTTATATAAATATTTTAATTAATATATTGTGAATTGATGTTCTACATAATTAATATTTTAATTAATTAACCAATTTACATAAGTGAGTATTGCTTTGAAGGAACACATTTGACTACTGTGGAATACAATAAACTTAGAGTTATATTGGGCTATTTTTAACTTATGTTGTTGAGATTCAACAAGATGATAAGCTTAGTGAAAATTAAGAACCTTCACTAAGTGGGTTCCATAGGCTATTTTTAGGTGTATGTCTATTTTTAGACATAGTGAACATATTCTATAAGTTGCAGGATGTTATTTTTAGATGGTTGGTCAAATGTGAAAAATAGATGAGATTCTATTTTTAGAATATTGGGCGAAGTCTATTTATAGATCGTCGAAATAAAAATAGATGCATGTCGATTATTAATTGCCCTTAATAATAATCCGAAAATAAATATCAACTTATTCTCTTGGAGCAATTTATTTCAGTGAACAGATTTGGAAAATCAGTGGGATGAAGGAATTACACAATTCCTAGGGTGGTTGGTGACTCATGCATGGAGGACTTAGTTAGAACTAAAGTGGAAAAGTTGTGATAGAGTTGGAAGAATAGTTATGCGAGTTGTTATT
This sequence comes from Pinus albicaulis, assembly GCA_034641835.2. Classification (NCBI taxonomy): domain Eukaryota; kingdom Viridiplantae; phylum Streptophyta; class Pinopsida; order Pinales; family Pinaceae; genus Pinus; species Pinus albicaulis. The sequence goes on from CM076578.1 coordinate 610,111,302, forward strand.
TAGTTTAACTTAGTTAAGTGAGTTAAACTAAGTTGTGCTAGTTGTATCTAGTTCTAACTGAAGATACACTAGTGAGATTTTAGTGAATTAATTATTTAATTAATTCATAACTAGAGACTAACTTGCAATTGAAAAAATACAACAGTTAACTACTTGCATGTCAGTTCCAGTGGAGACCCAGTGGAGAGATAGGTGAAAGGGTGAGATGGACTATCTGTTGTGACTATAGTGATGCATTCAATGCATTTGACACACATTAGAGATGCCAATGAGGATTGCACAGTCAAGGCAAGGCCAATTCGAATTCATTCAGTAGTATTCTTTTGCAAGGATTGCGCAGTGGAGGCAGGCTATTAGGAGGCAAGAAATTTGTGCATAGATATGCAAAATTCTACATGACAGTGTGTAATGATTGTTGATTGTACTGAGAGCTTGATGTAATAAGATTTGTATGCGATTATTAAATAATCCATTTATATACATAATATATGATACTTGGGGCTTTTAGCTTTAATCTTTCCTATTAAACAACTGTGTTTATGTGCGATTGATTTTGCTTCATATGTGTTTTGCAACTGGCGATTTAATCTCCATAAAGAATTAAGTGGAAGGATTTTGTATTTAACATAAGATTAATTTGTTATATTAGGAGAATCCAGTAATAATATCAGTATTAATAAATTTCTACATGGTATCGGAGCTATGTTAATCACTGGAGATTGCAAACTTGAAGCAGCATTGAGTTTTGTGCTGGTGGACAATTCAAATTTGCTGCAGAAATTTCTTGGTGCGAAAGTTGAGTATTCATTGAAATGTATTTCAATGCGTTGCGGTTGGAGTATGCCCTTAAGGATAGCTCAAACTACATAGCCTATAAGGACAGGATGGAGGGGGTGCTTGAAGATAATGGACTGAAGGAGTTCATCGATAGCGATGTTCCTAAGCCTACTTCCAGTGATGCTGCATTACTTGACGCATGGCAAAAGAAGGTAGCGAAGACAAGAAGAATTTTGTTGGAAGATGTGAAAGACCATATTATGTCAAGACTTCACGGGAAAGCCACTCCATTTGCAATGTGGAAGGATTTGATAGATATTTTCCAAAGCAACAGCGACCATAGGAAGTTGGCATTGAAAGATAAGTTCAGAAAAATAAAAATGGAGAAGGGTGACAGTATTCCAAAATATCTCACGAAGTTTTTCCAATGTAGGGATGAGCTGGGGAGTGTGGGAATAATAGTTGTGGATGATGAATTGATGAGCTTGGATCTCCTTGGGCTTCCGAAGAGTTGGCACAACTATGAAGACTCTGTCAATGGACGGAGAAACTGTCGGACTGGGAGAAACTTTGGTCAGATCTTGTGCAGGAGGAGATAAGGCAGAATACCAGGGATGGCTCTTCATCGAAGAATGATGATGAAGAGAAATTTTATTTGGCTTCCAAGGCAAGGAAAGGGAAGGGGAAGAAATCCCATCCAAAATCCTAGGCTAAAGGCAAGAAGTTGGATTTTTCCAAAGTAAAGTGTTTTCACTGTCATGAACATGGGCATTTTGCGACTAACTTCCCACAAGAAAAGAAGAACAAGAAGGCTCCTAGAGTTGCAGCAGGTGAGGCCTTAGCCTTGCAATTTGAACTTGATTTCTCTTTGATCGCATGCTTGGTTTCAAGCACAATGGGATCGGTGTGGTATCTTGATAGTGGTGCTTCCTTCCATATGGCGGGAGACAAGGATTTGTTTAGTGACTTGGAGGAGAAATATCTCTAAATGCATATAGAGATGGGTGACGATGGTAGATATAGTGTGACCAAAATTGGAACCATCACCATTGAGAGGGAGTCAGGCAAACCATTTCTGTTGAAAGATGTTATGCATGTTCCAGGTCTGAAGAATAACTTGATCTCGGTCGCAATGTTGGAGGACATAGGTTATGGTGTTGTTTTCAACGAGGGAAAAGCTTTCCTATGACATAAAACAATGGGTCTAACCAAGAGGATAGGGATTCGAGTTAAGAATATCTACAAGCTGGAGGTAGATGGCTGCGCTGTAATGATGGGCAAAGCAGAAGAAGTGGTGAGCCGGGATGAGGGTGAATTATGGCACAGGAGATTGGGCCATCTTCACCATGGCATGTTGAAGATTTTGCAACATATTTCTACTGGACTTCCCAAGGGTACTCTTGCGTAGTCAAATCAGTGCAAGGGATGTACTATGGGTAAGTTTGTGAAGACCACCTTTCATGAGAAGGAGAACCATGCTTCAGTGATCCTGGAGAGAATTCAAACAGATAGAGACAGTCCCTACATCATAGCCATGATAGAGATAGTCACCTAACCAATTCACTGGATACATGGCTCTCATGAGAAAGTGTATTGTGACAGAGCCATATTCTTTTGAAGAATAATTGCAGGAGCCCATATGGGTAGATGCCATGGTGGAGGAGTATGACTCCATTGTCAGAAACAATGCTTAGGAGATTGTTCCAAGGGTGGTTGGTAAATCAGTGGTAGGTTCAAGATGGATCTACAAGGTAAAGAAAGCTGCTGATGGGAGCGTCAAGAAGTATAAGGAAAGATTTTTCCCCGGGGCCTCTCACAGATCGAGGGGATTTATTATGAAGAAACCTTTGCACCTGTCATACGGTATTCTTCCATAAGGACCACCCTTGCTCTCTCAGCACAGATGGGTTGGAACATTCATCATATGGATGTGAAGTCTACCTTCCTTAATGGGATCATTGAGGAAGAAGTGTACATTGAGCAGCCTGAAGGATTTGATATCTTCAGTAGTGAGTCGCATGTGTGCAGAATCGAAAAAGAGTTGTATGGGTTGAAGCAAGAACCTCGTGCTTGGGACACAGAGATCAACAACTATTTCACTGGACTTGGCTTCACCAAAAGTGAGGAGGATGGAAACCTATACCAAATTGTGGTGGAGGGTAAGCTTTTAATCATTGTTCTTTTATTTTGATGATTTAATACTAATGGGTGATGAGCAGTTGATACACTCATGCAAGGCGGATCTTGCAAAGGAGTTTGAGATGAAGGATTTTGGCCTCCTTCATTATTTTCTTAGATAGGAAATATTGCAGCGAGAAGGTGAACTGTTTGTGTCTCAAGGCAAGTATGCTCGGGAGATACTTGGTAAGTTTCACATGGAGGAATGCAAGCCCACGGATACTCCTCTTCCAGGAAACTGGAGGAAAGAGTATGCTACATCGGCAGAGGTAGTGGATGCCACTGTTTATCGACAATTGGTGGGTTCGCTCGTGTATTTATTTAATACAAGACCGGACACATGTTATGCGATGAACTAGCTTAGTCAAGTGATGGTTAAGCCTACCAAGCTCTTTTGGAAGGCAGGCAAGCATGTCCTGAGATATCTCAGGGGCACATTTGAGTATGGTTTATGGTCTATACAAATGGATGAGGTGAAGTTGCATGGTTCACAGATGCAGATTGGGCAGGCAGCCCAACGAACAGAAAGAACACATTAGGAGGGGTCCTCAGTATCAGATCTAAAGCAATTTCTTGGTACAGTAGGGAACAAAGATCCGTAGCACTCATTTCAGCGGAAGCAGAATACATGACAGCAAGTCAAGCTGCATGTGAGGCTATCTAGATGAGGAAGATCCTGGTCGGTTTGTTCGGTTCTCATTTATATCCTACAGTGATACATTGTGATAATCACAGTTGCATTAAAATCTAGATTAATCCTATGTTTCATGATAGATCTAAGCATATATATATCTGGTATCATCATATCAGAGATTGTGTGCAGTGGAAGATCATGTTGCTTCAGTACATTCCTATGGAAGTCCAGGATGCAGATATTCTGACGAAGGCGCTCAGCAAGAGAAAATTTGAATAACGTAGAGGCAAGATCGACGAGAAAGATAATCCCTATCTTGTTGAGAGGGAGTGTTGAGATTCAACAAGATCATGATCTTAGTGAAAATTAAGCAACTTCACTAAGTGGGGCCCGCAGGCTATTTTTAGGTGTATGTGTATTTTTAGACATGGTGAGCATATTCTATAAGTTGCAAGATGCCATTTGTAGATGGTTGGTCAAATGTGAAAAATAGATGAGATTCTATTTTTAGAATATTGGGCGAAGTCTATTTATAGATCGTCGAAATAAAAATAGATGCATGTCGATTATTAATAGCCCTTAATAATAATCCGAAAATAAATATCAACTTATTCTCTTGGAGCAATTTATTTCAGTGAACAGATTTGGAAAATCAGTGGGATGAAGGAATTACACAATTCCTAGGGTGGTTGGTGACTCATGCATGGAGGACTTAGTTAGAACTAAAGTGGAAAAGTTGTGATAGAGTTGGAAGAGTAGTTATGCGAGTTGTTATTTAGTTTAACTTAGTTAAGTGAGTTAAACTAAGTTGTGCTAGTTGTATCTAGTTCTAACTGAAGATACACTAGTGAGATTTTAGTGAATTAATTATTTAATTAATTCATAACTAGAGACTAACTTGCAATTGAAAAAATACAACAGTTAACTACTTGCATGTCAGTTCCAGTGGAGACCCAGTGGAGAGATAGGTGAAAGGGTGAGATGGACTATCTGTTGTGACTATAGTGATGCATTCAATGCATCTAACACACATTGGAGATGCCAATGAGGATTGCACATTCAAGGAAAGGCCAATTCGAATTCATTCAGGGGTCTTCTTGAGCAGGGATTGCATAGTGGAGGCAGGTTGTCAGAAGGCAAGAAATTGGTGCATAGATATGAAAATTTCTGCATGACAGTGTGTAATGATTGTTGATTGTACTGAGAGCTTGATGTACTAAGCTTTGTATGAGATTATTACATGATCCATTAATATACATAATATATGATAGTTGGGGTTTTTAGCTTTAGGCTTTCCTGTTAAAAAACTATGTTTATGTGCGATTGATTTTGCTTCATATGTCTCTTACAATTGCTGATTTAATTTCCGCAAAAAATTAAGTGCAAGGATTTTGTACTTAACATAAAATTAATTTGTTAGATCAAGATAATCGGGTAAGTATTAATAAATTTCTACATATGTGATTCACTATAATAATTGTGTATTAAGTAATTTTTTTAATAACGTAACGTTATTTTAATTAATATATAATGTATTAATGCTAATAAATTTATATTATTATTAATATATAAATTTGAATAGTTTTAAATAAATATTTTAATTAATACATAGTTAAAGGTTTTAATTAATAATATTTAAATTAATGTTATAGTTAATTTTATTATTATTAATTAATATTAATATATTAATTTAAATATTTTTAAACTAATATTTATGGTTATTAAACATTTTTATATAAATATTTTAGTTAATATATTTAAAAAAAAAAAAATTAATATTCTTAAACATTTTAATGTAAATTTTATTAATATTTTAATATTTTAGTTAATTAATTAGATAATGAAATTAATTAACTAATTGATGCTATATTAGCTAAAGACAATTCTCAATAGATAAAATTGACTATTGTCAAATACAATAAATATAGTTGTTGATTATAATAATTATGTATTAAGTTATTTTTTTTAATTATATATTAATAGTTTATTTAATATATCAATGTATTAAAGTTAATAAATAAATAAATTTGAGAAGTAAACTTTTGTGATGAGAGTGGAAATTGTTAATTTTTTAACCATTTTTATTATTATAGTTATTATTTTAGTATTTTTATTATTATTGTTCTTATTATTTTATTTTTTCTATTTATATTATCAATGTATAAAATTAATTTATTCTATTAAGGTTTACCTTCACTAATGGGTGGTTATGTTGTGTGTATTGACCATTGCATTTCTACAGTATATAAATTGTAACATACATCATTATACTCATGAAAACAAATAAAAAATTACATTACGAAATTTCACCTCTAATTACATTTTCATCTTATTTGATTTTTATATTCCTATGCCTAGTTTGACTACGGAATAAAAATATCTATTCGAATTTTGTCCAGCATTTAAATTTTTATGAGAAATAGAAATGCTATAAACAAACTTTCTCTAGAGTTAATACCTTACATTGATCTTTTCGGAAAAATCAACCTGTCAACCTATCAATTCGACTTTAAAAGAAGTTGTAGTACACTCACTTATTACAATCAATTTTGAGTTATGGGTTAACTTTTTCGGCAAAGCAAATATGGTAAGGATTATGGCTATTAATTATGGTTGTTGGATTATCGCCTGCGTGTTGTCAATCTCTGTGGTGAAAAGGTGGGTGAATTCTCTGCCTTTGATCCGACCTCTCGAAATCCGACGGTGGTAATGTGTTAGGGTTACGGTAATGACCTTCCACTCATAACCGCTTCCATTGTGTTTTCAGTCATTTCGTTCATCACTCCGCTGAAGAAGCTCTCCAACTCTATGACAACTCCTTCAGGGTTCCTCCAGTGGAGAGAGGCTTACCGTCAGCTAAATGAAACATAAATCATATCCAAAGCTTTGGGTTTTCTTGCAGCGGTACTTACAGTGATATAGTTTTCTCACGCAAGTAAATTGTTGTGACTTACTTTTTTGTTCCACAGATATCTATACAGGTTTAAGTTTCCAATTTTCTTGAAGTTGATTAACATGTGGTTTTCAATCTCGTTTGTATATTAAATTTGATTGTCTTCCTTCTAGGCCACCGTAATGCTACCGGGGCTTCAGTGGATGGAACTCCACTCTTCAACTATGCGGTGTCAAGTAAAATCCAAGGTGAAAACCCTCACCACGCTTTCATTTTCTTTTGAAATTGTACATGAGCTCAATTAATTTATTTACCCTAAAATTCAATGGTAACCGTTGCAGGAAGTTTTCTCCATTCTTCGACGTCAATACCATAAAGGTAAGTCTGCACGAAACTTATCAAGTCTTATTCTTTTAACCTTTCTAGATTTTGGGAACTAGATGTTTGTTAATCCCTTCTCAATTCCTTTTTGCAGGTATGCGCGTTGTTGGGTTTGTAACGAAAGTACTCTATGAAGTTCAATTTACAAGTCCTCTAACTTCTTCCGACTCTGTTAGGTACTTCCTTGCTGTGAGTACTCCTTGTATCAGAAACGTCGAGCATGCAGAGGGATTTTTTTTGTCTTGCTATGGATTTTCTGCTTTGTATCTTTTATTTTCAAACTTTAACTCTTCCCTCATGGCTAATATCCTAAATGGGAATGTCGGGGTCACGTTTTCCACACTTGTATCTTCATTGTTTTCTTTGTTATAATATAATATACAGTTACGCATGTTGAACTAAAGCTTCGGATTTTATATGTGTTTTCCTGATGCTCTGATTGTAGTCCCTTTTGGGATTTTGCTTCATTCTCGGTGAGAGATATATTGATACATTTTGTGTTTATCTATTCAATTCTTGATATATATATATATATACATATATAGGGTTTAACTTATCGCATAATACAGTTGTTTGAATGTACAATATTGTCATGAAATATTTAACTGCAACTGAAATTGTTCTGTTCCATAAAGATTTATATTTATGATTAGCATATTTTACAATTGTGGTTTTTTGGGGTTTGAAACGCTAGTTGTATTGTTTCAGAATTTATTGTACATATACATATAAATGCAGAGAGACTTTTATGGCAATTTAAAAATAATGTTTGCTTCATCCTACTGACTGAAATTCCATATCTTTTAAATTTTTGGTGATTATATCAATTTAGCAGTACCCTTATACTCAGTTATATTCAAGGAAAAACTACCTGAGCTCACTGTTTCCAATTCTAGAGTTAAGAATTACAGCATTGGTTATAATTTCGATATAAGGGTTTGAATATTTTGTTTTCTTGCATTCAGACAACACAGACTACTATTTTAATTCTAGGAAATCATTTCCATTCACACACAGTTTTGATTTTTAAATGAATTCTTGCATAATATTTTCCTTGAATATGTTCTTAGCATAATCTAATATATTCACCAGTCATCTAGAGAATATTTTCCTTTTAATCTTAAATTTGAAAATGTTCAAACCATTTTGTCTGTGTTTACCCTAACCGCAGGGAACGATCAACTCAAAGCCTTCTTCTCGAGGGTAGTGAGTTAACGGTTCCCTATCTCATCATTTTTCTGGAAATAACTTTAAGACCCATTTGTCTGTCCTAATTTTCCAAAATAATATATATATATATATATATATATATATATATAACCTGTCATTTCACAATTTAGGTATTGTAATTGTTTCAGATTTAATTCCTAAACTAGTTTATTTTTCCATTCATAAACAAATATGAAACATCCATTAACAGTATACTTATCTATTCTTCAATTCACTGACTGATGTTGTTCCTTCCTACCTTGAGAGAGGAAATCACATCCTCGTCTCTCCCCCATGCTCTAAGTCTGAGCTATGTGAGTTGATAGAATGTTCTGGAAGAGACCTTGGGACAATCTAGTCGAGTCTTCTATTCCAAACTATTATCAGAAAATTGGAGTATTCCATTGGTTAGCACGAGATCGAGAATTCTTCTCACCAACTTTCCTTCTCCAGTTACCAAACATAACCCCTCTTCCTCACTGGGATATCTCTTTATCCTCATAGGTTGGGTAACTGTTTGAACTGATTCTGTTCAACTAACTCTTAGTTCTTGAGTTAATTTTTCCATTAGTCTATTATTCCTTTATGGAAATAACTTCCATAATTAATTTTATTAAATAAAAATTTATTCATGTTCATAATTTACTATTTCAAACAATAACAATAAATATCTTAGTGTCTTAACACATAACTTAATCATCAATTAGGATTTAAGCGAGCTATTACAAATTCCCCCCTAGAAGTGAACATCATCCTCGGTGTTCTCATTCTGCTCGAGCAAATAGTTTTGGGTAAACTACCCGAAAAAAACCTTCATCTTCCCTGGTAGCTTCATCCGGGCCAAAGTGCTTCCACTGCACCTTAACCTAGGTGATGGCTCGTTTCTGAAGCATGATTTCTCTTCGATCGATTACACATTGAGGTTCGACCAAAAACTCGTCATCTAGTTCAACCTGTAATAAAAAAAAAATTCAATTAATTTTCTCGTAAATCTTATCATATCAAATCCAGTATTGTATTCATATCCTACCTGAATACTCTACCAGTGAATTACGTGCTTTGGATCGTGCACGTATTGTTTTAGTAACGATACATGAAAGACATTGTGTACTCGAATATGACTGGGTAAGGCCAATCGGTGAGCCACAGGTCCTACCCTTTCGAATATTTGGAAAGGGCCACAAAAATTGGGAGCCAACTTGGCAAAAGAGGCCCACTTTAAAGTGTTTTTCTTTGGTTTGATCCTAATGTACACATGGTCTCCAACCTCAAACTCACAATATTTTCCTTTTTTTTATCTGCATACACTTTTTGTCTATCCTGGGCTGCCTTCAAATTTTGTGGGATCTTCCTTACCTCTGACTCCATTTTAACAAAAAATTCCAGTCTAAGTATCAACTTGGTTTCTGAGCTACTCTAGTTAATAGGAGTTCGACATTGTCATTCATACAATGCTTCGATCAGACTCATCTTAAGGGATTCCATATATCCATTATTGTAAGAAAACTTAACTAGGTGCATATATTCTTCTCACCTAGTTGGTTGTTGCATTACATACATACATACCACTTGTAACATACATCATTATGCTCATAAAAAAAAAATTACATTACGAACTTTCACGTCTAATTACATTTTCATCTTATTTGATTTTTACATTCCTATGCCTAGTTTGAATTAGGAATAAAATTATCTATTCAAATTCTGTCCAGCATTTAAATTTACTATGAAATAGACATGCTATACACAAAATTTCTCTAGAGTTAATATCTTACATTGAGCTTTCCGGAAAAATCAACCTGTTAGCCTATCAATTTGACTTTAAAATAACTTGTAGTACGCGTACTTATTGCAATCAATTTTTAGTTATGAGTTAACTGTTCCCGCATGGTAAATATGGTAAGGATTATGGCTATTAATTATGGTTGTTGAGATTATCACTTCTGTGCTATCAATCTCTACAGTGGACATGTGGGTGACTTCTCCACCCTTGATCCGACCTCTCGAAATCTGACGGTGGTAATATGTTAGGGTTACAGTAATGACCTTCCACTCATAACCGCTTCCATTGTGTTTTCGATCATTGGATATTTTCTTTGGAATTAGTAAATCCAACTTGGATGGCATATAACTGGCATCCTTTCCTCATGCACTTACCCATTTTAGATGTCGTAATAGGACGTAGTTGTAGAGGTTTCTTTATACCTTGAACTTCCTTACGGGTTCCATCTTGCATTTTGTAATATATAAATTTTTCTTTACAGTCTACTAACGTCTAGTGCTTATTCAACCAATCCATAATAATTAACACATCATAGGATCCCACAGGTAATATATTCAGGTCTACAATTAGCTGTTGTTCACTAATTTCCAATGCACAGTTCAGAATCTTAGCAAAAACCTTTCTCTTTGCTCTGATGGCTAACTGTACCAACCATGGACATTTGAATTTTTTACTCTGCAATTTACAAATATCTACTATTTTGGGACTTGCGTAGCTTAAAATTGCACCTGGGTCTACCAAAATAGAAAGAGGTTGAGAGATTAATTTACCTTCCAGTTCTATCATTGTCTGTTGGTAATCTTCCTGTCGATCTTCCAGGGTTGCGTTAATTTTGGGTATATTTCTGGCTACATATGCTAATATTGAGGCTTCTTGTAAATTGGTAACTTCCTCGCTCCTTCCTCGTTGTGGAAAATTTTTGTAGTAGTGTGCCTCACCACACCCCCAACACTATAGGGGTGGCTTCTGATTTTTTTCTTGATCTGGTTTGTTGGAAGCTTCCATGGGTTTATCTTCTGCAGACCATCTTATTCTTTGATGATTCCTTTCAAATTGTTTGCTAAATAAGCTTCTGTCAACATTCTTGAAATCACTAGTTCTGTTTTTCTTGAAATTAGAACTACCCTTATGTTATTTCTTTGTATGTTAGTTTTTACCCTGCTCTCATTTTTCCTTAGCTTGTTGATAGTACATTGTTTCCTTCCAGATTGCCTCATCCATAGTTTTGGGATTGAAAAACTCAATTCACTCCTTCATATCAGTCGGAAAAATACTCAGGAACCGTTGCACTTTTTCATTTTCATCCCTACAATAAGGAGCATAACGAAGTAAGGATGTGAACTTGATGTTGTACTCATCCATTATCATTTGTCCCAGTTTTAAGGCATGGAAATCTCTAGATTTTTCATCATAAAACCGTTCAGTTAAGTACTTATCCTTAAAATATTGTTGGAACGCATCCCAAGACACATCCTGGTCATCTAAACTGCAGACATTTTTCACTTCCTCCCACTAGAGTGTGGCCTTCTCCCTCAATTGATAGATGCCCAATCTAGCTTTAAGCTTTATACTATATTCGTAAACTTGAAAATACTTGTTCATTTTTATCAGCCATGCCTCAACCACTTCTTCCTCCACTCCATTGAACGTAAGTGGTTTACCTTGCAGCTCTACTTTCTGCCTCTTATCTTATTTCTAATCTGACACATTACCTGACTCAGCCTCATTGTATTTTTTATTATTATTACTCCGTTGTGAATGGCTTCTCTCCATTCTGTTAGTAGTGTGGTCTCTTTATTGTTGCTCATTTCCCTCTTGCATTTCCATACCAGATCTGGGTTGTTCTATTCCTTGATTCTGTTTATCTAAGAGACTTTAAAAAATATCATCTCTTGTTCTTGCATCAAACGCTCATTGTCGCTTTGAACCTACACCATTTCCTCCTATAACTTTTGTATTGTGTTCAACAGAATGTTAGTTTGATGTTGTTGTTCCTCCAGTAGTCTACTTATTTGCTGGTGCTAATCCACACTCAACTAAATCTACATTTCAGGATTCATTTCGGGTCAGGGTTGGGTTTCCAAGGTATTATGGGGTGATTGTTGTGTGGATCCCCTTCTCATAATGTCTACTGTTATTCTTATTTTTTCTCTGTTCTCCGATTTTCTGATAATAGTTTGGAAGAGAATACTGGGCTCGATTGTCCCGAGGTGTCTTCCAGAACATTTTTTCAACTCACATAGCTTATAATTGGAGCACGGGGGAGATCCAACCTCTAAGGATAAAGAGATATCCCAATGAGAAAGAGGGGTTCTATTCGGTAACTAGAGAAGGAAAATTGGTGAGAAGAATTCTCGATCTGGTGTTAACCAATGGAATACTCTGATTTTTTGATAACAGTTTTGAACAAAAGACTCGACCGGATTGTCCCGAGGTCTCTTCCAGAACATTCTTTCAACTCACATAGCTCAGACATGGAGCACGGGGGAGAGCTGAGGACATGATTTCCTCTCCCGAGGTAGGAAGGAACAACATTAGTCAGTGAATCAAATAACATATAAGTATATTGTTAATGGATGTTTCCTAGTTGTTTATGAATGGAAAATGTTCAATTTAGGTAAATTGTAACCAAAATGCTTACAATTAATACTTAAATTGTGAAATGATAGGTTATATATATATATATTATTTTAGACAATTAGGACAGACAAATGGGTCTTAAAGTTAGTTCCAGAAAAATGATGAGACAGTGAACCGTTAACTCAGTACCCTTGAGAAGAAGGCTCTGAGTTGATCATTCCTTGCAGTTAGGGTAAAAACAGACAGAATGGTCTGGTCATTTTCATATTTAAGCTAAAAGGAAAATATTATGTAGATGAATAGTTAATATATTAGATTATGCTAAGAACATAGTCAAGGAAAACATTATGCAAGCATCCATTTAAAAATTAGAACTGTGTGTGAATGGAAATGATTTCCTAGAATTAAAATAGTAGTCTCTATTGTCTCAATGCAAGAAAAAAAAACTATTCAAACCCTTATATGGATATTATAACCAATACTGTAATTCTTAACTCTGGAATTGGAAACAATGAGCTAAGGCAGTGTTTCCTTGAATATAATTGAGTAGAAGGGTACTGCTAAATTGATATAATCACCAAACATTTAAAAGGTATAGAATTTCAGTCATTAGGAGGAAGAAAAAATTATTTCTAAATTTCCATAAAAGTCTCACAGCATTTATATGTATATGTACAAGAAATTCCGGAACATTATAGTCAGCGTTTCAAACCCCAAAAAACCACAATAGTAAAAGATGGTAATCATAAATATAAATCTTTACGGAACAGAAAAATTTCAATTGCAGTTAAATATTTCATGAGAATACTATACATTCAAACAAATGTATTATGTGATAAGTTAAACCCTATATATATATATATATATATATATATATATATAAAGAATTGAATAGATAAACACAGAATGTATCCATATATATTTCACTGGTAATGAAGAAAATCCCAAAAGGAAATACAATCGGAACATCAGGAAAATGCATATAAAAGCTAGAGCTTTGGTTCAACATGCCTAACTATATATTTATATTATGACAAAGAAAACAATGTAGATAAACCTGTTATGCAAAATTTACCTTGGCATTCCCATTTAGGGTATTGGCCATGGGGGAAGAGTTAAAGTTTGAAAATAACAGATACAAAGTAGAAAATCCATAGCAAGACAAAAAATTCCTCTGGAGGCCTGACATTTCTGATACCAAGAGTACTCACAGCAAGGAGGTACCTGACAGAGTCATAAGAAGTTAGAGGACTTGTAAATTGAACCTCATAGATTACTTTTGTTACAAAAACAACAACGCCATACCTGAAAAAAGGAATTGAGAAGGTATTAACAAACATCTAGTTCCCAAAATCTAGAAAGGTTAAAATAATAAGACTTGATAAGTTTGTGGCAGACTTACTGTTATGGTATTGATGCCACAAAACCTGGCCAATCGGTAAGTCTGCAAATATTTGGAAAGGGCCACAAAACCTCGGAGCCAACTTGGCACAACAAGCCCACCTTAAAGTACTTTTCTTTGGTTTGATACTAGCATACACATGGTATCCCACCTAAAAATCACGATATGTCATTTTTCTTATTTGCATGCACTTTTTTTCTATCCTAGGCTGCCTTCAAATTTTGTCGGATCTTCCTTACCTCTAACTCCATTTCAGCTAAAATTTTTGGTCCATGCATCAACTTGGTTTTTGGGCTACTCCAGTTCATAGGACTTCGACATTGTCATCTGTACAATGCTTCAAACATACTCATCTTAAGGGATTCCTGATATCCATTATTGTATGCAAACTCAACTAGGTGCAGATATTCTTCCCACCTAAGTTAGATGTTGCATTACATACATACGTAACATATCCTCTAGGATCTGATTCACTTGCTCAGTCTACCCATACATCTGTGGATGGTAAGCAGTGTTGAAATTAATTTGAGTTCCCAATCCTGTAAATAACATTTTCCAGAATGATGAAGTAAACTTCACATCCCTGTCAGATATGATAGTCTTTGGGATACCATGCAGTCTAAATATCTCTCGTATGAATATGTCTGATATTTGCACCATTTTATAAGTGGAATGAACTAGTATAAAATGTGCTTATTTGCTTAATCGTTCTACAACCACCATTATAGATTCATTATGCTTCTTCGATCTTGGTAAACCAGTAATGAAGTCCAAATATATAACCTCCCACTTCCATTCAGGTACCGGTATAGGCTACATTATCTTGGCTGGGTGTCGATGCTCCACTTTCACTTGCTGACACTCTAAACACTTGTTCAGATATTATGCAATGTCTCTTCTCATGCCTGGCCAAAAGTAGTTCTTCCTAATTTATGATAGCATTTTATGATACCCAGGATGTCCAGAGTAGTTACTTCGGTGATACTCATTTAGAATTAGTTCCTTCAATTTCGTTCAATTTGGAACGAAAATTTTCTCCTTAAAAGTTAGTAACCCATCTTTATTAATTTCGTAATCAACATATTTTCCTTGTTTTCTGAACTCCTCTTCTCGCTGCCACATAAGCTGGTATTCAGGATCTTTCTCAGCTTCTATTTTTATTTGCTCCAAGAATTTTCATTCAAACTGATTATAGTATACCTCATAAACACAATGCAACTTTTTACTTAACGCGTTGGCTACTCTATTCTCCTTTCCCTTCACATGTTGCATATCAAGGTCAAACTCGATCAGGAAGACATTCCACCTTTCCTGGCAAGAATTAAGGTCAGATTTCTTAAAATAACTAGTTATGCTGCTATGATCAGTTTTCCGTACAAATATCTTTCCAAACAAGTAGTGCCTCCTTACCCGGAGTGCATGCACTACTGCTGTCAGCTCTAAATCATAAGCCGAGTATTGTTGTTCATGCTCTTTTAGTTTCCATGATTCATAGGCAACTACCTTACCCTCCTGTGACAAAATCACTCCAACTCATTATTTACACACATATGTGCAAACTTCGAACTCTTTATTGGGATCTACTACCCTTAATACTGGAGCTATAGTCAATAGAAGTTGTAACTTTTCAAAATTATGTTGACATTCCTTTCTCCATTTAAATACTTTTCCTTTTCTTTGTAAGGAAGTAATTTGGAAGGAAATTTTTGAAAATCCCTAAATAAATCACTAGTAGTAACTGGCCAAACCCATAAAGGATCGGATGTCTACCACATTTCAGGGTACCCTCCATTCCATAATCGTTCTAATTTTCTTCGGGTCAACTGCGATCCCTTCAGTAGAAATAACATGACCAAGGTACTTTATTTCTTCCTTGAAGAAATCAAACTTGCTGAACTTAGTGTACAATTGATTCTTTCATAACATTTCTAGCAGTATCCATAAGTTCTCTTTATTCTCTTCTACATTCCTGGAATAAACTAAAATATCATCAATAAATATTAACACAAAATTATCCATAAATGGGTGAAATATGCCATGCATCAGCCTCATAAATGTTGTTGGTGCATTAGTCAAGCCGAATGGTAATACCACAAACTCATAGTTTCCATATCTGGTACAGAAGGCAATTTTATAAATTTCTTCGTCTTTTATCCAGATTTGATGGCATCCTGGCCTTAGATATATCTTTTAA
Organism: Pinus albicaulis; assembly: GCA_034641835.2. Taxonomy (NCBI): domain Eukaryota; kingdom Viridiplantae; phylum Streptophyta; class Pinopsida; order Pinales; family Pinaceae; genus Pinus; species Pinus albicaulis. The sequence goes on from CM076578.1 coordinate 610,127,333, forward strand.
AATACTGTAGCTCCCTTGACCTGATCAAACAAATCATCAATTCGCGGTAGAGGGTAATTTTTTTTAAAAGTCAATTTATTGCGCTGGCGGTAATCCATGCACATTCGCATGCTTCCATCTTTCTTCTTGACAAATAGCACCGGTGCTCCCTAAGGGGATACACTTTATCGGATGTACCCTTTATCCATTAGTTCTTGTAACTACATCTTTAGCTCGGTTAATTCTGGTATGCTCATTTGGTATGGTGTTCTTGAAATCGGTGATGCTCTAGGTATCAACTCAATAGTAAAATCAATGTCCCTTCTAGGTGGCAAGCCATGTATTTCCTATGGAAATACATCCATAAAATCTTGCACTATCGGAATGTTTTCCATCATTGGAGCCTTTTCTTTGGAATTAGTAAAGCTCACTTGGATGGTATATCACTGGCATCCTTTCCTCATGCACTTACCCATTAGTGATGCTGTAATAGGACGTAGCTGTAGAGTTTTCTTTATCCCTTGAATTTCCTTATGGGTTCCATCTTGCATTCTGTAATATATAACTTTATCTTTACAGTCTACTAACTCCCAGTGATTCTCCAACCAATCCCTACCAAGTAGCACATCATAGGATCCTAGAGGTAATATATTTAGGTCTACAATTAGCTATTGTTCACTAATTTCCAGTGCACAGTTTGGAATCTTAGCACAAACCTTTCTCTTTTCTCCCATGGCTAATTGTACCAGCCATGGAATTCTGAATTCATAACTCTGTAATTTACAAATCTCTACTACTTTTGGACTTACATAGCTTAAAATTGCACCTGGGTGTACCAAAATATAAATAGGTTGAGAGAGTAATTTACCTTCAAGTTCTATCATTGTCGGTTGGTAACCTACCTGTCGATCTTCTAGGGTTGCGTTAATTCTGGGTATATTTATTGTTGCATCTCCTATTTTTGAGGCTTCTTGTAAATTGGTAACTTCCTCGTTCCTTCCTCGTTGTGGACAATTTCTGTAGTAGTGTGCCTCACCACACCCCCAACACTGTAGGGGTGGCTTCTGATTTTTTGCTTGATCTAGTTTGCAAAAAGCTTCCATGGGTTTATCTTCCGCAGACCATATTATTCATTGATGATTCCTTCTAAATTGTTTGCTAACTAAGCTTCTGGAAGCACTCTTGAAATTATTGGTTCTGATTTTCTTGAAATTAAAACTGCCCTTATATTCTTTCTTTGTATGCCAGCTTTTACCCTGCTCTCCTTTTGCGTTAGCTTGCTGATAGCACATTCTTGCTTTTTGAATTGCCTCGTTCATATTTTTTGGATTCAAAAACTCATTTAAGTCCTTCATATGAGCTGGAAAACTACTCAGGAACCGTTGTAATTTTACCTTTTCATCCCTTAAATAAGGAACATAACGGAGTAAGGACGTGAACTTGGTGACGTACTCATCCATCGTCATTTGTCCCAGTTTTAAGTCATGGAAATCTCTAGATGTTTCATTATAGAAGCGTTCAGTTAAGTACTTATCCTTAAAATATTGTTGGAACGCATCCAAAGACACACCTTGATCATCTAAATAACGAACATTTTTTACTTCCTCCCACCAGAGTGTGGCATTCTCCCTCAACTGCTAGATGGCCAATCTGGCTTTAAGTTTGCTACTATATTTGTAAACTTGAAAATACTTGTTCACGTTTATCAGCCACAACTCAACAACTTATTCCTCCACTCCATCAAACGTAGGTGGTTTTATCTTTCGAAACTCACCTTGCAGCTCTACTTTCTGCCTCTTATCTTCTTTCTGATCTGACACATTACCTGACTTAGCCTCATTGTAGTTTTTATTTTTATTACTCCATTGTGAATGGATTCTCTCCATTTTTTTCAGTAGTGTGGTCTATTGCTTGTTGCTCATTTCCATATTCCATGTCCCTATAAGGGTTGGGTTGTTCCATTCCTTGATTCTGTTTATTTGAGAGAATTTTTAATATCCCCTCTTGTTCTCGCATCAAATGCTCATTATCACTTCAAACCTGCACCATTTCCTCTTATAGCTTTTGTACTGTGTTTAACAGAATGCTGGTTTGATGATGCTCCTCTTCCAGCAATCTAATTGTTTGTTGGTGCTAATCCACACTTAGCTGAATCCACATTTTAGGATTCATTTCGGGTTGGGGTTGGTTTTCCTCCGTATTCTGGGGTGGCTGTTGCGTGGATTCCCATCTCATAATGTCTCCTGTTATGCTTCTTTTCTCTGTGCATCAATGTACACACAAATTAAATTTTTAGATGACCCATAGGGTCCCAGCGTGCAAACGCTGCTTTAATACCACTTGTAACATACATCATTATACTAAAAAAAAAAATACATTACGAACTTTCACCTCTAATTACATTTTCATCTTATTTTATTTTTACATTCCTATGAATAGTTTGACTTAGGAATAAAGTTATCTATTTGAATTATGTCCAACATTTAAATTTAATGCAAAATAGAAATTCTATACAAAAACTTTCTCTAGAGTTAATATCTTACATTGAGATTTTTGGAAAAATCAACCTATCATCCCATTAATTCGACTTTAAAAGAAATTGTATTACGCGTACTTATTGCAATCGATTTTCATTTACAGGTTCAGATGTTTCCTGCACGGTAAGTCTGGTAAGGATTATGGCTATTAATTATGGTTTTTGAGATTGTCGCCTCTGTGTTGTCAATATCTGTGGTGGATAGGTGGGTAAATTCTCCGCCCTTGATCCGACCTCTCGAAATCTAACGGTGGTAATGTGTTAGGGTTACAATAATGACCTTCCACTCATAACTGCTTCCATTGTGTTTTCGATCATTTCGTTCATTTCTCTGTTGAAGAAGCTCTCCGACTCTACGACAACCCCTTCATGGTTCCTCCGGTGGATACAATATTACCGTTAGCTAAATGCAAGGTAAATCATATCCAAATATTTGGGATTTCTTGCGGCGGTACTTACAGTGTATAGTTTGCTCGGGCAAGTAAATTGTTGTGACTTAGTTTCTCGTTCCACATATATCTATACAGGTTTAGGTTTCCAATTTTCTTGAAGTTGATTAACATGGGGTTTTCAATATCTTTTGTATCTTAAATTCAACTGTCTTCCATTTAGGCTGTCGTAATTCTATCGGGGTTTTGATGGATGCAACACTACTCTTCAACTGTGCGGTATTTAGTAAAATCCAAGGTGAAAACCCTCACAATGTTTTCATTTTCTTTCGCAATTGTACATCATCTCAACTAGTTTATTTACCCTAAAATTCATTGGTAACCCTTGCAGGCAGTTTTCTCCATTCTTCTACGTCAATACCATAAAGGTAAGTTTGCCACAAGCTTATAAAGTCTTATTCTTTTAACCTTTCCAAATTTTGGAAACTAGATGTTTGTTAATGCCTTCTAAATTCCCTTTTGCAGGTATGCGCGTTGTTGGTCTTGTAACAAAAGTACTCTACGATGTTTAATTTCCAAGTCCCCTAACTTCTTCTGACTCTGTCAGGTACCTCCTTGTTGTGAGTACTCTTGGTATCATAAATGTCGGGTCTGTAGAGGGATTTTTTTGTCTTGCTATGGAGTTTCTGCTTTGTATCTATTATTTTCAAACTTTAACTCTTCCCTCATGAACAATACCCTAAATGGGCATGTCGGGGTCACTTCTGCATAATAGTTGTATCTACATTGTTTTATTTGTCAGAATATAAATATACAGTTAGGCATGTTGAACTAAATCTCCGGCTTCTATACATGTTTTCCCTATGTTTTGATTGTAGTCCCTTTTGGGATTTCTCTTCATTCCTGGTCAAAGATATATGGATACGTTTGTTTATCTAATCAATTCTATATATATATATATATATATATATATATATATATAGTTTAACTTATTGAATAATAAAATTGTTTGAATGTATAGTATTGTCATGAAATATTTAACCGCAATTGAAATTGTTCTCTTCCGTAAAAATTTATATTTATGATTACCATCTTTTACTACTGTGGTTTTCTAGGGTTTGAAATGCTGACTGTATTGTTTCAGAATTTCTTGTACATACGCATATAAATGTAGTGAGACTTTAATGGAAATTTTGAAATAATGTTTTCTTCCTCCTAATGACTGAAATTCTATATTTTTCAAATTTTTGGTGATTGTATCAATTTAGCAATACCCTTCTACTGAGTTAGATTCAAGGAAAAACTGCCTTAGCTCATTGTTTCCAATTCCAGAGTTAAGAATTACAGTATTGGTTATAATTTCCATATAAGGGTTTGAATCTTTTTTTTCTTACATTCAGACAATAAAGACTACTATTTTAATTCTAGGAAATCATTTCCATTCACACACAGTTCTGATGTTTAAATGAATGCTTGCATAATATTTTCCTTGACTATTTTCTTAGCATAATATAATATATTCACCAGTCATCTACATAATATTTTCCTTTTAAGATTAAATATGAAAATGTCCAGACCATTTGGTCGGTTTTTACCCTAACCGTAGGGAACGATCAACTCAGAGCCTTCTTCTCAAGGGTACTGAGTTAACGGTTCCCTGTATCATCATTTTTCTTGAAATAACTTTAAGACCCATTTGTCTGTCCTAATTTTCCAAAAGCATATAAGTACTGTAACTGTTTCAGATTTAATTCCTAAAATGAATTATTTTTCCATTCATAAACAACTAGGAAACATTCATTAACAATATATTTACCTATTCATCGATTCACTGAATGATGTTGTTCCTCCTACCTTGAGAGAGGCAACCATGTCCTCATCTCTCCCCCGTGCTCCAAGTATGAGCTATGTGAGTTGAAAAAATGTTCTGGAAGAGACCTCAGGACAATCTCGTCCAGTCTTCTATTACAAACTATTATCAGAAAATCAGAGTATTCCACTGGTTAGCTCCAGATTGGGAATTCTTCTCACCAGTTTTTCTTCTCTAGTTACTGAACAAAACCATTCTTCCTCACTGGTATATCTCTTTATCCTCAGAGGTTGGGGTAACTAATTGAACTGATTCTGTTCAACTAACTCTCAGTTCCTGAGTTACTTTTTCCATCAGTATATTATTCTTTTATGGAAATCACTTCCATAATTAATTTTATTAAATCAAAATTAATTCGTGTTCATAATGTACTATTTCGAAAAATAAAAATAAATGTTTTAGTGTCTTAACACATAACTTAATCATCAGTTAGCATTTAGAATTTTAGATCAGCACAATCTTCAAATTCTTCATGATAAATTACAGTGAATAATTCAAAACTGGTAGACCTTAATGAAAATGTGATTTTCAAGAAATTTTTTACAAACAAATAAATAAATATTATTATATTTTTAATTTAATTTAATCATTTTTAACTCAATTTAATTAATTAATTAAAAATTTTAATTTTAAATATATTAAATTATATTTTTTATAATATATTATATTACATGATATTATATTATCTTTAGAGAATCCTAGAGAAATATTGAGCAAATTCAGAAGTGTTTTATAACGTATAACCTAAAAATTTAAAACAATACACCCTATCCTATTCTCCTTATAGAATTGGGTCTTTCCCCTATCGAGAACCTAGCTATGACTAGGCTTTTGTTGTACAAGCACAAGCTCAATAGCATAGGAGACCATAGACTTCCTAAGCTAGCTTTAAATTCCAGCCAAAACCACTTAAGGCTTAAAAGAGGTTGGTATAAAGACACCAGGGCTTGGTTAAACCATTGGGAGATTGACCAGAACTTTGCTTTGCAAAAAATTAATAACATTAAAAAAATTGTTACTTCTAAGTTCAAAGAAAAAATGTGGTGTGAGAAAGATCTAGCAGCTAAAAGAAAATTAAGATATTATAAGGAGGTCATCAACCCCACCCCAGAAGATCAAAATTATCTCTCTGTTTTAACTAGCTCAAAGAAGAAAATTAATATAGCCAATATTAGAACAAACTCTCATGAGCTCATAGTGAAACAGGTCATTGGACAATTCCTAAAACACCATTGATGGAAAGGATCTGCGATCTCTATCTCTGTGAGAATATGAACATCGAGGATGAAAATCCCTTCCTCTTAGAGTGCCCCCATGTACAACCACATTAGAGCTCAATTTCATAATCTTTGTTGCAATATTGACCTTCCTAGACTTTTAAGATGTCAAAATTATGGTGAGCTTAGGAGGCTTCTCCAAGCTTTTCTAGTATAGGAATAAAATCTTAATTCAAACTAAGTAAATCTTTTCTTTAGGTCCGATAGACCAAAGATTGGTCTGAGTGGACATTAACCACCACCATCATCATCATATTATTAAATTTTAACTCAATTTAATTAATTATTTACTTGATTAATTAAATAAAAATTTAAAAATATAATAAAAAAATTAATTTAATATATTTAAAATTATTTTGTATAATAATATGATTGTATTAAAGAAATTTTATGTCTTAAGAAGTGTTGAATACAACCTCAAGTATAATTATGTTTATTTCTGTATTACGTAAGTGATATATGGATGAGTGCCATAATTTATTCTAACATCCAAACTTAATACTATATTATAATTTAGTCCTATTAATTATTACTTATTAATTATAATTTTTAAATAATAACTAAAATTTACATATTGTTGATTAATTATCGGATATTATTACGTTCTAAGATGTTTTTTTGGAAACGATTCTTTTAGTTATCATTGTTTTCTTGTTTACACTATTGAATCAAATGTTATACGATTGAAATGTTTTAGGCCATTAAATCCACTGTGTCCTTCATTTACATTATGCTAATTACCTAACTAACTCACCAAACCTTACTAATATCTCCTCCAATCACTAAAATATGATCTGTCACAAATTTTTTTCATCACAAAAAGAAAAGCAAAGGTAAACCTTGATTGTATTTTAATATTAATATGGAAAGTTTCAACTGAAGACATGCCATGCCATGCCATGGCACTGACTGAAGACAGAGAGGTTAAACCTGTTGGAATTTCTGATAATTCCAGAAAAATGACTGAGAGAATAATACTCTCCTTCTAACACAGAGAATAACTTGACAGAGATTGCAGAATTAAATTTTTCTATTTCATTAACAAACAAAAGCTATTACAACTTTCTTCCACTGAAGTGGAATTACAAAATACTTGACTGCTACAGACACAGTGCTCACAAAACAAACTTCTCTCTGTTTCTCAAAACGCACAAAACAGTGCTCTCTAGTCTTTACTGTGTTTTTCTCTACCTGTGAGCTTACACAACAATACAACACAACTATTACATTACAATGCAATACACTGCAATGCTTTTATATGGCACGGCGGAATAAAACATAAAAACAAATTACAAAGAAAATACATTGTCGGAACATAAAACTTTAACCTAAAATTCATTTGCATGATATGTGAGTGGAGCCCACTTCGCAATCGGCGATCGACGATCGGTGAAACAAAAAATTTGGCGGAATGAACTTTGAACTTGCGATTTGCGATCGGTGGAATAATGGAACTAGGACTTTGCGATTGCGATGAGCGATGTGCGATGGACCCCACGACGGAGATCGCATCAGCGCATCGCATCGCAATGAAACTTTGGTGGAAAACATATTTTCGATGTTGCGATTGCGATTGCGACAATCGCATCGCAAATATTCAATCGACGGTTTAAAAAATTTGGATGGGCGAAGCATTTGTGATGAGCGATTGCGATTAGCGATTGTGGTGGGACCACACTGCATCGCATCGGAACTTCTTCATATCAACCAAACACTTAAACACTTTGCTGCTGCGATTTACCATTGCGACATAGAAATGTCTGCTGGGGACCACATATGACGTGGCCCATTCAAAACTTAAAAAGACTTGGCACGTTTAAACAAAACTCTTCCTGTTTGGTTGTTGAGGGCTTAAAAGTCTGAAAATATTGTTCTTTATTAAAATTCTGTTGTTGCGTGGTTAAACCACGAAATTCTTCAATCTTTCTCTGCAAATACGGCTACGCCCATACAAACATAACTTCATCTCTGCAATGGTGGCTCCTGCCCATAAACATTAAATTCCATCCTTACGGTTTTCTCCATTCCTCTTGAATGTATAGAAGTGTACACTTAACATTATGCTGCTGCCCCTGTTAAATTCCGTTTCTACCTGCACAAGGTACGCAGGTGACTTTAATATTTTCAACAAAACCTTGAGTGTATTTTAATATTAATATGCCATGCGACTCAGTAAAGATGGAGCGATTCAACCTTGACTGTATTTTAATATTAACATGGAAAGCTTCAATTGAAGACATGTCATGCCATGCAACTGACTGAACACATAGCGGTTAAAACTTGAGTATATTTTAATATTAATATGCCATGCCATGCGACTCAGGGAAGACAGAGCGGTTAAACCTTGACTATATTTTAATATTAATATCGAAAGCTATGGAAAGCTTGAACTCAAGACATGCCATGTGAGTCACTAAAGACAGATCTTATCTCTGCTCCTTATAAGATGTTATGTGTTAGACCAGAAATTATGCGGGTCTGTGGTTTAATGTGAGTTGTAAATTTATTTGTTTTTAGAATTCCGTTTGGCCTTGCACAGTTTTATATTTTATTTGAAATGCAGATTCAATGAAAACTCTGCATTGGTATTTTCATGGCCATGACGGCAAAGCGTGGAACCCACGTGGAGCCAGGCCATCATTCGGAAATACCCTTTCAGGCCTACCAAATCCGACAGGCAAAGGCGAGTCCACCACAACAGTAAAAGGTTTCTACTTTTAGTTTTGAATGTGTAGCTACCAGTCTTTTCTTGATATTTTAAATCGCATTTTTACGGTTTCTCTTATAACAGCTCTGGCCTGCATTCCTCGTCGACTAATCCCTCAAGATGACAGGGTCAAGTGATACGAAGTATATGGCTAGCTTTGGTTCAAACCTTTCCCTCCAAGGGAAGAGAGCAACGTATCTATGGCGTTCCATATGAAAATATCGAGTTTATTTCGGCCGAGATTTTAGTCAAATTCATAATATATTAGTGAATTTTGACTGATATCTGCTTCTTGACTCGAAAAAGCTTTGGATATCTCTCGGTCTAGACTCGAAAGTACTTTGGAAATTTTTAGGCTTGTGAAAACAACTTTTTAAGGCCTGTCAAGGTTATACGATGGAATTAGATAGTTCGTTTTTCCCATTAATTGGCACACAATTTTACTAAAACACTTATTGATGTCACCATCACCCAAAAAGTATTAAACTAAGGAGCATTAATGATCGCGCTCACACGGAGGAGTTTGCCATCCTAGGATCGAAGCGTATAAAAGGAATCATTTATGCATCAATTGCTAAGAGAATAGTCCTTGAACTAATTTTGAAAACTGACTTAACCAAACAAAAAAATTGTGATATTTGTGTGGAATCTTAAGAAGGTTGCAGTTTCATTTGGAGATGAGTTTGTGCTTTTAAAAGTCCAGAATTAGAATTCAAGTTCATTATGAAATGGTCCATTTAAGCTAATCATATGGGTTCATTTTGTTTTTAGGTTTACTTAATCATATTAATTTAGCAAGGCCAATGTTAAATGTTTCTTAATAATAAAAATAATTTGTAAATATTTATAAATATAAAAATAAGAGATTTATAATTAAAGTTTAATATTATATTTAAAAATATAAATATAAAAATATATGTTTAATATCACAATTTCAATATTAAAAATGTATGTAAGAAAACAAAATTGATATCTAAAAAATATAATTTTACTACATGATATTAAAGATTTATAAATAAACCAAAGTATAATATTTATAAAAGAATATTTATAATTTTACTACATGATATTAAATATTCATGAATAAATTAGAATATAATATTTAAGAAAAATTAGAATTATAAAGATTAATAAAAAAATAGTTTTATTATTCATTATTTTAAATATCTGAAACTATTAAATTAATTTAATAATAATGATAATATAATTTTAAGATTATAGGTAATTTATTTGTATTTTATCTTTTTCTTTATAACATAAAAAAATACGTTTTCATCTAATTATTTTACTACCAATAATTATTTTACATATTTATGATGATCAAATATTTTTATTGAAAAATGAACCAATTTAGATCCATCTTAACTCCACAATCTACCAAATACAAGAGACATAAAATCTCTCTGCATCTTAATATATCTGCATCTCAAAATATTTCTTAGTCGAAACCAGCCATTGGGAGATAGAATTATGAAAATTTTACAAAATCTTATTGAATCATTCATAGGAAGGGTTGACCAATGTATCCTTTATGTATTGATTGTAGTTAAGGGGTTTGATTTTGTATTTATGAGATATAAGGAAGGGAAATAAGAAGAATAAAAGAGGAAGAAGGCTTTAATGAGAATCCTTAGAAGATAGATTGTCTTGAATAAAATTTGGAAAACAACCAAAAAAATCTTGGTGAACTAGTGAGGACATATCGTCCTTTAAGTACTCATACCTCTATAGACGGAAATGATAGTCAAAGCAGGAGACCATTCTTAAAAACAGTCCATGTTGTTCTCCAGCAAAATAAACCATGGGAGGTGAAGGAAGGACAAATAATATGAGCTAAGCTCTTCGTACTTGGTTCTGCATTGTAACAAAAAAAATCAGTCATAGACCTTCATATATTGGAGAGATTAGACACATGTTTTTCTAAGGTTGGATAACTAGAATGGAAAAAACTCATCTAGGATCTCAATCCATCCATGCTTTCATTAATATAAACCAAACTTTGTGAACATCCTCATGAAGAAGTCAGGTTCTCAATTGCTTCTTATCTCAGCAGGGACATAAATCTAACATCACCATTACTAACCTACAATAATGATATCATGAAAGATATATTGCAGCTGATAGTAGAAGCCCTTTAGGGGTTGCACAACATCCTACTCCCTAATTATCAAAAGTGGTGCAAAATTTTAAGACTCATGGAAGATTTCAGGTTTGGTACATTCATACTGAATCTAGAATATGACAAGTTTATCTTTTAGTTGCTACAAATATTTTACACCAACATTAAATCAACTTATCCAAACTGTGTGAAAATAAGTATACAGAATATTTTGTCTCTATTCTCAGAAGGAGATGAAGACATCTGTAAGATACTAAGATCCAAATTGTTGACCATTTCGAGGAGGAAACCAAAGGTATCACTGACTTCCTATGATCTAGTCAAGATGTTGGTTAGACAAAACATACAAATTTTTTGAAGGGTGCTGACTAGGAAGGAGTTGAGAAGGATCCATGGAGGAAGCAATAACCAACTCTACAACAATAATGAACTAAGGAGAGAGGACTATGCTTTATCTGCAAGGGACGTTGGATCCTTAACCATTAATGTCCAGGTGATAATGAGGAAATAAGGGTAGAATAGTTAGAGACTTCTTCAGATCATGGGGTTTCATCATACTTGGGTTCACTAGTTTTTAGAAGAGAACCTGTGAAGAATCCAAGCAGTCACGTACAAATGGTGAGCAACAACACCATGCTTTCTAGAGAAACTTGCAGGACAAGATTATCATAATTAGTCAGATTGACAAAACACATGGCAAAGGTAAGGAAGTAATTCCTCCTGATGATGTGGTATTTGAGTATATATAGATATTTTGAAGAACATCCATAATCGAAATTAGGTGTAGATAAGAAACCACTAGTACTTCCATGCTTGACGACAAGGGAGGGTGGACAACTTATCCCCACATGTGGAGAAGGCTAGGAAGAAGACATTCAAGAAGAATCAAATGAGGAGTCCATAATAATAAACCAATATGATGATGAGCATCATCATGAAGATCATCATGACAAATACAGTATGTAGGATGAGCCATTTATGTAGGGTCAGTCAAAGGTTCAAGTTGAAGTTGTGGTCATGGAGCATCCAGTGCAGACAAATACAAAGACATTCATAAAATGGTTCAATATTTTTCTTACGGTCATGTATGAAGAAATGCTCTATCTTATTTGAGTTACATGCTCATTTCATGCTTGCTTCAGAGGATTATTAATCAAGAAAGGATTTTGGAGGTTTGGTGATACATGATGGTTAATCCCTTGGAACCGCCTGTTCTATGCATCTTCCCAACATTTTTGGAGTGTCTACCTATTCATCATGGTTATCATCAATATAATTTAAAACTCCACAACCTCGTTCCATGGAAGTAGAATTTTCCTTTCATTCCTTCACGATGGTTCTTTCTCTGCAAGATCTTCTTCTTCTTTGCAACATCTTATTTCTTTTGGAGAATTGTTTATGGAGGATAATTTACAGAAGTAGAATTTTCCTTTCATTCCTTCACGATGGTTCCTTCTCTGCAAGATCTTCTTCTTCTTTGCAACATCTTATTTCTTTTGGAGAATTGTTTATGGAGGATAATTTACAGAAAGAATTTGAGATGGTTGGAAGTGGAAATAGTTAGAACCATCTAAATTCCTACAAGACAGATACACCGAATCTTCTGATTTAGCAAGAGTCGAGACCCCAACAGAAATGGGGGAGGCTCAAGGATCATAGCAGGCCATATACTCAATGGGATTTGAACCTTGGTCTCATTGGTTTCACCCAAAAAAACTTGTTGTTAAACCACATATCACTGGATACAAGTGGGCATATATGTTAATGGCCTACATAGAAAGAAACTAAAGTAATGGAGTTAAGGAAACCCTACAAAATGCTTGTCAAGTGGAAGTTATCATTTTTACGCCTAAGGCGTCAGTGTTTGAAAACAACTCTCTTGGATATCACTTTGTCTTATTTTGCACCATTAGATGAAATGTTAGACAATTGAGACTTTTTAAACCATCGGATTAATAGTTAATAAAAAACTAATAATTAAAAAATGTAATAAACATGTTCAAAATTAATCAAAACAATTTACTAAATATTTTTTTGATGGATTAACCACTCATTCCCTTCTAAATTTTGCAAGAGAAGGAATAAATTTTGCAAGAGAAGGAAAGAGGGTTTCTCATAGAGTAAGAGGTACTCCATTTTTTGGCAAAAAAGAACAAAGAAATGAAATGAAATGAAAGAAAATGGTAAAAGAGGTTACAGAAACATAAGCTTGGCCATTGCGTGCACCCACATCGAGTTGATGATTGCCACTGAGAGATGCCAACATAGAAAACAATGAAGCATGATAAGCAGGCTTGCTCTCTGATTACTCTTTTGCTTGTTTATCAGACGACCCTTTGCTCTCATGTTGTCACCTTCTTGGTCTCTGCTCATGATCAGTCATGATATATAGAAACTGGGCATGGTTTATGCAAATTTTTATTACCGACTGTGCAGGGAATGTAGGGAAATTTTTGGCGCTGTTAAACTGTTTTAATTTTGAATTTTTTTTGCTGGAATTTTTATGATTAGATATTGAATTTCTGTTTATTTAAATGTGTTTTTAAATAAGTTCAGCACTGTATATACTTCCCATACTTCCCATCTTATATTTATAACTCAAACAAATCTCTGAAAAAAAAACTAAAAGGTATATAAAAAACATATCATCGGCCAAATGGTTCAATATTTTACTTGTGGTGTTCCTTTTAAATTTTTTAGTATTTACCGAACACGGGTAGTGCCGCACTGCCGACAATGTCCCCTTATTTGTATTCATTTTAAATACATTGCTTGCATGCAAAGCAATCCTGGTTATTGGTTGACAAAAACACGGTCGCTGAATAAATGGAAGTCGCCTTTGAACAATGGAGTATGCAGTGGTTATATGGCGCCAGAGTATGAAATGCGGGGGCGATTATCAGTGAAAGCGGAGGCTGGTAGCCTACCCAGTGTAGCTAAATTTTTAATAGCCTTGTTCTGTTAAATTTTCAATTTTGGTCTTCATTTTCCATTGCATTGCATAGAAGAACATTTCAGTCTTTGCGTACATGTGAGCTACAGTATATATTGCGAAAAGACCATACTATCATCGAGATTTTTAGAATTGACCTCCAAAATATTTGGAATCTTTTGTACATTTGGGATTCATCGTTAACAACTTTAGTTGTGCCCACAACTATCTAGTTGTTTATCAGTGTTTCTAAAACCATTTTTGTATTTCTATGGCTTCGAGGTTACCAATTGAAACTTTTCTTGCAAATTTCTAATTTGTAATTTAGAAAGTAAAATTCCAAAATGGAAAGATTTTAGTGCTCGTAAAAATTCAATCTACAATGGAGCCCATTCGTAAACAAATTTGAATCAGTGCGTGTCAAATTAGAAAGCATAATTATAAAGATTCTTATATGCAGATTCAAAGAGGGATTCCCACGCACATGCAACAATTTTTAAATGGTTTTGCCAGAGGCCTGTTTTTATTTTACATGTAGCCATGGATAAGTAGAAAACAGAGGAAAATAATAAATTCAAACAGAATATATGTAAAATTTTTGCATGCAAACTCCTGGACATTGTAAAACTTGATAGTGTTTTAGATGTGACACGTTTACATTTCAATGTGTTTACTGGTGAATTCACCGCGATTATTTGGAAATCTTTCGATTGGTATTTATGTCTCAAATGTGTATAGTTTGTAGTATTATTTTAATATATTTATTTTGGAAGTTCTAGAATTTTAATTTAATTATTATTTATTATTAATAAATAGATGGATAGTTAGGGTTTAACTTCTTACTATTAATTATTATGTCGATGATGGATATTTATTCTCCACAATATTTTTAATAGTTGTTAAATATTAAAATGTCTCAAAAGTAGTTATGTCCTTTCACCATTTTCACTAAATTAATTAAATAAGAAGCAATAAAAGATCCATACAAGCACCATATGAAATGATTAGTTATGGTTTTTGGCCACTTGATATTGGTAAGTCATGATATTGGCTCATGGTATTTTGGCAAAATCTATTCATAGATTAAAAATCACCACAACAAAGTAAAGTGAGAGTGAATATAATTAGTTAATAATCTTGTTACATGTTTCTTTTTAACTATATAAGTTAAACTCGTATATTAATTCTCTTTTATTTTTAATAATAATAATAATAAGAACATAAATTAAAGTTATGATATAGATAATTTTTATGCAAAATCTATTCATAACTTAAGAATCACCACAACAAAGTAAAGTGAGAGTGAATATAAATAGTTAAGAATCTTATTACATGTTTCTTTTTAACTATATAGATTAAACTCATATATTACTTCTCTTTTATTTTTAATAATAATAATAATATAAATTAAAGTTATGATGTAGATAATTCTTATTTTTTTAAATTTAGTAATGTCAAATGTATTTCAAAATAAATGTTTAGATGTTTGTCATAAATTGATACCTATTCATATTGTTATATTGTTCTCCTAATATACCATATTGATTAGAATAGAATTAAGATCAAATTTTATTGTTGTGCTATTATTATATTGATTGGAATGGACTTAAGATCAAATGGTTTATAATATTTTAAATCCATGTTATGTATTGAGATGAGTGGCATTAAAAATGAAATTTTATTTAATATTAAATTCCATGGATAATATAAAATTATAAATACAGTCAAGTGAAAACACACATTGAGTATCAAATATAAATGAAAATATGAATATGCATTTTATATATCAAAGTTTCAAAAGTTCCATATTTATTTTTTACATTAGGGTGATGTTGCTATTGTTTATTACCTATATTAATGAAAAATTTCTTGTTAATTTATTTAGTTAGGTAGAGTCCTCCTATTTCCCATTTCCCTATATAGAACTCTGGTCAGATCTTATATCTTCTATACTACTCTTTCTTAGTCTTAAGGAATTTCCTTTGCAACAACTCCCTTAGCTGCCATTGTGTCCATGTTTCCTTTGCAACAACTCCCCTAGCTGCTATTGTGTCCATGTCTGAGCCATTGGATCAAATGTTAGACTATTGAAATGTTTTAGGCCATTAGATCCACAAGTAAATAGTTTTATATACGTTTTTTATAATGTTAGTTTTTTTTTTAATAATTTAGATTGAATTTAGATTTGGTGAGACTATGTCAAATTACACAAAAATAAAAGTAAATTAGATAAAAATATTGATATAATGTAATGGACATTTTAATAATTCAAAATACAATAAAAATTAAAAATAATAAAATAATAATAAACTATAAAAAAAACCCATGGTATTGACCCATGGTATTCATGTGGAATGTAATTTATTTAAAGGGGGAAATTAATATGGCCTAGATCAATATTAACTATGGATCTACCAAGAGCCAAGAGGGATCAAATGTCTAATAGTAATAAACTATAA
This sequence comes from Pinus albicaulis, assembly GCA_034641835.2. Taxonomy (NCBI): domain Eukaryota; kingdom Viridiplantae; phylum Streptophyta; class Pinopsida; order Pinales; family Pinaceae; genus Pinus; species Pinus albicaulis. The sequence continues at coordinate 610,143,601 of CM076578.1, forward strand.
AACCAACCCATGGTATTGACCCATGGTATTCATGCAGAATATAGTTTATTTAAAGGGATCTCATAAATATTATAGAACCAAAAAATATTACATTTTTTTTACTTTATAATCATAAATAATTTTCATATTATATGATGTCACACATACTCAAATTTTTATTATGAAATTTTAAACAAATGTTTCACTACATAATTTTAGATTTTCTATTTTTTTTTTCAATTCCAAACAAAACTTAAAAAAAAAACCCACTCAGTCCTTAGGGTTTGTTATACAGGTTTTATCATAACATTTCCCTCGATCCAATATATATTGTAGATTCTTCTGAAGAGAGAGTGTATTATAGTTTATAACCTGATCCAAAAATCAAAGAAAATGGCTAGGGATTTCACAATTTATTAGTTTGTAACCTCATCCACGATCAAAGAAAATAGCTAGGGTTTCACAAGTTATCATTCCCACAATGATCTATGATCAAAGAAAATGGCTAAGGTTTCAAAAGTTATCATTCACACAATGATCTATTGATGTTCTCAGTTGAAATGGATCCTATTAGATGCATGGTGGCCAGAGACACTAAAAAATTTAAAATAGATATCTATTATGACATCCATATTGTCTACAAACAATCCAAATTTCACATCTTATAAAACAATTTCTAAAAATAACTGCTCAATTTACTCTCAAAATTTTTGACACCCCTGCCCATGCTGAGGAGATCACAGTGTAAAATCAAATTTTCTCGTGGTTTTTTTTAAGTGTTCATAAAAACAACATGCAATGAGAAAGTCTATATTGTGGTATAATAACTTATTTTTGAATCATTGTGACAAACAAAACATCACATTGGCTCACAAAATATATCCACAATGTAAAATAAAATTTTCCCATGGTTTTTTATAGTGTTCATAAAAAAACATACAATGAGAAAGTCAATATTGTGGTATAATAACTTATTTTTGAATCATTGTGACAAAAAAAACATCACATTAACTCACAAAATATATCTAATGCTATAAGGATCATCACATTAGCTCACAAAATATATCTAATGCTATAAGGATCTAAGATGATAACAAAGTTTTCAATCATGATAACTAGGTGAGAACCAAATCTAAGTTTTAGCCATAACAAAAAAATCACAACAACTCATAGAATGTATCCATGTTAGCAATGAACCCCATACATCTATCATGAGAATTTTAGTCCACATAGAACACTTCCCTAAAAATTCTATACTCTTGATAAATTAAGAATAAGCTAAGATGTCTATATTGAATGCTGAGGTGGGTGTTACAATAATTGAGGATACTTCTTAAAGGGTAAGGGAATTTAGATACTCTATTCTTCCACCAAAGCTATAAAAAATGAGATTTTTAGATTATAGTTTAACAAAATTGACACTATGTTATTAAGAATAAGTTACAAACATGATATATTTAAAAAGTAATAAGAGGAAGGTACATGGGGGTTATGGTAATTAATGTGATTCTTTGTGCTATTTTTATTTAAAATAATTATTTTTATTTTTATTTTTTTGAATGAATATTGTTAAATGTGTTGTAGCATTTTTATTTAAAATAGTAATTTATATTTGTATATTTTTAAATGAATGTTGTTAAATGTGTAATTGAGTAAAATGTATTAAACTGATATTCTAATTTTTAAGATATTTACTTAAAAAATTCAAAGTATGGTGATTTTTGTTTTATTAAGATTTACTCTAGATGTGCAGAGAATGAATCTATCTCAAGTCCCAAACAGATGCTAATGTCCCAAACAGGATTCTTCTTTCTCTTGTTATTCTAGCTTGCACCTTACACTCCTCTCCTCCTCCTTGCACAAATGTAAACTATGAGACACAAGGTAGTTGTTGCATATATGAAAATTTAGATATGATAAGAAAAATGTATAGTCTATTGTAATTTTCTCTACAAATGTGATGGAAAGTGTGCCCTAAATTTCAACAATTTCATGGTTAATGTAGTATAAGCTAGATGAAAATTTACAGTCTTGTATACAATATCAAGAAAGCTATGCCCAATATCCAACACCATAGAACAAGAAGTGAAATTTTCCCATGGTTTTTTTAAAGGGTTCATAAATAAAACATCACATTAGCGCACAGACTATATCTAATTCTATAAAGATGCGAGATGATAAAAAAGTTTTGGATCATGATAGCTAGGTGAGAACTAAAACTAAGTTTTAGCCACAAGAAAAAAATCACAACAACTCACAGAATATATCCATGGTTTCAATGAACCCCATACATTGTGATAGACATCATGGGAAGTGCACATAGAACACAACCCTAAAAATTATATACTCTTGATCAATTAAGAATAAGCTATGGTGAGTTTTGTTTTATTAAGCTTTACTCTAGATGTGCAGAGAATGAATCTATCTTAAGTCCCAAACAAGATTCTTCTCTTGTTATTCTAGCTTGCACCTTACACTCCTCTCCTCCTCTTTACACAAATGTAAACTATGAGGCATAGGGTAGTTGTTGCATATATGAACATTTAGATATGGTAAGGAAAATGTGTTACTCTAATGTAGTTTTCTCTACAAATGTGATGAAAAGTGTGCCCTAAATGTTGACAATTTCATGGTTAATGTAGTGTAAGGTACATGTAAATTTACAGTCTTGTATACAAGATCAAGAAATCTATGCCCAATATCCAACACCATAGAGCAATATGTGTTCACCAATTCAACAATTGTTTCCAAATCTCTCTCAGTGCTAGAGTTGTCTTCTCAATAAACTTGTTTTAACTACTCTTGAACTAATAAAAACCATCATTGTTGCATATAGGAGCATTTAGTTATGATAAGAAAATTGTGATACTATGGTATAATTTTCTCTACAAATGTGTTGGAGTTGTTTTCTCAGCAAACTTGTTTTTACTGCTCCTAAGTGATGAAATCCATTTCTCCACAAATGTGTTGGAGTTGTTTTCTCAATAATTTTTTTTTTAATGCTCATAAGTGATGAAATCCATTGTTGTTGCATATAGGAACATTTAGTTCTAATAATAAAAGTGTGATAGTGTGTTGTAATTTTCTCTACAAATGTGTTGGAGTCTTTTTCTCAATAAACTTTTTTTTAATGCTCTTAAGTGGTGAATACAATTGGCATATGTAGATGAACTTGGAGTAAACTCTATTTACGTTAATAAAAATTCTCTTTATTTACATCTGTAAAAGATAGATTGTACTTGAATGTATTTATAATATCTTATTTGAGTTACATGCTTATTTCATGCCTGTTTTGGATGATTATTAATCACTAAAGAATTTTCACCCCAATTTCCTATTTCAATATCTATAACAAATTTTTTATATATGTGAACATATTATGTTGGTTTACATATATTTTTTCATCCCCAATTGCCTATTTCAATATCTAAGACAATTTTCTGGTTGATAACTCTTATCAACAATATCTTTGAAACCTCCATGACCTACTTTCATGGAAGCAAAATTTGCCTTTAATCCCTTCATGATGGAAATTTTTCCCTTCATCTCTACAACATCTTATTTCTCCGAGGCTACTCTTTCCTGTGCTATTCCCTTAAAGCATTTTTTTTGCAACATTTGGTGCAATTGCTAGTTTATTTTATTATTTGATGGAGTGGAAAACTAACTATATCTTTAAATTTACACCATTCAATAAAAAAAAATTAATTAAAAAAATTAAAGTTACAATAACTTTGGTGTTATTTCAAACGGATAAAAAAAACAATTACCAAAAATATTTAAGTGTCCAATAAGTTTGGTGTTATTTCAAACCATCAACGATGGTTATATTGTTTGACATACATGCATTAACTTAGTCATTCTGAAACTTCTATTTTTGGGAGTTTACAACGTGGTGGTTCATGTTATAGTGGCCATACATGCACACTTATTCATATGAATGTCAAATGAGGATTATGTGGGCTCTTGCCACGCTACCTGCAATGTGCTTTGTTCACGACGCTCCATTCGTTTTTGAGTAAATTTAGGTTAGTTTGGAGTAACTACCCATGACTTCTCTGTCACTCGATTTCCATTTGCACTCTTGCAACTTGGAAACAGAGCTCAGCACCTTAGCCCTTTCACCACGACTGTACGACGTACTAGCTTGTTCAACGTCGACTCCTTCTATGTTTGGCTATACTTGGCTCAATTGGCAAGCTCAGAAGTTTTGGTGGTAGCCATACGATGAAAAACATTCCCAGCATTAATTTATTTCTCCTACTTCGGCGAACGACTCACATTTTAATAGGTCTTGAGGTTTACATAACTTAGGATTACATAACTTGCTCTAAATTATTTTCTCATGGATACATTACTTTATCTTCTTGTATCGAGTTTTATTTTTACTTTTATTTTTTAAATTAGTCAATACTCGAAGGATACCGTGACGTAAGATTTCCCATGGCACAGAAGTACCCATACTCGATCTAGTTGCAGAAATATATTGCTTGCATGCATAGTAGGCAACAAATTTCCTTTCAGATGAACTCTAACATTTTTCTTCCAATTCTATATCAAATTTTTCCATTTTCTTTTGAATTTCAAGGTTAACAAGTGTCTCACTCCCTGTCACTCTAGCAACAAGGTTGTATGTTCTATCTCAGCAAAGGGTATATCCTCTTTTCAAAATCCTTACCCTCGTTATTAGTCTCTGCCTACGGCAATGGGACTATAGCGGTCGATTCGGTGTTCAATCGATATTAATCTGCGTTGACCAGACCGGACATTTAATTGATGATTTTAGCAAAATGTTTGGTTATATCCAAAGTTTTATTTCTACAATTTTATTACGGGTTTGCAGAATTTCAGAATTTTCACATCAAATTGAGTTTAATCCAAAATATAGATTAGCCTTGGATTCGCTTATTGATCTCTTGCTCTCTTATGGCCGGCAGGTACTACAGCAACGCGAGTTACCCTTGTTTTAAAGAAAATTATACTTGGATCCTTTTCAAAAATTTTAATTTTTACTTCTCCTTCCCCTAAGATAACTCCCTCTCTCTTTCGTCGAAGGACTCTTGGTGGCCATTTCTTTTGCGGGTTATTCTATTGTTTTACTTTAAGTAATCTTACTCATGGATGCCAAAAATCCTATGAGTGTTTTTGAAATCTTTTAATTTTTTTTTGGAAAAGAATAGAATTTTACATTGAAACTCTTTGATTTCCTCTTTGATTTCCTAAACAGTTTTAGGAAGATTTGATTTCCTAAAATTTTTAGGAAGATTTTATAGCTTTGCATATTTAATTTTCTTTATATGTTAATTGTAAAAGCTAGTTTTTCACTAACAGATTTGAACTTTTCATATTGGCAATTAAATTTATGAATATTATTCAAAGTTTTTTCTCAATTCCTTTTCAATAACAACATGACCTTATTCTACATTTTTAAGAAGTGTGTTTGGCCTTAAATACTTGGTCGTGTTGTATATTCTTACTAATACTATTAACTTATAAATATAATGTTCTTTTGTAAATTAGATTTTATTGCTCATCATTATCAAAAACCTGAAATAAATGTTCTCAGAGTTATTATGCATTCGGTATTTAGTTCTATAATTTAAATATATTGTAGTAGCTTTATTATAGTCTATCACTCTAGTTGTTAAATTTCTTTGAAATTATTGATTTTGTCTTTCTTCACTTAGAATTTATGAATTTATCATATCATTAAACTACATCTATTTTTTCAATAGAGAAACATAATCATGGTATGTATTTCATAAATGGAGATTAATATTTTCTCTTCATTTTTTTGCTACAATACACTGGTGGCCTTAATATATATATATATATATATATATATATATATATATATATATATATATATATATATATATATATAAAAGCACATACTAATTTGTTTTTATTAAAGCTTAATAAAAAATTCCTAGTGAAATTTGTCATTTGGTCTACTAATGTGTTAATCATTTTTAAGCTTAGGGTTGTTTACATGTGGATGGGTAGACATGGTCTACCAATGTGTTAATCATCTTTAAGGTCAGAGTTGTTTACATGTGGATGGGTAGACATGGTCTACCAATGTGCCCAGTTTTTTTTTAAAACTATTCTTCTATATAAACATAAATGTATATGTCTATGGTTAAATATTGTTATTTTCGTTAATATTTTCCTCTATATATTAATAGAAGTATTGAGTTAATTCTCACTACATAGGGAAGTTACTTGCAAAAACATTTTATTCCTTCCAAACCAAGATTCATTTTATAAAAAAACTCAGTTTTAGGTGTTTACCTATCTTGTCTTTTAACTTACAATTTTTTTTTTTAAAATTTACTTTATTAAAAATTTATGGATAATTTTTTTTTATAATTTACTTTATTAAAAATTTATGGACAATATTTTTTTTTAATTTACCCTATAAGTGTCATCAGGAAAAAAAATTTACCTTATAGGTGCCATCCTCTTCGACTCTTCTTGTAGGTTAGTGATACAAGTATGATTTTATAGCACACATAAACCTATAGATTACATAGTCACAACATCATAACTTATATTCATAACGCAAAATCACTTTATCACCTATTTTGTAAAAATAAAACTATTTCTTCTTCTCTTTTTGAAACTTTCAAGAATCTAACTATTCAATCAAATTTGTAAATAACATAACACTTATGTAAAATCCTTCTTAGGATAGATAAGGGCTACCCCAATTTCATTTTATTTTCTCCTAAACCTTTAAAGCAACCTCTTGCTTTATTTCTTGGTTCAAGCCACTCTTTTTCTCCCACTTGTTATGTTTAGGAAACAAATTTATCTCTCACAGAAAAAATCCATTTCATGACATTTATCTTGAGTTGACATTTATATTGAGACATTTTTTTATTCTTGTAGTCTATTTTTTCCAACTTCTTGTGAATAATAGCAAAAGAAAGATTTTATTTTCATTTTTAGTGCCCTTTTCTTTGGAAAAACTAATTATAATTGTTTCCCTCAAATTTATGACCAAATTTCCTTATGAAAACTCTTAACCTGTTACTAAAAATGTTAGAAATGCAAAAAAAAAATATTTCTTTTCCATAAATATTTACATCAAGAGTCATTTTTTTTTCCAACCATATTAAAGAAAAACCATAAATGATTATCCAAAAATATTATACTAGAACCAATTTAAAACTCATATATATATATATATATATATATATATATATATATATATATATATATATATATAATGAGATAACTATATACATATTCACCATTTCAAAGCTCATGTACTATACTAATATATAAATATAATGAATTATAAAAATATCATAAAAACATTTTATAAAAGATATTAATTTCCCAAAAAAATGTTTTATCACCTTTTTTAATTAAATAACTTTAATTTTAATAAGTAATATTTGTGTTTCTCAATAAAATAAAATAAATAAATTTCTTAATAAATAAATAACCTGAAACCAAATCTATCTAATTAAAAATAATAATAATAATTAAAACATAATTTTTCTTACAAAACAATATTTATTAAGTTACATTAGCATGAACGTGAATAATAAAAGTTTTATAAAGCAATATAATGTCTACATGGTTTATTATACACCTATGTTAAGGTACCATTCTTGTATCAATTTTAGTTACGGTGATCATTCATAAAAAATGTGTAAGGTTGTCGAGATAAATGAATAATGATAGTTACTAGCACAATCATAATTACCAATGTGGTTGGATAGGTGTATATGAAATAGATTTACAACTACATTCACCAATGTAGTTTAATGATAGTTACTAGCACAATCACAATTACCAATGTGGTTGATATAGGTGGATAGGCCTATATCCACCACCCACCACAGGTATTTTACCAAAATAATCATTATATATTTATCAATATAATTACCAATATATTTTATATATCTTATTAAAATATATTAATAATATTAACTATATATATATATATATATATATATATATATATATATATATATTATTTGATAATAAAATATTATTAAAGTTTTTCAATACATTAATAGTTATAACTTAAACTATATTAAAATTCAAATATAACTTAACAATAGTATTTTATTACTATTTATAATAAGTATATATATCTTACTAATATCTCAAGGGATTATTAATATTATAAGTCAAAAGGACTAATAAAACTGAGGAATTGGTGAACCCAAGGGGAAAATATTGAAAACCTAAGAGATCAAGAAGCCTAAGAGGTCCATATTAAAAATATAAGAGATTAATAAAGGCTAAGAGTTTATATTTTAAATACAAATGAATGATAAATTCACATGATCAATAAGGATAAGAGATCAATATTAAAAGCTTAAGATATTAATAAACCTTAAGAATAAATATATTAAAATAAGAAAACATGAGAAATTAATAAACCCTAACAATAATTGATATTTTAAATTCAAAATGTAAATAAACCCAAGAGATTATTAATATTATAAAGCATTTAAAGAAGTAATAAACCCAATGGTTTAATATTATAAACCAAAAGAATTAGTGAACCCAAGGGATAAATATTAATATTATAAACCAATAATATAATAAACCCTAAGAATTGATATTTAAACTCAAGAGATTAATAAATCCAAGGAGTTATTAATATTATAAACCAAAGGAACTAATAAAACCAAGGGTTTAATATTACAAACCAAAGGAATTGGTGAACCTAAGAGATAAATATTAAAGATCTAAGGGATAAATAAGGCCAAGGGATCAATATTAAGAACACAAGAGATTAATAAGCCCTAAGAATTAATATTTTAAACAAAAAAAACCTTAAATTAATAAACGCTAAGAATTAACATTTTTAACTCAAGAGATTTTAAAACCAAATTGATTATTAATATTATAAACCAAAATAACTAATAAACCCAAAGGTTTTATATTTCAAATCCAAGAAATTGGTCAACCTAAGGGATAAATAATAAAAACCCAAGGGATCAGTAAGAGGAAGGGATAAATATTAAAAACAAAAGAGATTAACAATGTCTACAAATTAATATCTTAAATAGAAATGATTGATAAAATCACATGATTATTAATATTATAACCTCAAGGGAGTAATATTAAAGCTAATAGAGTAATATTATAAACCTCAAGTATATAAAAACCTTTAGATAAATACTATACTCTGTAAAAGAAACATGGTTGAGCACGCTTTATTTAAACATTCAGACAATTTTTTTGACAATGCAACATTGGACAAAGAATGATGATGGTTGGTCATGGTTGATTTCCGTCTTGAGACAATCTTTCTCACAATGTGACATTCGACCATGGAAGTCTTTTATCAAATATGAATAACGATGATTAACAATGGTCTCCCATTGTTGGTTTTCATATTCGCACAATTTTTTTCATAATATGACATTGGACCATGCATTAATGTTAAAGCGTATGACTAATATTTAACACCTAATATTACCAACTCAAATATTTAGAAAACTCAAAGTTTTTTAAACCCTAAGAATTAAAATTTTAAACTAAAAATTATAAGAAGTTAATAAAACCTAATAACTAATAATTTAAACTCAAGAGGTTAATAAACCAAAGGGATTATAAATATTATAAACCAAAAAAAATAATAAACCCAGGTTTTAATATTATAAACCAAAGGAATTGGAGAACCCAAGGGATAAATATTAAAAACTTAAGGGATCAATAAGGCCAATGGTTTAATATTAAAAACACAAGAGATTAATAAACCCTAAGAACTAATATTTTAAACACAAAAACCTAAAAAAATAATATAGAATAATCTAATCAATATTTTAATATTATAAACTAAATGAATTGGTGAACCTAAGGAATAAATATAAAAATTTAAGGGATCAATAAGACCTAGGGTTTAGTATTAAAAATAAAAGAGATTAATAAATCCCAATAATTAATATTTTAAACATAAAAACCTAAAAAATTAATATACCATAATCCAATCAATATTTTAAACTCAAGAGATTAATAAACCCATGGGATTATTAATATTATAAATAAAAAAATTAACAAACACAAGGATTTAATCTTATAAGCTTAAGGAATTGGTGAACCCAAGAGATAAATATTAATATTATAAACCAAGAAATTAATAAACCTTAAGAATTAATATTCTAAACTCAAGAGATTAATAAACCCAATGAGTTATTAATATTGTATACCAAAAGAACTAATGAAACCAAGGGTTTAATATTACAAATCAAAGGAATCAGTGAACCCAAGGGATAAATATTAAAGACCTAAGGGATAAATAAGGCCAAGGTATCAATATTAAGAACACAAGAGATTGATAAACCCAAAGAATTAATATTTTAAACACAAAAACCTAAAAAATTAATAAACTCTAAGGATTAATATTTTTAACTCAAGATATTTTAAAACCAATGGGATTATTAATATTATAAACAAAAATAACTAATAAACCCAAGGGTTTTATATTTCAAACCCAAGGCATTAGTGAAGCCAAGAGATAAATATTAAAAACCTAAGGGATCAAAAAGTGGAAGAGATCAATATTAAAAACAAAAGAGATTAACAAAGCCTACAAATTAATATTTTAAATAGAAATGAAAGATAAAATCACATGATTATTAATATTATAAACCCAAGGGAATAATATTAAAGCTAAGAGATTAATATTATAAATCTAAAGTATATAAAAACCTTTAGACAAATACTATAAACCGTAAAATAAACATGGTTGAGCATGCTTGATTCAAACATTGAGACAATTGTTGTCATAATGTGATGTTGGACAAAGAATTATGATGGTTGACCATGGTTTATTTGCATATTGAGACAATCTTTGTCACAATGTGACATTCGACCATGGAAGACCTTGATCAAATACGAATAAAAATGATTAAAAATAGTCTCCCATGGTTGGTTTTCATATTCACACAATATTTTTCATAATATGACATTGGACCATGCATTAATATTAAAGTGTATGACTAATATTTAATGCCTAAAATTAGCAACCCAAATATTTAGAAAACTCAAAGATTATTAAACCATAAGAATTAATATTTTAAACATAAAAACCTAAAAATTAATATACCATAATCTGATCAATATCTTAAACTCAAGAGATTAATAAACCCAAGGTATTATTAATATTATAAACCAAAAAAACTAATAAACACAAGGGTATAATATTATAATCTAAAGGTATTGGTGAACTCAAGGAATAAATATCAATATTATAAACGAAGAAATTAACAAACCCTAAGAATTAATATTTTAAACTCAAGATATTAATAAAGCATAAGAATTAATATTTTAAACTCAAGAGATTAATAAACACAAGTTATTGATATTATAAACCAAAAGAAATAATAAAACCAAGGGTTTAATATTACAAACCAAAGGAATTGGTGAACCCAAGGGATAAATATTAAAAACCTAAGGGATAAATAAGACCAAGGTATCAATATTAAGAACACAAGAGATTAATAAACTCAAAGAGTTAATATTTTAAACGTAAAAACCCAAAAAATTAATAAACTCTAAGGATTAATATTTTTAACTCAAGAGATTTTAAAACCAAAGTGATTATTCATATTATAAACCAAAATAGCTAATAAACCCAAGGGTTTTATATTTCAAACCCAAGAAATTGGTGAACCCCAGGGATAAATATTAAAAAACTAAGGGATCAATAAGTGGAAGAGATCAATATTAAAAACAAAAAAGATTAACAAAACCTACAAATTAATATCTTAAACAGAAAGGATTGATAAAATCACATGATTATTAATATTATAAACCCAAGGCAATAATATTAAAGCTAAGAGATTAATATTATAAACCTCAAGTATATAAATTTTTTTAGATAAACACTATAAACCGTAAAATAAACATGATTGAGCATGCTTGATTTAAACATTGAGACAATTGTTGTCCAATGTGACTTTGGACAAAGAATGAGGATGGTTGACCATGGTTGATTTTAATATTGAGACAATATTTGTCACAATGTGATATTCGACCATGGAATACCTTAATTAAATACGAATAACGATAATTAACAATGGTCTCCCATGATTAGTTTTCATATTCACACAATGTTTTTCATAATATAACATTTAATCATGCATCAATTTTAGTTGTGGTGATCATTCATAAAAATGTGCAAGATTGTTGAGATGAACAAATAATGATAGTTAATATGTACTAGAGTACCGTAATTTTTTTTTTTTTTTAATAGGGAAGTTCCATGAGCATAATTTTCATTAGATCCACGTGATTCCCTATCTTCTTCATCCAAATTCGAAGTAGGTATTCTTATTTGTGATGCACATCATGTTACAAGAATATTTTTCATAGGGCGTGTAAAGGGGTGATATAAGAAATAATAGTTTTCATTAATTTTTTTAAACATAATTTGTTATACTTATTATTTGAAGTTGTTATTTTAAAATAGAAATATTAGGAATTTTAATTTTTGGAATGTATTCTTTAAATACCGTCCAATCACATGATTTAATATCACTATAGGGTTTTGTATACAGAGACGAAAACTTGGAAGATGGTCAAATTTTTGCCGAAGGATGGTGAAATTTTTGCCAGAATTAAATAGAATTGAATTTTTTCTTTTTATGTTTGAAATAGTAAATAGAATTGAATACTTCTTTAATGGTTGAAATTGAGAGAATTGAAATTTCTTTAATGTTTGAAATAGTAAATAGAATTGAATAATTTTTTAATGGTTGAAATTGATGCAGTATTATTAAAATTTTTGAAGAATAAAAACGAAAACTAAAGCTTAACAGTTATAATTAGATTTTCAAAAAAGTTTAACAATTTATTTCAAAAACCTGCTAAAATTTTTCATTAGTTTCTCGAAAAAATGTAGCCGGGTTAAACTATTACAAGTAATAATACCATTCTCATATTTTTCATATTTGTATAGAGATTATTTCGAGGAGCATTAAATTACATCACAAAACCAAACAACATTGGAGCCACCGCAAACTTCAAAATTTCATTTCTTTGCCAGCTCGGTATTAGGATATGTCCAGGTGAAGTATTTTTAATTATTCGGTTAGGAATAATTTTCTACTGATAATCCTTGTGGCCTATTTTCAAAATGCCATGTCAACATCCTTCGAAAAGGTAAAGCCTAATCGAATCATTTAAATATGAATAGAAGATTAACCTTAAAGAATGGGCAAAATCGAAGCAGAGTATATTTCAAACATAGAGAAGTCATTGGCATAAGCCCAAGGAAATTATTCATTGTTTATAATTTACTGAAATCAAACGTAAAAGCTCGCAAGTCATTGCCAGAACCATATTTAAATCATTCTGTCACGTGTATAATTCTAGAATCTTGGTGTAACGTGTTAGCTTTTCAGATTTGTTTAAAAATTATTTTCAAGAACCATAAAATTAATTCACAAAACGAAGCAACTTTGGAGACACTGCAAACTTCAAGTTTTCATTAGTTTCGATGCAAACAGCTGCGTGCTAGACAATTTTCTATTTATATTCCTTGATACCTATTTTCGAAATGGTAAGTGAAGTATATGTGAACATCCTTCCAAGAGCTAAAGCCATATGGAATCACTTAAATATGAATAGAGGATTAGGTTTAAGGAATTGGCAAAACCGTAGCAGAGTATATTTGAAACCTACCGAAGTCATTGGCATATCCCAAGAAAATAATTAATTGTTTATAATTTAGTCAAATCAAATATTAAAGTTCGCTTGTCATTTGCAGAACCAAATTTAGATCATTCTGTCATGTCATTAACTGGAATCCAATGAGAAAACTTGCAACAGAAATAAATGAATTTGGATATAGCTAAACAAAACTAGTAAATGAAATCCAATGAGAAAACTCGCAACAGAAATAAATGAATTTAGATATAGCTAAACAAAACTAGTAAGGATTACGTTTCCCGCAGAGAGAATCTCAAGCATGTATAATTATTTGCTGTCACTTATAAGCATTAAATATCTTGTGAAGATCCCAACCATCTGTACTATCAAAGAGACATAAAATTACCTCACCTTGTTCATTATCGTAAGAGCCATGAAGCTAAAATACATCATACAAAGGTTTAATAGAACGCTCAATTGTGACAAGAAGCGAGAAGTAGAATTATTATTATAAGATATGATTGTTCGATCAAAGAAGCTCTTTTAATACATTTAAATATGTAAAGAAGCATCCGAAGCAAATGCGGTTTAACTATCGAAATGAATGCATCCGTGTCCAGGAATTTTGAATTTTTTTTATCCGGATGAAAAGTAGACCGTTGAATATCTAACATTATGCAGACTGTTGAATTTCTAAGAACTTTTGCAAAATCTTGAATTTCTGACGTTACGAATCATCGATTTGCTGGCTCAATCAAGCTTGCTCCATACACATTTTTACGACGATATCCGGGATGAATGTCAAATTCTAGAAAGACACGGTAAAAGGTTACTGAATTTCTAAAATTTCTAAAATAAATGAAATAGTGGAATGATAATTCATCAATTAAAATTTTGTTGAAAACAATCTTGAAGCAAAGAAACGTTACCTTGTTCAATTATCGTTGCAATAGGAAACTGGGATTGCCACAGAAGCTTAGCCCTAACAGTTGTCCGAAGCCTTTGATTGATACGAAAGATTGAAAAACTTATATAATTTTTCTGGTACATGTGATATATGACCAGATTTCCATTCATGGACATGAGCTGTGATCTATGTGCATTTTCGTGAAAACTCCTGTCAATACTTTCTAACATATGCCTAACGTCCTCATCCGGATCATAAGCCTAGATGGATCTTTGACTTATATGTTCGACATAGTCAAAGTGGCATGTAATTAACATGTTTTGCACAACAGCTGCTTTACTGAAACTCCACCAAGATTTGATCAACTTATCTGAAACGTGGGTCCAAGAATTAGACGCTACGTCAAATGCAATTCCGGTACAGATCCTCGCAGAATTATTTTCGTTCCCAAAATAGCAGATGTTGTTGGAATTTCTGAAAATTTCAGAACAACAAATGGAGAATAAAACTCCCCTCTTCAACACGGAGAAAATATTAAAATTTCTTGACAGTTCACAGAGTTTCAACTCTGAAAACAAACTTCTATTTCTTCAAAAACTATTACAAATTCTTCCTCTAATAGAGGGATTCAAAATAGTGACTGCTGCTACAACACAGTGCACACCCAAGACTTCACTGTCTCTCACAAAAAAAACTGTATCTCAAAAGACAATGCTGTTGTGTTTTTCATTTCCCGCACTACTGTGCAAAACAAAAAAAAACATTATAATACTATGCACAGGCTCTCGGGCCTTTTCTTTTATATGCCACGCATATTTAAAACTACAACAAAACTATATTAAAACTTAAACAAAAATCTGTTTAAAAAAAAATATCATCGGGAACTCACAATACAAACGCGCGTTGTTTATATATTCTCATCTATAAACTCCATCGGGTCCGGGACTTCAACAAAACAAATTAACCACATAAAAATTTTGATTGCGATTGCAGACCTGATGCGATGGCCCCTTTTAATTTCGCTGCATAAACTGGATCAGGTCCGGGCTCATCAATAAACAAACGACCAACCGAAAAGTTTCGATTGCGATTAACAAACAGATGTGATGGGAAAATAAACTCCATCCTATACAATAGATTGGGTCTGGATAAAACACTGTGCGATCGGGCCAAAACATAAGAATTGCGATCTCCGATTGGAACCTGAAGCGATAACCAATTATAAACTGTCGCACATACTCCGGATCGGGTCCGCCATTTGATAGTGCAATCAGGGCATAAACAAAATTTCCGCCGATTCAAACTTTGCGATTATATATTATATTGCCGCGTGGTTTGTGGACCCACCCGCGGACCTTGGCACAAAGCGGAGGGCGATTATAATAGTTGCTGTGTATTATATGAAAACGTCCTGCTTGCGGAACTCTACCATATCAATAAGACACTTAAGTTTTGAAACATATCGACTGCGATATGCGATTGCGACTGTGATCGCATCGCATCGCAAATCTTCACATCAACAAGACACTGCAAGTTAAAACTTGCGATTCTGATTGACGCCGAAGTGGTGGGGACCACTTTTCATGCCTTTTCAAAAATTAAAGAACTTCGCCGTTTAAACACATTTTCTTCGTTTCTGGTTGTTGAGGGCTTAAAAGCCCGAAAGGACTGATTTTAAGTAAATTATGTTATTCCGTAGTTCAGAACTATGAAAGTCTTCATCCCTCTGCAAAAATGGCTACGCCCATAACAAAATTAATTCTCCTCTGCAATAGTGGTTTTGGCCCATCAACATTGATTTCATCCTTACGGTTCTTCCCATTCTTCTTTAATACATAGTGTTGTGCACTCAATCTCTGCTATTGTTGCCTCTGTACTCTTTTCTTCCTGCTCAAAGGCTAGCAGGTGACTTTAACATTTTCAACACTCCCCCTTAAAGTCAGTTGTTGGGTTATCAATCATACCCAAGCATTTTCTTAAAAATTCAAATGTCTTATGCCCGTTATTTTATCAAATCTTTGTATCTATGTGTAATGTTCTCTATGAACACCCAATTTTTGACAATGCAGAACAGCTATTGTCACACCAAATCAACGTCTTACCTTCTTGGCATAAACTTCTCAACATCCTTCTCATCCAAATTGCTTGACACGCTGCTACTGTAGCTGCCACATACTCTACCTCTGCTGTAGATAATGCTATAGTCAGATGTTTCTTAGAAGCCCATGAAATGACTCCTGAACCCATGTGAAAAACATAACTGAAAGTGCTATTCCGATCATCTACACTTCCAGCCCAATCACAGTCAGTGTATCCAACTAACTCTGAATTTTTTGAAGCAGTATATAAAATACCAAATCTTTTAGTTCCTTTAACATACCTCAAAATTCTCTTTTCTGCTTGCTAATGTGCATCCTTTGGCCTCTCCACGAATCTGAAAATCAAACTAACAGCATGCATTATGTCGGGCCTAGTTGCAGTCAAATACATGAGGCTGCCAACTATGCTCTTGTACAAGCTATGATCAAAATCGTTGCTGATGTCCTCTCTGAGTGCCAGGGTGAAAATGTGAAGCTGGGTTACACTTTTTGCCCTTTTTTGAGAAAAAGTTTTCATTTTTTTCAGTTCTTCAACTTTCTGCAAACTATAACAATTTTTCTGTGTAAAATTTCATTTTGCGATCAAAATAAAAGTTGTGAGAAATTTTGTTAGCTTTCTTGTCACACCTCCTATTTCAAATTTTTTTCTTTTTTCTTTTGAGTTATCATTTTCTATGTATTGATGAACTAACTCCTATTCAATTACTAGCTTTAAGAATATAACCTCTCATTCCAAATTCGATTAATTATATTAACCATTATAATTTGGATCATTACCCATTCTCTTTCACAATTTATATATATATATAAACATATATATATTTTCAACCTCATAATATGTCATTAATGTAACCTCCATTTAATGTAAGACTCCCACTGTACAATCTCTTAAATATATTCACATATAAGTCGTTCATATC